>CM035425.1:22577985-22787985 GCA_020310875.1 Ceratopteris richardii
CTAATGTCATATTCACCTCTCGAAGAATATCCACTTGTTTATAATGTGATGGAAGCACTCTTTGTGTTTCACAAGAACCATCAGTACATGTTCTCAACTTATGTGGCATTTGATCTCCATTATTATCAATGAAATCATGTATCAAAGCTTTTGCTATTTCTACATGTTTGATACTTTTTCTAAGTATTCCATTATTCTAAGTCCGAGCCTCTAAGCTTTTGCAACCATATCAAGTTTAGGATTGTTGGATCACATGATATAGGCCTTAGGTTCTGAAGCCATGTCAAGTGTAGGATTGTTGTGTCTTATGTGCAAAAGAACAAAGAGGCTCGAACTTAAGTCCGAGCCTCTGAGCTTTTGCAACCATATCAAGTTTAGGATTGTTTGATCACATGATATAGGCCTTAGGTTCTGCAACCATGTCAAGTGTAGGATTGTTGTTGTCTTATGTGCAAAAGAGCATAGAGGCTCGAACTTAAGTTCGAGCCTCTCAGCTTTTCCAATCATATCAAGTTTAGGATTGTTGTGTATTATGTGCAAAAGAACAAAGAGGCTCGAACTTAAGTTCGAGCCTTTGAGCTTTTTCAACCATATTAAGTTCAGGATTGTTGGATCACATGATATGAGCCTCAACTTTTCCAACCATATCAAGTTTAGAATTGTTGGATCACATGATATGAACAGAAGAACAAAGAGTGTTGGATCACATGATATTAACAGAAGAACAAAGAGGCTTGAACTTAAGTTCGAGCCTCTGAGCTTTTCCAGCCATATCAAGTTTAGGATTGTTGTGTGTTATGTGCAAAAGAACAAAGAGGCTCGAACTTAAGTTCGAGCCTCTCAGCTTTTCCAACCATATCAAGTTTAGGATTGTTGTGTATTATGTGCAAAAGAACAAAGAGGCTCGAACTTAAGTTCGAGCCTCTGAGCTTTTCTAACCATATCAAGTTCAGGATTGTTTGATCACATGATATAGGCCTTAGGTTCTACAGCCATGTCAAGTGTAGGATTTTTGTTGTCTTATGTGCAAAAGAGCAAAGAGGCTCGAACTTAAGTTCGAGCCTCTCAGCTTTTCCAATCATATCAAGTTTAGGATTGTCGTGTATTATGTGCAAAAGAACAAAGAGGCTCGAACTTAAGTTCGAGCCTCTGAGCTTTTCCAACCATATCAAGTTTAGAATTGTTGGATCACATGATATGAACAGAAGAACAAAGAGTGTTGGATCACATGATATTAACAGAAGAACAAAGAGGCTCGAACTTAAGTTCGAGCCTCTCAGCTTTTCCAATCATATCAAGTTTAGGATTGTTGTGTATTATGTGCAAAAGAACAAAGAGGCTCGAACTTAAGTTCGAGCCTCTGAGCTTTTCCAACCATATCAAGTTCAGGATTGTTGGATCACATGATATGAGCCTCAACTTTTCCAACCATATCAAGTTTAGAATTGTTGGATCACATGATATGAACAGAAGAACAAAGAGTGTTGGATCACATGATATTAACAGAAGAACAAAGAGGCTCGAACTTAAGTTCGAGCCTCTGAGCTTTTCCAGCCATATCAAGTTTAGGATTGTTGTGTGTTATGTGCAAAAGAACAAAGAGGCTCGAACTTAAGTTCGAGCCTCTCAGCTTTTCCAACCATATCAAGTATAGGATTGTTGTGTATTATGTGCAAAAGAACAAAGAGGCTCGAACTTAAGTTCGAGCCTCTGAGCTTTTCCAACCATATCAAGTTCAGGATTGTTTGATCACATGATATAGGCCTTAGGTTCTGCAGCCATGTCAAGTGTAGGATTGTTGTTGTCTTATGTGCAAAAGAGCAAAGAGGCTCGAACTTAAGTTCGAGCCTCTCAGCTTTTCCAATCATATCAAGTTTAGGATTGTCGTGTATTATGTGCAAAAGAACAAAGAGGCTCGAACTTAAGTTCGAGCCTCTGAGCTTTTCCAACCATATCAAGTTCAGGATTGTTGGATCACATGATATGAGCCTCAGCTTTTCCAACCATATCAAGTTTAGAATTGTTGGATCACATGATATGAACAGAAGAACAAAGAGTGTTGGATCACATGATATTAACAGAAGAACAAAGAGGCTCGAACTTAAGTTTGAGCCTCTGAGCTTTTCCAGCCATATCAAGTTTAGGATTGTTGTGTGTTATGTGCAAAAGAACAAAGAGGCTCGAACTAAGTTCGAGCCTCTCAGCTTTTCCAACCATATCAAGTTCAGGATTGTTGTGTGTTATGTGCAAAAGAATAAATAGGCTCGAAGTTAAGTTCGAGCCTCTGAGCTTTTCCAGCCATATCATTTTTAGATTTTTTGTGTCTTATATCAAGTCTGAGCCTCTGAGCTTTTGCAACCATATCAAGTTTAGGATTGTTGGATCACATGATATAGGCCTTAGGTTATGAAGCCATGTCAAGTGTAGGATTGTTGTGTCTTATGTGCAAGAGAACAAAGAGGCTCGAACTTAAGTCCGAGCCTCTGAGCTTTTGCAACCATATCAAGTTTAGGATTGTTTGATCACATGATATAGGCTTTAGGTTCTGCAACCATGTCAAGTGTAGGATTGTTGTTGTCTTATGTGCAAAAGAGCAAAGAGGCTCGAACTTAAGTTCGAGCCTCTCATCTTTTCCAATCATATCAAGTTTAGGATTGTTGTGTATTATGTGCAAAAGAAAAAAGAGGCTCGAACTTAAGTTCGAGCCTCTGAGCTTTTCCAACCATATCAAGTTCAGGATTGTTGGATCGCATGATATGAGCCTCAGCTTTTCCAACCATATCAAGTTTAGAATTGTTGGATCACATGATATGAAGAGAAGAACAAAGAGTGTTGGATCACATGATATTAACAGAAGAACAAAGAGGCTCGAACTTAAGTTCGAGCCTCTGAGCTTTTCCAGCCATATCAAGTTTAGGATTGTTGTGTGTTATGTGCAACAGAACAAAGAGGCTCGAACTTAAGTTCGAGCCTCTCAGCTTTTCCAACCATATCAAGTTTAGGATTGTTGTGTATTATGTGCAAAAGAACAAAGAGTCTCGAACTTAAGTTCGAGCCTCTGAGCTTTTCCAACCATATCAAGTTCAGGATTGTTTGATCACATGATATAGGCCTTAGGTTCTGCAGCCATGTCAAGTGTAGGATTGTTGTTGTCTTATGTGCAAAAGAGAAAAGAGGCTCGAACTTAAGTTCGAGCCTCTCAGCTTTTCCAATCATATCAAGTTTAGGATTGTCGTGTATTATGTGCAAAAGAACAAAGAGGCTCGAACTTAAGTTCGAGCCTCTGAGCTTTTCCAACCATATCAAGTTCAGGATTGTTGGATCACATGATATGAGCCTCAGCTTTTCCAACCATATCAAGTTTAGAATTGCTGGATCACATGATATGAACAGAAAAACAAAGAGTGTTGGATCACATGATATTAACAGAAGAACAAAGAGGCTCGAACTTAAGTTCGAGCCTCTGAGCTTTTCCAGCCATATCAAGTTTAGGATTGTTGTGTGTTATGTGCAAAAGAACAAAGAGGCTCGGACTTAAGTTCGAACCTCTCAGCTTTTCCAACCATATCAAGTTCAGGATTGTTGTGTGTTATGTGCAAAAGAACAAATAGGCTCGAACTTAAGTTCGAGCCTCTGAGCTTTTCCAGCCATATCAAGTTTAGATTTTTTGTGTCTTATATCAAGTCCGAGCCTCTGAGCTTTTGCAACCATATCAAGTTTAGAATTGTTGGATCACATGATATGAGCAAAAGAACAAAGAGGCTCGAACTTAAGTTCGAGCCTCTCAGCTTTTCCAACCATATCAAGTTCAGGATTGTTGTGTGTTATGTGCAAAAGAGCAAATAGGCTCGAACTTAAGTTCGAGCTCAGCTTTTCCAATCATATCAAGTTTAGGATTGTTGGATCACATGATATGAGCAAAAGAACAAAGAGGCTCGAACTTAAGGATTGTTGTGTGTTATGTGCAAAAGAACAAATAGGCTCGAACTTAAGTTCGAGCCTCTCAGCTTTTCCAACCATATCAAGTTCAGGATTGTTGGATCACATGATATGAACAAAGAACAAAAGATTGGTGTGTCTTATGTGCAAAAGAACGAAGAGGCTCGAACTTAAGTTCGAGCCTATGAGCTTTTTCCAACCATATCAAGTTCAGGATTGTCGGAGCTTCTCCAGCCATATCAAGTTTATATTTCTTGTGTCTTATGTGCAAAAGAACAAAGAGGATCGAACTTAAGTTCGAGCCTCTAAGCTTTTCCAACCATATCAAGTTTAGGATTGTTGGATCACATGATATGAGCCTCAGCTTTTCCAACCATGTCAAGTTTAGGATTTTTCTGTCTTATGTGCAAAAGAACAAAGAGGCTCGAACTTAAGTTCGAGCCTCAAAGCTTAAAATCAAATCTCTTATCTTTTTCAACTAAGCAAATAGTATTCTTAACTCAAATATATTTCCAAATTTAAACACAATGGGAACGAACTTAAGAGGCTCGAACTTCGTAAATATAAAGTATGATAATTAGAGAGAATAGTATTGATTATAAATTTGATGACTATGAATGAGAAATTTGATGTTAATATATTCATATTGTTTGTTATTATGTTGATGTGATTAAAAAAAAGTTTTTTTGTTTTACTTTCAGGAGCAATGGAAAACACAAATGAATTTCAAAGCAATGTGATCGATAATGTATTTTCATTGGAAAATTTATCAAAAACAAGTCGGATGAAGGTTCCTTCAAATAGGATTAAGGTTCAGAAATCTTTTGATTTGACACACAAGGAAGACATGAAATGGTTTGCTGATACTTATGATCATGAAGGAAACTTCAAAGGAGATGTACATTTATTTATGACAGATGCAGGATCTACATATGGTGATATGGGAAATATTGTTCATGTTAAAGAAGATGTAAATGCACAAGGCACACCATGTTTTACTTGTAAAGTGCTTCCAGATGGTGAGAATATTAATGCGAATAAGTTCTCCTTATCATGGGAGACTTTGTGTTTGGATGATATGAAAGATAGTATCTCAAAGTCTGATCGATCATTAGGTTCAATTGGATCGATCGAATCGATCGAATCAATAGAAGAATTAGTGAAAATTATAAAAGAAGCCAAAAGATTAACACAAAAGTCAAAATCTTTGAAGAGAAGCTCAGATGTATTTGAGAGATCTAAGAAACGAAATTTGAAAGGTTCTTCAAATAAAGATTTAGGATCATCATCAAAGTCTGTACAAAACGATGAAGGTGTATCAATCCGACATTTAGATAATAGGAGTGAAGAAACAGAGGATACAGTAGTGCAGCCACAAGAAAATAAAATGATGGATTTACTACTTCAAAAACAAGAATACTATGCTTTTGGTTCTGATGCAGTATTTAATGTTGATGTAAAAAGATGTTTTCCAGCACCATCGAATTATGTATATCGGAAATTGAACAGAGATGTGCGTACATTAATGAATGATTTTGTCTTGGCTCCGAAAGAGAATGAAGTTCTTGCAGTTGTTATGCCTATTGATCCAAGTGTGAGAATACCTCTAAAAACTTTATCTCATGATGATATTGATAAAGTTGAGTATTGGATAATATCTCGACAACATTCAATTAGTGCAGCGAAAACTTTACAAACTGTTAATTCTCCGATGGTGACATTACAGTTACGACAACAATTTAGATATAGAAAAGCAAAAATTATAGTAAATTGTCCTCCAAAAATTTCAAGGGAGATATCTAAAGAGGCTAATTTGATGGTGGCAAAGTCATTACAGAAGGAACCATTTGTGGATCAACTTTTACAAGCTAGATCTCAATGGAAAGCCAATGGATGTCCATCCAAACCTCCTCCAGGTGTTAATCAGAGTAAAAGAGAATTTATATCATGGCAGGTATGTTTATATTCTTTGTATTTTTTGTGTTTTAGTTACTATATATTATTATTTTTTAAAACTTGTATTTATTTAAAATATACGTTTTTTTCAGAATTTTGTAGAGACTACAGAGCAAACTTTACAAAAAGGATTTATAAAGAATGATTTGCATCTTCTTTTATGTAATGATGAGGAATGGAAGAATTGGATATCAATAATGCGTTTGTATAGTCAAGGGGCACTACTTAATACAAAGGGTGAAGTGTCAAATAACAAAAGAGATTCAACAAAAGATGTTATATCGACATCCGCAAAGATGGTAGCAATGAAAGGTGGTCAGTTGAAGCAGGCACCAGGGACGGTTATATTAGGTCCGACATTGTTCAGATGTATTGTAGGTTTGGACAATAAAGAAATTTTAGAACTTCAAAAGGCAATTTTAGAGAAGAAAATTTTGTTAAAAAAGGCAAAATCATTGAAGCACATGGTTGACATGGAAGAAACGGCATGGAGATTAAAGACAGATCGTGTCTTGAAAAATGCTATAATTGCATTTTTTATTGATTTAACAACAGAGGTTTTGACTTGGGAAAAGCTCTGTGAGAAATACAATATCACAGATGTACAATATGAAAAAATTAAAAGTTACAGTGAAACATTTGTGAAAGACTCATTAAACAGGGCAAAGAAGTCTCCTCCTTTACCAAAGGCCGCCATAACTTTGTTGAGTCATTTGTATAGAGTTGCAATGGGAATAAAGACCACAGCAAATGTTATTCCATGGTCAATCTATGGATTTGGTTTCGATTTGAACAAGGTGGAAAGTTGTTGTGCAGAGCAAGTTCTTCCATTCAATATTGTTTTCTTAAGGTTTGATTCAGAACTGTACAGTTTACATAGTCGGGAATGCATTTCAGCAACGTTCTTTTCCAGATTGATTTTTGCACTCAACGCGATGAACTCCGAGACAGAATATGTTCTAGTATCTTTTATTGATTTCCTCTATGTCCATATGCTTGTAGAAGGAGTTCAACATACAGCTACAAAAATGACTTTCAAAATTGGAGCCACTCAGAGTAGTAATCCTTCCATCAAAGGAGAGATGGATTTTGCAATAGTGCTTATGTACATTAGCAAAGAGGATAATTATCAGATGATTGATAGAATAGATCAAGCAAATCTAAATATTTTTGCTCATAAAGGTCTGGATGGATTCATAGAAAAAAATTTCATTGATGATTTCATTAATAGTTTTGCTCGTGAAGACAGCTATGTTGTAGAGTTGTATTGTCGAGGAGTTGTTCTTCAAAGAAGTTTATCTAAGAAACGCAGATGTTTTGGTATATGTTTAGATGTTGAAGAAAAACAATTAGAATCAATTTGCTCTTTAGTTTTTGAGAATGACCTTGCTTTGCATCAATGGCGTGATATCAGTAATCAAGATACAGATATCAGGAATCAAGATACAGATAATACAAATGTGTTCGAGAATGTTGATGCTGAGATTGATGTACAACCTAGTGGAGAAGAATCAGAAAGTAATCAGGATGATACAGAAACCGATGAACATATTGTTACAATGGATGAAGATACTGCAGGTACTTCAAATGTATGAGGAAAAAAAGAAGGTTGAGAAAATATTGATTCCATGTAATGTAATAAATACCATAATTTTCAAAGTATATTTTTCTTTATATGCTAGTGATGATTGCATTTCTTGAACAATAGTTTTTTATTTTGAACATATTACCTTGTTGAGTAAAGTGATGTGAATCGATTATATTTAAATCTTTTTATCTATTGTTAATATCATATGTTTGTGAGTTAAAGTTCGACATCTCTTGTCTATTCGAGTAATTTAAAAATTAGATGCATAAATTCACATGTTATAATTTTTAAATTGATATGCATGATTTATGACTCCTTTATTTGAAAAAATCTGAAACATATTGTTTTTAAAATTATGATGCATTTGATTAAATATAATTTTGAAATGTACGGTTAAGATGCAGATATTGAACTGTGCAGTTTTTAAAATCGAAAGCTTATTGTTTGACGTAGATGCACAGAGAAATTAATTATAAGTGTTTAGATAGAAAAATTAATAGATAGATTTTTATCATAAAGAGAAATTAATTGAGAAAATAAGTATTGATATGTCTGCATATTGTATTGATTATTATACATCTTTTGGATTTCTTTTTATTATAGATGTTAACAAAAATAAACATTTCATAAGTGATGATGGTATTGGAAAGCTTATTGGCCACTTTGAGGATGAAATGAGTACTCTACATGAGCAAAGCTCTTTTCAAACATCAGATAAGCTATCTAATGTTATGGAGAAACGACATGCTAGGCCTTTTTGGATTTTACCAGGTATATTGTGTAATATTATGATTATTTTATTCATATTATAACTCATTTATTGAAGATATATCAATAAGTTATCTTAAAGCACTCTTTTTAGTTATTGTGTATAATAAACCTCATTGTTTGATATATGCAGATAATATCTATCATCTTCATATAAGCAACAATTTTCTCCTTCTCGATCTAAATGCCCTTTTGTTCAAAAAA
Source organism: Ceratopteris richardii (assembly GCA_020310875.1). Taxonomy (NCBI): domain Eukaryota; kingdom Viridiplantae; phylum Streptophyta; class Polypodiopsida; order Polypodiales; family Pteridaceae; genus Ceratopteris; species Ceratopteris richardii. The sequence continues at coordinate 22,586,441 of CM035425.1, forward strand.
GATATAAGATGGAACATATCAGAGAAAGATTATGTAAAAAATCATTCAAATATTGATGACAAAAGATATTCTTTTCTTATGGTGAGGAGCCAAGAAGATTATTATATGGATCACATTGAAGAAATATATAAACCAGATCAACTTATCATTAATGCTAGTTTCTTCAAAGGTTCTATCCCAATAGAAAATTGCAGCGACATTACCCCTTATCAAGCAAGACATGATCGTTCAGTACCAAGTGATCTTCTATCCTATATTTTGAGCTTCATCCAAAGAGATGATATTTTGCTCAATCGAATCCGACAACCACATATCATCAAAGAACATCTTATATTTCCTATGTTTCAACTTGCAATGGAGAATTCATCTTCTATGTTAGAACGTGATATCTTGAGTGAATCAAATGATCATTCAAATAACTTGAGAGTATCTTCTTTTGATGACTATGAAGTACATAATAATAGTGAGAAAAATGTAGATGTTCCATTGATTTGCAACGAAATTGAAAAGGAACATACAAGAATAGCATCGACAAAGCTAGAGGTTCCATTGAATTGCAAGGAAATCGAAAAGGGAGATCTAGCAACAATAGCTTCAACATTTGGTGTTCCACTTTTAAATAAAGAGCAGCTAAAACTGTTACAAATGTGCTACAAAAATAAAAGCATGAGAGAAAATCATGCAATAGTGTATGCTACAAGATTGGGCTATCGACAAAGTCGTTTCATAAGCGGAGTTGCAGCAAAAGCATACATAAAAAGGTTACAAAAGGCATACCTTAATTTAATAGGTAAAGAAATTCGTCATACAATATTTATGTTTTTCTTTAATATCTACAGACAAATATTTATAAAATTTTTCTTTTGCAGGATAAAGAAAAACGTTGACGGCAAGGTGGATTATTAAATTTTCTCAAGATCTTTTGATTGGTTTGAAGATAACCCATTTTTTTAATGTTAGTTTCCTTGTTTCATGAAAGATTGTTTTTCTTCACAAATAAACACACATACACATACATATATATATATATATATATATATATATATATATATATATATATATATATATATATATATATATATATATATATATATATATATATATATATATATATATATATATATATATATACACACGCATATATATGCACACACACACACACACACACACACACACACACATATATATATATATATATATATATATATATATATATATATATATATATATATATATATATATATATATATATATATATATATATATATATATATATATATATATATATATATATATATATATGATAACCCATTTTTTTAATGTTAGTTTCCTTCTTTCATGAAAGATTGTTTTTCTTCACAAATAAATACACACACACACATATATATGAAGTTTTTTCTAGGCTTAGTCTACTTTTAATTATATTGATTATAAGAAAAACTATAAAAGGAAATTGGAATCCCCATGAATATAAAATCATGCATTCAAATCAATTTTCCTACATTTTCTTATGTATTATCAATTTTAATTTACTATAAGTTTTAAATATTGAGAGAAATGATAATGGCTTAATTAAACATATCTTTAGTTACTGTGATTATGAAGTAATATAGAATGTAAAACAATTGATTTTTATATAAATCTAATTAACTTCAATTTTATTTTGCAGAACAAAATGCTGATTTGCATATGAACTACAAAGAGAACCCAAGCTTGGCATTGATGTCTTGCTGGTCTTCACACATATATGAATCTTCATCAAGAAAGCAAGGATTTTCTTCATTCCCAAGAGATGAAAGAAGGGTATTGATATTGGAAATGAATGGCATTTTGCTCAAGACAATTGACAAGGAAAGGGGTGATCTATTACTTGAATCTTTGCAAAACCATATGAATTTTATTGAAGAGAACACAAGAATTGCGCATTACATTCGCAAGGATGCATTATATTTCTTGGATTTTTGTATGGATCTTTTTGAAGTGTGGATTTGGACCACATAAAGAGTGTCGATAGCTCAAAGAACACTTGCAGTATGTTTTCCAAAACACCATCAAAGATTTCATATTATAGCAGGTCAGAGTGCATGCCAAAAAACTGATATCCGTATCGGATATAAGTTTGTGCATCATAAAAACTTGGACACAATTTGGAAAATTTTTCCAGATTTGGATGGAAATAATACCATTATTTTTGATGATACATTATATCATGTGATTTGGAATATGAAAGGCACTTATGTAATTCTACCGAAGCTGTGGAGGCAATCATCGGAGGAGTTGGAAAACTTTTTATCCAAAACAATGATTCCGTGGCTTTATGGATGGATTTGCTCAAAGAACAGACGTTCTTATACATGTAATACAATTGTAAATCAGAAACCTTGTGATAGAGAAACATATTATGTACTTGAACAATATATTAAGAAACGATATCAATGATTTTAAAATATTTGAACATCATGTATTTTATTGGTGTTTTTAAACACCACATATTTTTGGGACTGTTCAACCAAGTGAAAAATTATTGAAAGCCTAAATTGTATATATTTGAGTAATTACTGAATTCGATTGTTTTTCAAAGCCCTAAGTTAGTATGATAGATTTATTATAAAACTATATGAAACAATCTATAGTATTGACATAATTTTCATATCATTCACCTAAATGAACACTTATTAGTATGTCAAATTGCATATTATTAAGTATTGTTAAATTAGATCTAAATTCATGTGGTTGCTTTTTTTTTTAAATGGAGGTTCAGTCGAGGCCTACTCCTCCAGGATTTAACTTTGAAATTGCAACTGTATAAGGAAGGGCATAGTATCCGTGGGACCCACCTTATCCCACAAGATACAACTTTCCATGTTAAACATGTCCCTTACATGTGATGATGGGGGTTGAACCCCCCGTCCCCGCCTCAAGAGTCGAGAGGCCCAACCACCCGAACAAGTGACCCCCAATTTGAATATATTTATTGTTTATATTAAATTGTAAGCTCTAAATTCATATTAGTATAGATTTGTTATACAATTAAATTGAAATCAATTTATTGATTTTTATAACATCATATTTTGGGATATTTACTTTAATATGAGCATTTATTGATATATCAAATAATTAACCTATTATTATTGAATTGGATAACAATAGACTTCATATCAGAAAAATTTCAAGGTTGAATGCTTTTCTTTGTTTATTCATACTCCTTGGTGTTTTTTTAAATAAGCTCATCAACTAATATTATTTTTTATCTATTGAAAGCTTAAAACATTTTAACAAAAAGAAGATGTATTCATGAATTGATCTTTGTAAGAAGAATATAACATATAAATTATAAGTTAATTCCATCACTTGGTATTATAAATGGGACTTGAATAATTCCCAAATTTCGTGAATAGGCCTTTCATCTTTGGATTGCATCCACCATCTCTCTTCACAGTGGTATCAGAGCATAGTCAAGCAACATGGGAGATGGATTTCCATCAACAATTGACAAATTGGATCGAAAAAACTACCCGGCATGGTCTCTAAGGATGGAGGCTTACCTTCAAGGGAGGAATCTTTATGGATTCATATCCGGAGATGAAGCAATGCCAACCATGAGGAACAAAGGGCAACCATCACATGAAGAAGTGGAAGGACTTTCAAATTGGTGTTCGAAGGATGCACTTGCAAGGTCCTATATTCTAAACTCAATCTCTGATTTTCTTTTACCTCATGTCAAGGGATGCAAGACATCAAGAGAGACCTGGAATGCACTTGCTTCTTTCTTCTCTTCCAACACTCGAGCAAGGAAGAACCAATTGTGGATGGAGTTCACAACAATGAAGAAAAGCCCGAAGCAAAATGTGACTGATTATGTCACAAAGATGAAGGAGATTTCAGACCGGCTTGGAAGCATTGGAGAGGTAATTGAAGAGGAGCAAATCATTAGACAAATCATGAACGGAATCAAAGCAGACGACAAGTGGGAGTCATTAACAACAGCCATGGATTTATACATGATATGCATGTACCCGACCTCAACGCACTCATGGGCCAACTCTTCACTCATGAAGCAAAGATTAGCAAAGGTGGTGAGTCCTCAAGAGGTAATCAAACTTCTACCTTATATTCTGATAAAGCTAAGGTCAAGGACAAGTCAAAGAATAGGAAGAATGAAGATGAAGGAAGCTCTTTCCAAGCAAACTTTGCAGGTAGAGGAAGAGCTAGAGGAAGAGGCAGAGGTGGAAAGCAAGGCACGGGGAGATTCCAATCATCTCAACCTTGCAAAATATGTGGCTTATCTAACCATACTACTAAAGAATGTTTCAGGAACCCAAGGAACTCAAGAGGAAGAGGATTCAGTAGAGGTGGCTATGGATCAAATAGAGGTAGATACAATGGAGGCTACAACAACAACAACTATCAAAGTGGCCATAGAGGAAGAAAAGATTACAATAACTATGCAGAGGAACAAAGTCAAGAAGATTCATTATTGATTATGAATCTATCAGCGAAGAAGGGTAAGGATGATGATCACATATTTTACATTGATTCGGGATGCTCGAACCATGTAGCAGGAAATGTGGCTTTACTTTCTGATTTGGAAGATCCTCATAACAAGCATGAAGTGCAGACAGGAGATGACACAAAGCACTCAGTGGAGAAGATAGGTAATGTGAAGACATCAGATGGGAATATGAGCCTCTTAAGCAAAGTCTTGTATGTCCCTACAATTACCAAAAATTTAATAAGTGTTGGACAGATTGTTGAAAAAGGATTGCAGGTTAGATTCAATCGATTTGGAGCATATGTTGAAGACCCAAGGCAAGGCTATCGAAGGATTGCCAAAGGAGAAAAGACAGGAAGGCTTTTCACTTTTGAAGTGGAAGATACAAAGAACATAGCTTTGTTTAGCTATGGATCTCAAACTCTAACAAAGTTGGAGATATGGCACAAAAGGCTTGCTCACATTGGTGAGAGGACACTCAAACAGATTTGCAAGGACCAAAGTGTACTTGGTTTGCCTAATATCACAAGGCAACACATGATTTATAAGTGTGAAGCTTGTCAACTCGGCAAGGCTCATAGACAACCTTTCAATAAGAAAGGATATATGTATCAAAATCCTTTGGATCTAGTGCACACGGATGTGTGGGGTCCAAGTAAGGAGCCATCTATATCAGGCTCAAGATATTATGTGTCTTTCATAGATGATTGTAGCAGGTGGACCATTCTGTTTTTCATGAAGCACAAGGATGAAGTGTTTAATTGCTTTAAGAAGTATATTGCTCTTGTTGAAAATCAAACAGGTAGGACTTTGAAACGACTCAGATCAGATGGTGGAGGAGAATACTTCTCTTCTGAATTTGATGCCTTCTTGCATGAAAGAGGCATTAAAAGGGAAGTCACTACAAGGTATACACCCGAACTCAATGGTGTAGCAGAGAGGAGGAACAGAGCTATTGTCAAAGCTGCAAGGTCCATGCTCAACGAAAAGGGATTGCCAAACTACCTATGGGCAGAGGCTGTGTCTACAGCCACATATCTCATAAATAGACTTCCATCTAAGTCACTAGATGGAACCACTCCATATGAAGTGTGGAATGGAAGAAGACCTAGTCTAGAGCATTGCAAAATCTTTGGATGCTTAGCCTATGCTCACATTCAAAAAGGACATAGATTGTACAATCCAACCAATAAAGGATTTTCTGTGAGTAGAGATGTAATTTTTGGTGAAAACAAATCATGGTTTGATGATGACAGGAAAGTGAAGCTGCCATATGACTTGGATGAAGATTTTCCATCACTTCAACCAAAGGACCCAAAGCAGATTGAAGAAAGTGATCCACAGATTGACCTAGAAGACTTGGAAAGGCTAAAGCTATGGAAGAACAAAGGTAAAGCAAAGATGCAGGATGCTACATATGGACCCGAGAGCTCACATCAACCACTTAGAAGGTCTTCAAGGGAGAAGAAGAAACCAGAGAGGTTTGGTTATGATACTTCTTTGGTCACAAAGCACTCAATCTAGATTGCAAAGGATTCAACCAATGAAGAACCTACCACATTTGAAGAAGCACAAAGCAAGAAAGCTTGGAGAGATGCAATGGATGAAGAAATGGAAGCCTTGAAGGAGAATGATACTTGGGAGCTTGTACCTAACAAGCCATCTATGAAGATAATCGGATCTCGATGGATATACAAAATCAAGAGGAATCCAGATGGAAGTATAAATAGACACAAAGCAAGGTTAGTTTGCTAAAGGGTTTGCTCAAACCCATGGTATTGATTATGAGGAGACTTTCTCTCCTGTTGCAAATATGCCTACAATTAGGGTTCTCATTAGTCTTGTTGCATCTAGAAATTGGAATCTTTATCAACTTGATGTAAAGAATGCTTTCTTGAATGGATGGATTTCTGAGGAAGTGTATATGGCACAACCTCCTGGATATGAGGATGCACATCATCCTAACTATGTATGCAAACTAAAGAAATCTTTGTATGGATTGAAGCAATCTCCAAGAGCTTGGAATTTCAGATTGGTGACTTATTTGCAAGACCAAGGATTCAAAGCTAGCAAGGCGGATACCTCTTTGTTCATAAAGAGGAATGGATCTGAAGTGATCTATTTATGTGTGTATGTTGATGATATTATTATCACAGGCAATGATCTTGAAGGAATCAAACAGGTAAAGAGTCAAATGAAGGAGGAGTTCAAAATAAGTGACCTCGGACCACTCACTTATTTTCTTGGATTGGGGTTGATCTACACAGATTCAGGTATATACATCACACAAAGGAAGTATGTCCATGACATGCTCGTCAAGTTCATGATGGAAAATACCAAGTGTGCAGGTACACCTATGGAGCAAAGTCATAAGCTTAGTGCTTATGAAGGAGAGCCAATTGAAGACATCACAAGCTATCAAAGCTTGGTTGGAAGTTTGAACTATGCAACACTCACAAGGATGGATATATGCTATAGTGTTAGCATATTGAGTCAGTTTATGCATAAGCCGAGAAGACCACATATGGAAGTGGCCAAGAGAGTCCTCAAGTACCTAAAGGGGACCATGAATGAAGGTTTGTTCTATTCATATACTTCAGATATTGAGCTAAAGGTCTACTCAGATGCAGATTGGGCCGGATCTAAAGATGATAAAAGAAGCACATCATGGTATATATCATTTGCAGGTTCAAAAATCATTTCTTGGTCATTGAAGAAGCAACCAACCATGGCATTATCTTCTACTGAAGCAGAATATAGAGGTTTGGCTAATGCAACTCAAGAAATCATGTGGTTAAAGTCTTTGTACACAGATCTTGGACTTCATTCTTCAACACCTCATATTTTTGGTGACAACACAAGCTCACTACATCTAGCAGCTAATCCGGTATACCATGCTAGAACCAAGCATATTGAAGTCCACTACCATTACGTAAGGGAGAAGCTAATGAGCAAGGATATTCAACTATCCTATGTCTCTACAGATATGCAATGTGCCGACATGTTGACTAAAGCTCTTGATGGTACAAAATTAAGTAGATTCAAGTTGATGATTGGCTTGCAGGAAATCAAGGACAATTGAAGACTTATTTGGAGGCCAAGCATGTTAGGCTTGAGGGGGAGCTATTGGTGCATTTTACCCAAGCCTACAGCTTGATATATTTGATATCATCCTCATTTGTAAGTCACATGAGTAGTCATGTGAACACCTCTTGCAAAAGAGTTCATTTTCATCTCTTGTAGTTGAAAAAAGAAAAAGGAAAAGAATGGCTTACCTCATGCATGATGTAAAAGCAAATTTGTGGCTCTAACTACCAAAATCACGAATTTTTGAGCTGAGGGAATATCTCCTAACTTTGGGGATCACTTTTAGGTGGAGCCATTCGAATTGGAATTCAAAACTCCCTCCAAGAATAGCTATAAAAGGAGCAAGAAGGAAGAGGCAATTAGCAAGAGTTGTACGTGACCACTTCATGTCATTTTGTAGAGATTGAAGAGCTTACTCCATAGCTCTATCATTCTACTCCCATTGTGCAATATTCATTGCCAATGTGGTTGTAATCATATATGAATTTATACATTAATCATCATTCACTTCTCTGTTTTGTTCTCTGTTATACTCACTCAGAGCAGTACCTTCAGAAGGTCATAGCTCGAGTTCTACTGATTCTTTTTCAGTGATTTAACGTGTGTTGGATAGCACTTACTGTCTAAATTCTTCATATGAATTTTTAAGGTCATTGGATTTACAATTTTGGAGATATTTGCATTGTACTGCTCACTGGTCTATCTTTGCAGAGCCCCGAGAATGGAGGGCATGTTCCAGAAATTGATAAATCTTGTTCTCAGTGCTCAGTCCATCATTTGAAGTGTTTTAACTTGGATTAGGAAGCTTGCTAAGTCTATTTTCTATGCCCAAAAGGAATTTTTCTAATTCCTACCAGGTTGAGAGCAGTGTTCATTTTTTCTAGCAGGTGTATGTCCAAAAATAGCAAGTTTTGGGAGCTAGTCATTTCGCAACTAGTCTGTCTTGACTTAAACTTTTGGGCTACATGTTCCAAAGTACTTGGCTGATATTTTGGTGGATTTAGGAAGCTTAAAGGGTCTACTAATCAACTCTGAAGTCTCAGTTGGTTGGTGTGAAGCTGGTTGTAGCAGCACCTACTCATCTTTGGATTGCATCCACCATCTCTCTTCACAAGATGCCCTTCGCAAAAGGACCGAACTCCAAGTGATGTCATCAATTTCATCATATTTGAAGGGCTTGATTAGATCAGTGCAGGAACAAGATCCCAGAGTTCAAGAGATCATGCAACAAGTACAAAGGCAAGCTCAACCGGGTCGATACACAATTCAAGATGACATCCTATACTGAAAAGGCCGCATCTATGTCCCATATGACTTTGAACTACGTAAAGAGCTACTTTGAGAAGCTCACAACTACAAATGGACAATCATGGAGGCCAAAACCATAGTAACAAACTGCTACACAAGAATTTCTGTTGCCCCAAGATGTAGGCACAAGTCATAGAGTACATGGAGACATGCTCGATCTGTGAGTTAGTATGTTAGGACCAAGTCAAACCCACAGGCCTCCTACAACCATTACGAGTTCCAAACCAACCTTGGGACATGATTAACACAGGCTTCATCATAGATTCACCTCCATCCCAAGGATACACAATTATTTTCCTCATAGTGGACTACTTCACGAAACAAGCCCACTTTATACCAGCAAAACCTCCACTTAGTGCGAAGACATTATCACACTTATTCTTTATGCACATAGTCAAACATCATGGGCTACCCATTGCCATCATTTTAGATTAGGATGGTCACTTCCTAAGCAGAATTTGGACAGAGCTTTTCTAATTGCTTGGTATGCAACTCCAATTCTCCTTTGCTTACCATCTACAAACTGACAAACAAACTAAATGGCTCAATCAAACCATCAAGGATTACATCCACAACTACATGCAAGTAGATCAAAGGGATTGTTTGCAACATTTAGACATGATGGAGTTCCACTACAATGCATCTATGCACTTGAGCACAAAGATGAATCCTTTCAGGATAGCCATGGGAAAGGAAGTGATCAGACCGTTAGCCCTCATGAAGGGTTCCACCTTATCGATGAGTGATCCAATCTGCGGAGCCTTCATAAATCAATGGAAGACGAAGTTAGAGCAGGCTAAGTCTAGTTTACAAAGGAGCAAGGATAGGATGGCCAAATATGCAAACTACAAATGCAACCCAATTTAGGACTTCAACACAAGAGACTTTTTTCTCATCAATTTGAAGAAAATCACACTCCCTCAAAACTTCACACACAAGTTCAACCACAGATACTATGGGGCATAAATGATATCAAGTGAATCAACGAAGTTACATACCAATTGGACCTCCTAGACAACGTGCAGTTCCACAATGTGTTCCATGTAAGCTTACTCAAATGACTCAAGCCTGATGCCAAATATGGATGTGAAGTACCCGTACTCCAAGATGATGAGAACTAGTTTGAACCCGAGGCCATTTTGCGCAAATATCCCAAACAAGAGGGCCCAAAATTCCTCATCAAATGGCATGGATGCCCGATTGTAGATGCATATTGGATACCAGCCAACACCTTTGGTCCAGATCATCACCTTCTATGAAAATATTATCACACCTTCTTAAGCCCATTGCAATGTTCCCACATTTTGTATCACTCTAAGTTTTATTAATCCAAAATTTTGGAAGTTTGAACCCACTTGCTGAGGGCAACAAGCTCTCGAAGCCAGGGGAGGATGTCACAACCCCTATATTTCTATCCAACCTATTTTGGTCCCAACACAATTAGCCCGTCTGCACCAAATTGTGTGCAACTATAAGCAGTAGTAGTGCACCTAGATGCCACCTCCCTAGCCAAGTTCTCTTTGTTGTCCTAGTGTATTCCTTTTTATGAAAGTAATCCAAAACATTTTCTTAGCAAACATCTTGGCTTTTTGTGTACGTGTGTTCTATTGCATGCCTTGGTTCCTCTTTCGGGCCTTGGGCATTTGGGGTTGTCTAGGACATCTCATAGAGTACTTGGTTGAGAGCACATAGAAAAGAAGAAAAGGGGAGCATTGGGAGGGGGGGGGGAGGGTGGTGGTGTTAAATGTTGTTCGAGGGGATTGTCTTGAGAAGGAAAGAAGAAAAATCAGGAGGGATTCATTCGAAGGGATTCAAGTTCCATAAGGGACATGAATTATAGGGGGAATTCATTGTGATGGAGAAAGGGAGCTAAAGTTCCCTATGAGATACGTCTCCAAAGTTACAAAAAAAAAGGTATAAACATTGGTATTTCGCTCAGCATTTGAAACTTTTTTGAATCAAGAGGCTGTTGATGTAAGTACATGTGCATCCTTCCTTTGCTTGCGAGTGGTCTCTGAGTACTCTCCTCATGATTGTATTCTATTCACTTTTAAATTTTCTGCTAAAAGCATATGTTCAGCTTGGTGTTTACAAAGAAAGATTTACCTCTTTGCTCCTATGCTTCACGAAAACATCATTTGGGACAAATGATCATATGTCTACATACCTTCTACACATGTTGTTAACTCATCTACATTATGATAGGCAGAAAGTATCCATTTTTGTGCTCTAAATGTATTTCTCAATGTAAATTTTATTCTTGCCACTACACTATTTATCTGCATGCAAAATCGAAAGATTTACATTCCCACTCCTTGAAACATTGCATCATGGTACATAAAACTAGTGACGGGTATCTCCGATTTGCATCCTCAAGTAGGAAGGATTCTGTTTAACGTGAGCAACCCAAATGTGCAAAATATTATAGATGTAAAATACCAGTTGAACCGTACATGACATTGTAGAATTTATTGGGTCACTAACATGAGTTGAATCCTCCTACCACTTATTCTTATCCTTGTTCCCACTTCTTATTATGAATCTCTGCCATGGGGTCTTTGCTCCTTGTTCCCACTCCTTATTATGAATCTCTGCCATGGGTTCTTTGCTCCTTGGGGAGATCTCTTAAGGCACGGCATGTTACTCTTCCTCTTTTTGTGCATGGAGCTTCCTTGGGTGCCCTCTTGGGATTTCACCATCGCTAGTTTTCAAGATTAGATGCTTATCATAAAGCTTCATAGATTGAATGAAGGAATCAAGATGTGATTTTGAAAAAATTTGTATCTCACTTTGTGATCATGGTCTAAGCTCTTATGCCTAAAGTGTTTTCATATGTCCTATAATAGTAAGGTCAAATGAAAATCAGCTTGTTTTTTTATATATCCTACATGTCTAATGATGACATTCAATGCCTAATTGTATTTGACCTTCTTCAGGGAGTTTAAAAAATGTATTGATGTATGTGAGTGCTTGTGAGTGTCAAAGTGTGAGTGTCGCATCCTCTGAGTATTGGAGCATGAGTATCTGAAGTTGAATGCCTGTGTGTTTGATTAAGATCTTCAAAGTTAAAAAGAAAATTATGATTGTGTGAATGGTTGTTTGAGTGAGTTTGACTCAATGGGTGGTATCTGATTAAGAGTCTACATAAGTAAGGGAGTGTAGAGTGAGTGTGAGATAGTACTGGGGTGAGTAATTGTGAGAGAAAGTGAGAGTAGGAGAATAATTGTGATAGTGTTCAAGTGTGAGAGATCCAAAATGTGTGTGAGAGAAGGTAAAAAGAGATAGTGCTAGAGAGTTGGATAGGAAAAGAAAGGAGAAAGAAAAAATAGAAAAGTGTGAACTTGATTGAAAGTCAAGGAGGTGGGGATTGAAGCTGTAGAAGGAAGTGAAGTTGAGGCTAAGTAAAAGGAAAATTGTAGTTGTGGGTGAGTTGAGAACGAGTTGAGGAAGAGTGGTTGCATTGAAAAGTGAAACAAGAGAAGGAATTGATTGAGTGAGGAAGGTGAATGAGAAAAGTAAGGAAGAGAGATTTTGAGAATAAGCATGAGGGTGTGAGAGGTTGGAACGAAGATGGGAGAAAGCAAGTAGGATGGAAGAGTTTGGGGAGCATATAACAAACCTAAGTGACTAATGCTTGGAATATATTTAAGAACCATAGAAGCGGAGGAAAAAAAGGGGCAATGGGATAAACTTGACCTTCATAAGACTTAAGACATTGGCTACAAAAGCTACTTTTACGAGCACAAAAGGTCTGATTCATATCTTCTATAGTTATTTTTCCATAACCTATAACACAAAGAGATATGGATCTATAGTAATTTTCTGGTATCACAAACTTCAAAAAAATCCAAAAGAAATATTATTCCAAGCTCTTGGATCTTGTTTCAATTTATTAGAAAAATCTACATAACCTTCAAATATTATTGGGAAAGTTAGAAACTTTAGGCACCAATGGTTGGTCCGTCTATACTTCTTCTTGAAGGTCTCAATTAACAAAGTCCTTTTTCTATGTTCGATTGGTACATCTTCCATTCTTTGCATGTTTCCATGGTAATGAATGTCATGATTGTTTTCATAAAAAATAGAGAACATGGGGACACTAGTAATGCCTAAACCTACCATGGTTACTACAGAGACTAAGGTACATCCTCTTTCTCCCCTCATAATTCATTCTCCTATTCATGAGCAATGGTTAGAATATCCTTATGATGTGTTAATGCCTTGCACAACAAAGCTAGATCAAAAAGAGCGAGCAAAACTAGTGTCCTGCATGACATAAGAATTTGAAGAAGTTATGGTAAGCAACATGAAAGAAGCTAAAATCAAAAGCAAGGATTCAAAAAAAATCATGAATCCATTCAACGTTCCATATTGCATGATGAAATAATAGGCTAGAAGATATATCAAAAGCACAACCTTGAATGATCTCAAAAATGATTTGAATTTCACTACTAGTGCATTCAATTATACTCAAGAATAATTTAATAATGCTAATCTTGCCTGGAGGAAAAGATTTTTGGAAAAGAACTCGACATTATGTGTACATTGGCAAGAGGAAGCCTAATTACTATAGGTGAATCATTCATTTTGTCGAGTGCCTTGATGATGTCAATGGCTAATTTTTCTGGGAAGAACATAGAAAAGGTAACATCGGTAAGCAGTGGCTCAATTTGTTGCTATTATCAAGCCCACCACATGGTTACCTAGCTACCAAAGATTATAAGATACAAACCATTTAATTTTGGCTACTTAATTTTTCTATCATCCTAGATTCAACCCTTAAACTCACAAATAAAATCCTAATCATGGTTCTTATAGTTTTGAAGGTTTTAAAGTTTTTGGAGTGTACTTTCCTAAACGTTATTGGCATAAATCAAGGGTTTTCCCCACTTTGTTGGACTTGTTTGTAATATCTAGTAGAGCTACCATAAAGGCTTATTGATATTACTGTTTTTGACAATTCCATATCTACAAACGTTCAAAGCAATATTTTCTACATGATTTTTTGGAGTGGACTCTAAAATATTCTTAAAGATGTCATCGAATCTTAATCCTAGGTTAGTAGCATATGAGTTATACTTTTATGTGGACAACCAACAAGTCCCCAATGACCATGTGAAGCTTGAAGAATGGCAACATTTTATGATCAAAGAGGCCAACATGCTCAATGCTAAAGAACATAAAGTATATCAGCCCTACTCATGTCGCTAACTGAAGCATGTCCAGAACTACAAAACTCAGGAGGAGGGGAAGTCAGGCTAAATCAAACACATATGCTGTGAAATAAATGCTCGTTAGCACACCAAAAACTAACAATTCATGGAGCTAACATACTCCCTTTTCCTTGCTTGCGATGTCATCCTCGACAAGCAAACCTAGAAGCTTGTTCCAGAGGCATATTCCAAGCTCTCTATTCATACATATTCATCATGCACAGAACTTTCTTCAACCATCCAACTCATCCTAGCATCCATTACCTTCATCAATGCATTCACATACCCACTTCCATTATACCAAGGATTAGATGTCTTCCTGCCCGTTCATACACAACTCGTTTCTCATCTCACTCTATCCTACAATAAAACCTCAAACAAAAACGATGTCATCCATATGCTTCCCTCAATCCAAGACATAAATGCAATAAAAAAACCAATGACTCAAAAAGGATATCAATAATGCAATCATGAGCCTACCCTCAAAGATTGTCCTGTGAACCTATACTCAATCAACATTCATATCATAATCAACAAAAGTCAATTCCATTCCTTTGATACCTTGGCAAAGTCCTTCTTCATTTTCATACCCTTCTCATCTACCTACTCTTCAAAAGAGATTAGACCCAAAAAAATGCAAAAGAGAGAAATACCAAAAACATGTACTCCTCGTGTGCATTCATATTTGATATTTCCTTCTATACATGCTATGTATATATAAGCAAAAACGAGACGTCCTAAAGCATGGCCTTACCTCATATCCCAAAAAATCGATCACCCAAAATGAAGCGAGATGTAAGTGAAGAATTTTTAAGAAGCGTACACCATTACCCACTTTTGAGCCTATCAGTAACATAAGAAGAGCCGAATCTGATGTGTTGCTTACCAACTAACCAATCATGCACATAGAATAATTATACCTTTGTCAGCGTTGGCCTTGAGAAGATCAATCTATCAGTAGTCAACATCTCATTCATGTAGATACATACATGCAAAAACACATCCTTTCAGGTGATCACCACCCTCCTCCTCTCTGTCTCTCCCCCTCAAGGGTGGAATTTTTTTCTTTTTTATTTCTTTTTGTTTACTTTTTCTTCATGAGTTCGCCTATGTTGCAATTATCAAAATACCTATCTCCATAAGGCTTCAAATTGATGATCTCGGCATGCTTGTCACAAGACAATCCAAACTTCTTTAGTACTCCACCATGATTGCGGGCCATGAGACTCTTTACTCACCATGCTCCTTTCCGGTTCATTACCTAATGTGTGTTTTTTCTTAAGTCGCTCAAGTCTGGAAGTAATCTCTTCACAAGCATTTTGGTCATGCATGTCGATTGCATTCTCACTTCTTCCATCGTTATGAGCTTTCCCTTTGTATCCTGAATGAGTCTCTTTTCCAAATACTTCCTCAAAATCTTCCTTCCCTTCCATTTTTTTATCCCTACTATATCGACGTCCCGAATAATGCCTCCCCTTGTCTCTATCATTCAAGAGGTTTCTACCTTGATCCTTTGTTTCCTTGCTAGAACCTTCACTGTCTATACACCACTTGCCTTTTCTAGATCTACCGCTGCCCCTATGGCATTTCCTATGCATTTCACTACTCACAGAGTCATATGCTTTGCTTGTGCTAAAACGTAGATGACCATCTTGTCTTACTATCTTCTTTGTATGATACCCATGATCATCACTACAACAAATCGATGGTATACCGAGGTTTTTACCGAGGAAAATGAAGGCGGCTTTATTTGCCGCGACGCCGGTGTAAAGGTCGGTTTCCGCGTCGGTACCAAAGAGTCGGTATAGGCGTCGGTGTAGACGTCCGTAAAAGCGTCGGCGATATATGCGTCGGTATAAACGTCGATATATGCGTCGGTAACCGGTTTCTGCTACATCGCCTCCTAGGTGTACCCACGGTTATTCTGATGACACTACTGGGAGTACCTTCGCTTATACCGACGACCATACCTGCAAAATTTTTTTTGGGCAGAATGTTTTGTCTTTTGCTACAGCAACATTACCATGATGTTGCTGAACAAAAGACAATACACTCTGCCCAAAAAAAACTGAGTACATGTGATGTGTACTCTAATGACAACCGAAATATGATTTCATGAAACAGAGTATTATTGTACACAAAAGAGATCGATAATCAAAATGAACAATGAACCATGTACAAAAGAAGTTATATATTTCAATAATGAAGCATGTACAAGAGTGTGGCAAACCACTGTCATATATGACGCTTTTACAAAATGTGGCAAAGCAATGTATTGCCATATGGAAATCAAATAAAAAATATTGGTCTTCCACTGCCATACACATGCAAAGAATGTTCCATATCAACAATCCTGCAACAGAGAACAATAATGGAATGAGATAAATTCACATGAAAATTACAAACAAGTAAAAACCAAGTTTATAAATTAATTACCTCATCGCAAACGCTCCCATGAAACTACCGCACCGCGTCCCTAATCAGAAAGACTTAGACTTAAATCTGAAATACTAAACCCTAAAACCCTAATCTTAAATATGTAGACCTAAAATATGTATATTTTTGTATACAAGTGTATATACATGTATATATGTATTACATGTGCATGTGTATGTGTGCATATATCTTATGTAGGTGTTATAACCCTAAAACCCTAATCTTAAAGATTTAAATCTAAAATATGTATATTTTTGTATGCATGTGTATCTACATGTATGTATGTATTATATGTATATGTGTGCTTATGTATATATGTTATCTACGTATTTATTTATATATTCAGATTTTTTTCCTTACGTAATCCTATTTTTATATATTTAATTTTAAATATTTAATTATAAATAATTATTTAAATTATTTAAAACACTAGTTCTTTTTACATCTATTTATATATATAATTATCTTATTATATATATATATATTTATTTATATATTCAGATTTCTTTCCTTACCTAATCCTTTTTTTATATATTTAATTTTATATATCTAATTATATATATTTATTTAAAACCCGAATATTAAAATTATAGATCTAAAATGCTAAACCCTAAAGCCCTAATCTTAAATATGTAAACCTAAAATATGTATATTTCTGTATACATGTGTATATACATGTATATATGTATTACATGTGCATGTGTATGTGTGCATATATCTTATGTAGGTGTTATAACCCTAAAACCCTAATCTTAAAGATTTAAATCTAAAATATGTATATTTTTGTATGCATGTGTATCTACATGTATGTATGTATTATATGTATATGTGTGCTTGTGTATATATGTTATCTACGTATTTATTTATATATTCAGATTTTTTTTTTCGTTACATAATCCTATTTTTATATATTTAATTTTATATATTTAATTATATACATTCAATTAAACTATTTAAAACACTAGTTCTTTTTATATTTATTTATGTATATAACTATCTTATTTTATATATAATATCTATTTATATATTCAGATTTTTTTTCCTTACGTAATCCTATTCTTATATATTTAATTATAAATATCTAATTAAATTATTTAAAACACTAGTTCTTTTTATATTTATTTAAGTATATAATTATCTTATTTTATATATATATATATTTATTTATATATTCAGATTTTTTTCCTTACGTAATCCTATTTTTATATATTTTATTTTATATATTTAATTATATATATTTAATTAAAACCCTAATCTTAAAATTCTAGATCTGAAATACTAAACCCTAAAACCCTAATCTTAAATATGTAGACCTAAAATATGTATATTTCTGTATGCATGTGCATATACATGTATATATGTATATTTCTGTATACATGTATATATGTATTACATGTGCATGTGTATGTGTGCATATATCTTATGTAGGTGTTATAAACCTAAAACCCTAATCTTAAAGATTTAAATCTAAAATATGTATATTTTTGTATGCATGTGTATGTATATGTATGTATGTATTATATGTATATGTGTGTTTGTGTATATATGTAATCTACGTATTAAAATCCTAAAACCCTAATCAGAAAGACTTAGACTTAAATCTGAAATACTAAACCCTAATCTTAAATATGTAGACCTAAAATATGTATATTTCTATATACATGTGTATATACATGTGTATATACATGTATATATGTATTACATGTGCATGTGTATGTGTGCATATATCTTATGTAGGTGTTATAACCCTAAAACCCTAATCTTAAAGATTTAAATCTAAAATATGTATATTTTTGTATGCATGTGTATCTACATGTATGTATGTATTATATGTATATGTGTGTTTGTGTATATATGTTATCTACGTATTAAAATCCTAAAACCCTAATCAGAAAGACTTAGACTTAAATCTCAAATACTACACCCTAAAACCCTAATCTTAAATATCTAGACCTAAAATATGTATATTTCTGTATACATGTGTATATACATGTATATATGTATTATATGTGTATGTGTATGTGTGCATATATGTTATGTAGGTGTTATAACCCTAAAACCCTAATCTTAAAGATTTAAATCTAAAATATGTATATTTTTGTATGCATGTGTATCTACATGTATGTATGTATTATATGTATATGTGTGTTTGTGTATATATGTTATCTACGTATTAAAATCCTAAAACCCTAATCAAAAAGACTTAGACTTAAATCTGAAATACTAAACCCTAAAACCTTAATCTTAAATATCTAGACCTAAAACCCTAAAGCCCTAATCTTAAATATTTAACCCTAAAACCTTAATCCTATTTAAAACCCTAAAACTCTAATCTTAAATATTTAACCCTAAAACCCTAATCCTATTTTTATATATTTGATGTAAAACAAAAACTTCAAAATAAAAACAGGATTATATGTGTGTATGTATGCATGTGTGTATATATGTGTGTGTATGTATGCATGTCTACATGTGTGTGTGTATGTATACATGTGTATACATGTGTGTGTATGTGTATGTGTGTGTATGTAGGCATGCATATGTGTGCATGTGTGTGTACATGTGTGTATGTATGCATGCATGTATGTGTATGTGTGTGTATGTGTATGCATGCGTATACATGTGTGTGTATGTATACATGCATGTGTGTATATGTGTGTATGTATGCATGTGTGTATATATGTGTGTATGCATGCATGCCGGTATATGTGTGTGTATGTATGCATGCATGTGTGTATATGTGTGTATATATGCGTGTGTGTATGTATGTGTGTAAATATGTGTGTGTGTATGTGTATGTATGCATATGTGTATATACGTGTGTGTATGTATGTGTGTATGTATGTGTGTATGCATGTGTGTGTATGTATGCATGTGTGTAAATTTATGTGTCTATGTATGCATGCATATGTGTATATGTGTGTGTGTATGTAAGCATGCATGTGTGTATAGGTGTGTGTATGTAAGCATGCATGTGTGTATAGGTGTGTGTATTTAAGCATGCATGTGTGTACATGTATGTGTGTATGTATGCATGTGTAAATTAATGTTTATCTTCCTTTCTCTTCTCTCTCTCTTTCTTTCTCTCTCTCTCTCTCTCTATCAATAGCGAATAAAAGAATCACTTACAAGTATGTCTCTCTTTGAATCGTTGTCCTCAAAGCGTAATGTAGGTCGTCTCTCATCCAATTCCAAACAATCGACGCCAACGCACTTCTGCAAAATCAACGAAAAGAGAAATTAGAAACCCTAAAGCACAGAGAAACACAAATGCTAACAGTACACGCAGCACTTACCAAGATGTGAGAGCTAAGCCGAGAGAGAGAGTGTGTTTGTAGAGAGAGAGATCCGTGTGTGTGTGTGCACAAGACAATGGAGGTTCGCGCGCGCAAGTTCGACTGTAGACCGACAGTACTCAACCACGTGCAAAAATGTGAAGTTTTGCTCTCGGGTTCGCGGTATGTTTAAAAATTCACAGCCGGTATAGGCGTCGGTATGGATGTCGGTATACACGTCGGTAGTTGCCAGTAATTTACCGACGCTTATACCGACGCTCATACCGACGCATATACCGATGCCTATACCGACGCTTATACCGACGGCTCGGGGCCACACCGACGATCTGTTTAAAACGGTCATACCGACGGTCACTTGACCGTCGGTATCTCTTGGTGAGATTTTTTTGAGGGCTATACCGATGCCGACTATGACCGTCAGTATATGCAGCGTCTGTATGCCCCTCATATGTTGTAGTGCATGAGCCTTAGAAGAATGACTCACACCATTTGAAGGATTTCTTCCCCTTATGGACAAATCAGCCAACTCTCTAATTACCTTCTCTCTTTTTCTGCAAAACCCATTTCCACCATCCCATCTTCTTCCATCCACACTCTCTTTTGATTCTCTGATAGTGTGCATGCATTATGGGCCACTAATTCTTTAGCTTTTCCTTCCCCATTTGGGTTTACTTTCTCCAACTAGACTCTCACATCCATTCCTAGTTCATTCCATTCTCGTTTTATCATCATCCTAGACCCTTGGCATCTATTCTAGAGTTCAATTTCTAGAGTCACGATCTTTTTTCTCAGCTGTCTTACTTCCACTTTTTTTTTTATAAAAGGAAGTTCGGCCTTGGCCTATTCTCCCAAACTTTAATTAAAATAAAGAAGAAAAGTTTCACATGAATGGGACTAGTGCCCATGGGACCCCCCAAATCCCACAAAGCAGGGGACAAGTTCGGTAAGTTAGAAAGCATTACAAATGAGGTGTTCAAAACTATCATCTCCCTCATGCGGGACCCATTTAGGTTTCAGCTTGTTATCTACGAGGATATAAATACAGTGGTGCCTAAATGGTGGAGATCGCTTATCCCGGGAGATTCTTTTACCTAGAAGAAACAAGGATTTCTCAATCAACCATTCCTTTGGGGTTTGGCCAAAGTTGACAGCACATTGCTCCCTCCAAAACTTCCAAAGAGTCTCGCCTCTGATGGCATTCCACAGCCTTGATGAGCAGCCAACCGCCTCACCCAAGAGCGCCTGTTGCCAATTGATTTGGTTCGGGAGTCTCAAAATCTGTGTCACGTGATCCCAGATAACACTGGACTTGGGGCAATCGAAGAAGAGGTGAACAAGGTCTTCAATGCATCGATGGCACCGCTTGCACCATGGAGGCACACTTACTTCTACTTTGGTTGCCAATTCAACGTTCAATTAAATTCTAGGATTCCTACATCTAAGGGATTTCTTGTCTTGCCCTTCCTTGAGTCTATAATCATTGTATAGCATTCAAATTGATTTGTATCTACCAACCATCCTAGCAACTCTTGATCTAGGTCATCTTTATAAGCTAACATGCTCTCATACTCTCCCATTCTCATGTTTTGGGGTTTGTATAACTGCAGATTGAATCCATCTTGGAGCAAATCCTTGTAAGGCTCAGTGTTCAAGGCAAACCTTACACAAAATTCTTCCCTCTTTTCCTTCTCTTTTGCCTTTTTCTCCATTTCATCAGTTGTCATCAACCTCTTGTTGGTTGAGTTTGAAGAAATCTCGATCTGCACACGATTGGATTTTTGCCCAATTGTGATAAAGTTATGTGCCAGTCATGCACACAATTGGCTTGTACCCATCAAGGTTGTCCCAATAGAATAGAAAAGGTGGCTTCCATGGTGCTTCGACTAACGATCAAATAGTCGCATTAAACTATAATCCTCCAATGAGTGCTTACATTTTTCAAGAGACCTGCGGGTTTTACTTGGGTTTGGTCAGCCATTCTTAGGGATATAGGAGTTTCCTCCATATGGGCAAGTCCGAGAGCCTTCATCATGTATTCAGTCATCAAATTGACTGTTGCCCCACTGTCGAGCTAGGCACCCAAGATTGCATATCCCTTGATCTCCACCATTACTATAGGAACATTCAAATCAATCTGCATCACAATGCTCTAAATTATGTCTTGAATCTCTTTTCCTTGTTTCTTTGGATCTTGAGATTTTCAAGGATTCTTGATACATTCATTGTACAATTACTTTCTACATACAGGAGAGCACCTCAACAAGGTACCAATTTCTATAGTGACTTCCGTTTCATCTAGTTTCTGCACTATATCAATCTTTTCCTCACTTTTCTTGTCCTTTTGACATTTTGGGGTTTCCAATCTCTCAAGGAATGGCAAAATGCCAGGTACAAACTTCTTTGTCACTAGCGGAAGTACTTCTACTTCATCTCCTTCTTCCAATTCCTTTTGTCCATATAGTCCTTCCACTTTCTCTCCCACTTCACTATGCTCAAGTGTCTTTTCTTTGATGACATTTTCACTCTCTGCATCCTTTTTTGTGTATTTTTGGGTTCTTGTGACTACTGCTATGGTAGGTTCTTTTTGCACTCTCTTGCCTTGGTCTACTTCCACAAAGTGCATGGAAGAGTTTGATCCTTCCCAAGGATCTGGTGTCCTAACCACCACTCCTATTGTAGGAATTTGTTTTTGCATCTTAATCTCAACATAGTTTGAAGATTCAATTGACACACATGCACACACACATACACACACATGCATACATTTGCATACATAATGCACATGCATATGCATACATACATACATACATAATGCACATGCATGATGCACATGCATAATGCACATGCATAATGCATAAACATACTCACATATACACCTAGATACATGTACACACACATATATGTACTTACATATACATACGCACATATACATACACACATATAGCACATGCATATACACATACACATGCATACAAACATCCACATGCATACACATACATATACACACATACATATACGTATACACAGATCATGTCACTTGCATACCTGCCCACAAACATACACACATACATACACATGCATATATATGTAAACATGCATACACAATGCACACATACACATGCATACACATATACATATACATATGCATATACATACACATACATATACATGCATACATATGTACACGTAGATATATTGATTTCTAACCCATTTTGTTTTATATGTACATGTATTATGGATCCTAGTAGAGAGAGAAAGGCGAAACTCACTCTCATAAAAAGTCTTATGAGAGCAAGATCTCCGCATGATACATTAGGGATCATCATGCATGGTACTCATAGATGCCTAATGATGAGCTGGATTTAACGATCCGGATGCGTACCCAGCGATCAGAGGAGGACTCTTCTGCGGCTCCACATGTAGAAAGACAACTATCTACTCATATGTATGTTTTTTTTTCACAATTTTTTTAATGATATTACAACACATATTTTTATTTATTCTTATCTATCTATCTTTAGAAAACCTATACCACCCCTAGATCATAAGAAAAGATCATATTGTTGCAAAGCAAATTGTTAGGAAAGCAAATTCATGCGCAGAAAGAGTGGACCATTTCAACTATGGATTGGTCTCCCTCGACTATTAATAACTTGTGAAATTTGGATTCTGATAGTACAAAAGGGCCTTGAGATTGTGCACAGTAATCTTGTAGGTGGCCCCTTTGGGCATGATCCTGTGATCAAAGATATTCTATTTTAAATTTTGGAGATGGAATAGATTTCACATGGATGCACATACCTATGTGAAGCATTATGACATATGTCAAAGAGCTCAATATTCTATACAAAAAGATAAGATGTAATTGAGGCCCATGGCATGAATGGATGTGCATTCTTGAAGTGGGTTATAGAATTTGTAGGACCCATTAACCCCCTTAGTTAGAGGATGTTGCCATGCAAAATAATATGTGATAGTGGCCACATATTATCTCACCAAGTGGGTATCAATGAGAGAGACATGTAAAAATGCTACACAAAATAACGCTAGGTTTATATTTCAGAATGTGCTTACAAGATATGGACTTCCCATAGAGCTAATGAGTGATTGAGGAGCACACTTAGTGAATGAAGTGGTTGAAAGTATATTTAGAAGAACTCATGGTACTACAAAAAAAATAAGAACCATATCATCCACAAGTGAATGGACAGGTGGTAAATACTAACAAAGTCTTATGTCATGTATTGACAAAGCTCATAGATAATAAATGCTCTAGCTGGGGAAAATAGTTATATCATGTTTTTTGAGCATGTTGAGTGGCCTTTAAAATAGTACTCAATGCAAACCCCTCACATATAGTATTTGGTCAAAATGCAGTGCTACGAATGGATACCCATGCTTAAAGAAGCACAAGAGTATCAATAAACGGACGGTGAGCTATCCCCTAGGATAGTGGATCTAGAACATTTAGGAGAAACATGACCAAGAGAGGCAACATGAATATATGCGATGAAGAGAATATATGTAATGTTGATGTATACCATGAAGCAACATGCTCGTAAATTAGAAAAACATGGTTATGGAACTATGATTATCAATAGAATTTTGACGAATAGTAAGGTATAATAAGCCTTGTTACAAGGGGATATAATGCCAAACTACATCCATGGATGGAGAGTCAATATTTATCAAAAATCACTAACAAAAGATATGAATGAAAGATTAAATCACACCACGAAATATTAGGAGGAAAGAAAAAGAATTAGAGAAGAGTAACATGCACATTCCCTAGAATCAATTAAGTGCATGAAGGTGAGATGAGAGGACATATGTTATCACACGAACACTAATATTCATGAGATCCACCTCATAGTTGTCATTTCTAACCTACATGACCGAATATATCACATGGCTATTGTTGGTGCATGAAGCAAGCCTAAGATGTTGACTCATACATTAGGAATTCTCTTGACATTCAAGGCTTAATATTGCTTATAGTTCACTATATGGATGCATTTCTAAGGTTTATATCAGGTTCTATCTTGGTCAAATGTAAATGAGATAATTGGAGAAAATCTCATGGACTTATAGGGATCCAAAGTCCATGACTTGATTTGAATTAAAAATTCAAATGTCCACCTAAACATTTCGATCACTTTTAGATGAAACCAATCAAGATTTATGAAGCAAAAGTATATATGTACACTAGACCCTAATAATCCATTTGGATACATGAACAACTCCTAAAACAATAACTATAAAGGAGGATACAAAAGAAGGAGAGGATACAACAATTATATAGATGATCAAGTCCTAGA
Source organism: Ceratopteris richardii (assembly GCA_020310875.1). NCBI lineage: Eukaryota > Viridiplantae > Streptophyta > Polypodiopsida > Polypodiales > Pteridaceae > Ceratopteris > Ceratopteris richardii. The sequence goes on from CM035425.1 coordinate 22,611,591, forward strand.
GGATTCACTTCTACTTATGAACATGAAAATGAAGGAAGGTGATTCAAATGAGCATGTGTTCTACATTGATTCAGGATGCTCAAACCATGTGGCAAGAAATGTAGCCTTGATATTTGACTTAACACATACAACAACATACACATACATGCATACATATGCATACATAATGCATATGCTATGCATACATAATGCATATGATATGCATAGATTTTGCATATCCATGCATGCATACATACTTACATGCATACACACACATACACACAGATACACACACACACATACAAACATGCATACATTTGCATACATAATGCACAGCATATGCATACATACATGCATACACAGAAGACATTTACTCACATATACACCTACATACACATACACACACAAATGTACTTACATATACATACACACATATACATACACACATGCATATACACATATGCATGCATACACACATACACATGCATACACATTACATAGTTCAAGATTCCTACCAAGCTTTAATAGCTTGTGATGTCTTCAATAAGTTCTCCCTAAAAGCACTTAGCTTATGGTTCATCTACATGGGTGTACCTACACACTTAGTATTTCCATTTGGAATTTAGAAAGCATGTCATGTACATACTTCCTTTGAGTAATGTAAATACCAAAATCTACATAAACAAGTTCAAGTCAAAGAAATATGTGAGAGGTCCAAGATCACTGATCTTGAAATCATCCTTCATACCCATTTTTACCTGATTGATTGCATTGATGTCGTTTCTTGTAATTATGATGCCATCAACATACACACAGAGATATATAACCTCTGATCCATGAATAGTGATGTATCTACTTTGCTAGCCTTGAAGCCTTGTTGTTGCAAGTAGGTTACTAACCTATGATTCCAATCTCTTAGAGCTTGCTTCAAACCATACAAGGCCTTTTTCAATTTTCACACATAATTGGGATGTTGTGCATATTCATAACTAGATGGTTGTGCCATATGGACTTCTTCTGAAATCCATCCATTGAGAAATGCATTTCTTACATCTAACTGATAGAGCTTCTAATTCCTAGATGCAACAATGCTAACGAGTACTCTAATGGTAGGCATTTTGGCTATAGGTGAGAAGGTTTCTTCATATTCTATTCCATGGGTTTGAGCAAAACCCTTCCCTACTAAGCTTGCCTTATATCTGTTGATACTATCATCTGAATTATTTTTACTTTATAAATCCATCTTGATCCAATTATCTTCATTGATGGTTTTCTAGGAACAAGTTCCCATGTGTCATTGTCCATGAGAGCTTCCATTTCTTCATCAATTGCTTCTCTTCACTCCTTGTTTTTGGCTTCTTCATGAGATGTAGGTTCCTCATGATTCAGATCCTTATCTATATAGATTGAATGCTCTATGACCAAGGATGTATCTAATCCACATCTTTCTCACTTCTTCTTTTCCCTCATCGATCTTTTGATTTGTTGAAGAGAGCTTTTTGAACCTTGAGTTATGCCTTGCACCTTAACTTTCCGTTTGTTCTTCCATAGCTTCAATTTCTCCAACTCTATCATGTCATCTTCAGAATCACTATCTTCATAATGCTTTGGCTCCTTTGTTGGAAGAAATGGGAAGTCTTCTTCCAAGTCATAGGGTATCTTCACTTTCATGTCATCATCAAACTAAGATTTATTTTCATCAAAGACTACATCCCTACAAACTAAGAAGCCTTTTTTAGTGGGATTATACAATCTATAAACCTTTGGATTTTGATCATATCCAATAAAAACACACTTCTCTGTGGGATCCAATTTCCCTCTTACTTGAGAAGGAATATTATCATAGGCCAAACATCCAAAGATTTTGCAATGCTCTAGGCTTGGTCTTCTACCATTCCACACTTCATATGGAGTCACATCATTTAAAGATTTACATGGAAGTCTATTTACAAGGTATGTGGCTATTTATACAGCTTCTGCCCAAAGATAACTAGGTAGGCTTTTTTAAATTTAGCATAGATCTGGTTGCTTTAATTATGGTCTTGTTCCTCCTTTCAGCTAGTCCGTTGAGTTCACGTGTGTACCTTGTTGTTACCTCTCTTTTGATGCCTCTTTCTTGAAGGAAAACATCAAATTCATTTCAGAAGTATTCTCCACCACCATCTAATCTAAGTCTCTTGAGACATTTACTTGTTTGGTTCTCTACAAGTGCAAGGTATCTTTTGAAACAATTGAAAACTTCATCTTTATGTTTCATAAAATATAGGACTGTCCATCTAATGCAATCATCAATAAAAGATACATAATATTTTGAACCTGAAATGGACGGTTCTTTGCTTGGACCTCACACATCTGTGTGTACAAGATTCAGTGGCTCCTGATGAATATAGCCTTTCCTATTGAAGGGTTGTCTATGTGCCCTGCCAAATTGACAAGTTCCATACTTGTAGATCATATGTTGCTTTGCGATGTTGGGAATCCAAGTACCCTTTCATCCCTGCATATTTCTTTCAAAGTTCTTTCACCAATATGATCAAGACTTTTATGCCATACCTCTGATTCAGAGAGTTTTTGAGATCCATAACTAAACAATGCTATGTTCATGGTGTCTTCCACTTCAAAAGTGAAGAGTCTTCCTATTTATCTCCTTTAGCGATCCTTGTGAATCCTTACTTGGGGTCTTCCACATATGCTCCATGTTTTGTGAATCTAACTTGCAATCCTTTCTCCACAATCTGACCAACACATCAAATTCTTGGTTATTGTAGGTATATACAGTACCTTGCTCAGAAGATTCATATTACCATCTGATGTCTTGACATTACCCATCTTTTCACTAAATGCCTTGTATCATCACCTATCTGTAGTTCATGTTTGTTCTTGGGATCTTCTAAGTCTAAGAGCAATGCTACATTTTGTGAAACATGATTGGAGCATCCTGAGTCAATATAAAAGTCATGATCATCATCCTTACCCTACTTTAGTGATAGATTCATGAGAAGAAGTGAGTATTCTTGACTTTGATCCTCAATATAATTGTTTTCTTCCTTCATTCCTCTGTATCCACTTTGATAGTTGTTATTGTTGTTATCATAGTGGTAGTTGTATCCTCCATTGTATCTACCTCTATTTGATCCATAGCCACCTCTATTGAATCCTCTTCCTCTAGAATTTCTTGGGTTCCTATAACACACTTCAGTAGTGTTATTATAATAACCACATATATTACAAGGTTGAGCCGTTTGGGATCTCCCCCTGCCTTGTTTCCCTCCTATGCTTCTACCTCTAGCTTTTCCTCTACCTGTGAAGTTGGCTTGGAAAGAGCTACCTTCATCTTCATTCTTATTGGACTTTGACTTATCCTTAGCTTTAGCTTTATCAGAGTATAAGGAAGAAGATTGATTACCTCTTGATGATTCACCATTTTTGTTTATGTTTGCTTCATGTGTGAACAGTTGGCTCTTCCTTGAGGTCTTACATGCTTTTACATGAGGTAAGAGAAAATGAGAGATTGATTTTAGAATATAAGACCTGGCTAATGCATGCTTTGAACTTGAAGTTATAAGTCTCTCTTGTTGTTCATGTGATGGTTGCCCTTTGCATTGTCCTAGGAAAGAACATTGGATTGCAGGTGAAAGAGTGTTGAGGTACATGAAGGGTACACTCAAAGAGGGCTTACATATGTACACATTCATATATTGATTTCTAACCCATTTTTTTTATATGTACATGTATTATGGATCCGAGTAGAGAGAGAAAGGTGAAACTCACTCTTATAAAAACTCTTATGAGGGAAAGAGTTATGCCTGATACCTTAGGGATCATCATGCATGAGTACTCAAGGATGTCTGATGATGAGTTGGATTTTACAATCAAGATGCTTACCGAGCAATCAAAGGAGGGCTCTTTTGTGGCTCCACATTTAGGAAGACAATTATCTTCTCATAGGTATGTTTTTTTTTTCACAATTTTTTTTAATGATATTATAAAAACATACTTGTATTTATTTTTTTCTATCGATTCTCAAGACACCTATACCACCTCTAGATCATAAGAGTATATCATATTGTTGCAAAAGAAAATTCATGTGCAAGAGGAGCCGACCATTTCATCTATGGATAGGTCTCCCTCACCTGTTAATAACTTGCAAAATTTGGATTTTGACAGTACAATAGGGTTCGTCAAACAAGCTTATGATTATAAATTACTAATAGTTTGAACAATTTCGGAGCGATGCATATTTGATACTATGCATGCATTAATGCGATTATTTGTCAATCCTTGAAACTGTGCACAACAATCTTGTAGGTGTAATTGAGACCCATCATATGGATAGATGTGCATTCTCGAAGTGGTTTATAGAATTTGTAGGACCAATTAACCCCCTTAGTTAGAGGATGTTCCCATGCAAAATAATATGTCATAGTGGCCACATATTATCTCACCAAGTGGGTATCAATGAGAGAGACATGTAAAAATACTACACAAAATATGGCTAGGTTTATATTTGAGAATTTTCTTACAAGATATGGACTTCCCATAGAGCTAATGAGTGATTGAGGAGCACACTTAGTGAATGAAGTGGTTAAAGGTATATTACAAGAACTCATGGTAATACAAAAGAAATGAGAACCATATCATCCACAAGTGAATGGACAAGTGGTAAATACTAACAAAGTCTTATGTCATTCATTGACAAAGCTCGTAGATAATAAATGATCTAGTTGGTGCAAATAGTTATATCATGTTTTTTGAGCATGTTGAGTGGCCTTTAAAATAGTACTCAATGGAAACCCCTCACATATAGTATTTGGTCAAAATGCAGCGCTACCAATGGTTACCCATGCTCAAAGCAGCACAAGAGTATCAACAAATGGGCCATGAGCTATCCCCTAGGATAGTGGATCTATAACATTTAGGAGAAACATGACCAAGAGAGGCAACACGAATATATGCAATGAAGAGTATATATGTAATGTTGATGTATACCATGAAGCAACATGCTAGTTTGATTAAGATCTTCAAAGTTAAAAAGAAAATTATGATTGTGTGAATGGTTGTTTGAGTGAGTTTGACTCAATGGGTGGTATCTGATTAAGAGTCTACATAAGTAAGGGAGTGTAGAGTGAGTGTGAGATAGTACCGGGGTGAGTAATTGTGAGAGAAAGTGAGAGTAGGAGAATAATTGTGATAGTGTTCAAGTGTGAGAGATCCAAAATGTGTGTGAGAGAAGGTAAAAAGAGATAGTGCTAGAGAGTTGGATAGGAAAAGAAAGGAGAAAGAAAAAATAGAAAAGTGTGAACTTGATTGAAAGTCAAGGAGGTGGGGATTGAAGCTCTAGAAGGAAGTGAAGTTGAGGCTGAGTAAAAGGAAAATTGTAGTTGTGGGTGAGTTGAGAACGAGTTGAGGAAGAGTGGTTGCATTGAAAAGTGAAACAAGAGAAGGAATTGATTGAGTGAGGAAGGTGAATGAGAAAAGTAAGGAAGAGAGATTTTGAGATTAAGCATGAGGGTGTGAGAGGTTGGAACGAAGATGGGAGAAAGCAAGTAGGATGGAAGAGTTTGGGGAGCATATAAAAAACCTAAGTGACTAATGCTTGGAATATATTTAAGAACCATAGAAGCGGAGGAAAAAAAGGGGCAATAGGATAAACTTGACCTTCATAAGACTTAAGACATTGGCTACGAAAGCTACTTTTACGAGCACAAAAGGTCTGATTCATATCTTCTATAGTTATTTTTCCATAACCTATAACACAAAGAGATATGGATCTATAGTAATTTTTTGGTATAATAAACTTCAAAAAAATCCAAAAGAAATATTATTCCAAGCTCTTGGAGCTTGTTTCAATTTATTAGAAAAATCTACATAACCTTCAAATATTATTGGGAAAGTTAGAAACTTTAGGCACCAATGGTTGGTCGGTCTATACTTCTTCTGGAAGGTCTCAATTAACAAAGTCCTTTTTCTATGTTCGATTGGTACATCTTCCATTCTTTGCATGTTTCCATTGTAATGAATGTCATGATTGTTTTCATAAAAAATAGAGAACATGGGGACACTAGTAATGCCTAAACCTGCCATGGTTACTACAGAGACTAAGGTACATCCTCTTTCTCCCCTCATCATTCATTCTCCTATTCATGAGCAATGGTTAGAATATCCTTATGATGTGTTAATGCCTTGCACAACAAAGCTAGATCAAAAAGAGCGAGCAAAACTAGTGTCCTTCATGACATAAGAATTTGAAGAAGTTATGGTAAGCAACATGAAAGAAGCTAAAATCAAAAGCAAGGATTCAAAAAAAATCATGAATCCATTCAACGTTCCATATTGCATGATGAAATAATAGGCTAGAAGATATATCAAAAGCACAACCTTGAATGATCTCAAAAATGATTTGAATTTCACTCCTAGTGCATTCAATTATACTCAAGAATAGTTTAATAATGCTGATCCTGCCTGGAGGAAAAGATTTCTGGAAAAGAACTCGACATTATGTGTACATTGGCAAGAGGAAGCCTAATTACTATAGGTGAATCATTCATTTTGTCGAGTGCCTTGATGATGTCAATGGCTAATTTTTTTGGGAAGAACCTAGAAAAGGTAACATCGGTAAGCAGTGGCTCAATTTGTTGCTATTATCAAGCCCACCACATGGTTACCTAGCTACCAAAGATTATAAGATACAAACCATTTAATTTTGGCTACTTAATTTTTCTATCATCCTAGATTCAACCCTTAAACTCACAAATAAAATCCTAATCATGGTTCTTATAGTTTTGAAGGTTTTAAAGTTTTTGGAGTGTACTTTCCTAAACGTTATTGGCATAAATCAAGGGTTTTCCCCACTTTGTTTGACTTGTTTGTAATATCTAGTAGAGCTACCATAATGGCTTATTGATATTACTGTTTTTGACAATTCCATATCTACAAACGTTCAAAGCAACATTTTCTACATGATTTTTTGGAGTGGACTCTAAAATATTCTTAAAGATGTCATCGAATCTTAATCCTAGGTTAGTAGCATATGAGTTATACTTTTATGTGGACAACCAACAAGTCCCCAATGACCATGTGAAGCTTGAAGAATGGCAACATTTTATGATCAAAGAGGCCAACATGCTCAATGCTAAAGAACATAAAGTATATCAGCCCTACTCATGTCGCTAACTGAAGCATGTCCAGAACTACAAAACTCAAGAGGAGGGGAAGTCAGGCTAAATCAAACACATATGCTGTGAAATAAATGCTCGTTAGCACACCAAAAACTAACAATTCATGGAGCTAACATACTCCCTTTTCCTTGCTTGCGATGTCATCCTCGACAAGCAAACCTAGAAGCTTGTTCCAGAGGCATATTCCAAGCTCTCTATTCATACATATTCATCATGCACAGAACTTTCTTCAACCATCCAACTCATCCTACCATCCATTACCTTCATCAATGCATTCACATACCCACTTCCATTATACCAAGGATTAGATGTCTTCCTGCCCGTTCATACACAACTCGTTTCTCATCTCACTCTATCCTACAATAAAACCTCAAACAAAAACGATGTCATCCATATGCTTCCCTCAATCCAAGACATAAATGCAATAAAAAAACCAATGACTCAAAAAGGATATCAATAATGCAATCATGAGCCTACCCTCAAAGATTGTCCTGCGAACCTATACTCAATCAACATTCATATCATAATCAACAAAAGTCAATTCCATTCCTTTGATACCTTGGCAAAGTCCTTCTTCATTTTCATACCCTTCTCATCTACCTACTCTTCAAAAGAGATTAGACCCAAAAAAATGCAAAAGAGAGAAATACCAAAAACATGTACTCCTCGGGTGCATTCATATTTGATATTTCCTTCTATACATGCTATGTATATATAAGCAAAAACGAGACGTCCTAAAGCATGGCCTTACCTCATATCCCAAAAAATCGATCACCCAAAATGAAGCGAGATGTAAGTGAAGAATTTTTAAGAAGCGTACACCATTACCCACTTTTGAGCCTATCAGTAACATAAGAAGAGCCGAATCTGATGTGTTGCTTACCAACTAACCAATCATGCACATATAATAATTATACCTTTGTCAGCGTTGGCCTTGAGAAGATCAATCTATCAGTAGTCAACATCTTATTCATGTAGATACATACATGCAAAAACACATCCTTTCAGGTGATCACCACCCTCCTCCTCTCTGTCTCTCCCCCTCAAGGGTGGAATTTTTTTCTTTTTTATTTCTTTTTGTTTACTTTTTCTTCATGAGTTCGCCTATGTTGCAACTATCAAAATACCTATCTCCATAAGGCTTCAAATTGATGATCTCGGCATGCTTGTCACAAGACAATCCAGACTTCTTTAGTACTCCACCATGATTGCGGGCCATGAGACTCTTTACTCACCATGCTCCTTTCCGGTTCATTACCTAATGTGTGTTTTTTCTTAAGTCGCTCAAGTCTGGAAGTAATCTCTTCACAAGCATTTTGGTCATGCATGTCGATTGCATTCTCACTTCTTCCATCGTTATGAGCTTTCCCTTTGTATCCTGAATGAGTCTCTTTTCCAAATACTTCCTCAAAATCTTCCTTCCCTTCCATTTTTTTATCCCTACTATATCGACGTCCCGAATAATGCCTCCCCTTGTCTCTATCATTCAAGAGGTTTCTACCTTGATCCTTTGTTTCCTTGCTAGAACCTTCACTGTCTATACACCACTTGCCTTTTCTAGATCTACCGCTGCCCCTATGGCATTTCCTATGCATTTCACTACTCACAGAGTCATATGCTTTGCTTGTGCTAAAACGTAGATGACCATCTTGTCTTACTATCTTCTTTGTATGATACCCATGATCATCACTACAACAAATCGATGGTATACCGAGGTTTTTACCGAGGAAAATGAAGGCAGCTTTATTTGCCGCGACGCTGGTGTAAAGGTCGGTTTCCGCGTCGGTACCAAAGAGTCGGTATAGGCGTCGGTGTAGACGTCCGTAAAAGCGTCGGCGATATATGCGTCGGTATAAACGTCGATATATGCGTCGGTAACCGGTTTCTGCTACATCGCCTCCTAGGTGTACCCACGGTTATTCTGATGACACTACTCGGAGTACCGTCGCTTATACCGACGACCATACCTGCAAAATTTTTTTTGGGCAGAATGTTTTGTCTTTTGCTACAGCAACATTACCATGATGTTGCTGAACAAAAGACAATACACTCTGCCCAAAAAAAACTGAGTACATGTGATGTGTACTCTAATGACAACCGAAATATGATTTCATGAAACAGAGTATTATTGTACACAAAAGAGATCGATAATCAAAATGAACAATGAACCATGTACAAAAGAAGTTATATATTTCAATAATGAAGCATGTACAAGAGTGTGGCAAACCACTGTCATATATGACGCTTTTACAAAATGTGGCAAAGCAATGTATTGCCATATGGAAATCAAATAAAAAATATTGGTCTTCCACTGCCATACACATGCAAAGAATGTTCCATATCAACAATCCTGCAACAGAGAACAATAATGGAATGAGATAAATTCACATGAAAATTACAAACAAGTAAAAACCAAGTTTATAAATTAATTACCTCATCGCAAACGCTCCCATGAAACTACCGCACCGCGTCCCTAATCAGAAAGACTTAGACTTAAATATGAAATACTAAACCCTAAAACCCTAATCTTAAATATGTAGACCTAAAATATGTATATTTTTGTATACAAGTGTATATACATGTATATATGTATTACATGTGCATGTGTATGTGTGCATATATCTTATGTAGGTGTTATAACCCTAAAACCCTAATCTTAAAGATTTAAATCTAAAATATGTATATTTTTGTATGCATGTGTATCTACATGTATGTATGTATTATATGTATATGTGTGCTTATGTATATATGTTATCTACGTATTTATTTATATATTCAGATTTTTTTCCTTACGTAATCCTATTTTTATATATTTAATTTTAAATATTTAATTATAAATAATTATTTAAATTATTTAAAACACTAGTTCTTTTTACATCTATTTATATATATAATTATCTTATTTTATATATATATATTTATTTATATATTCAGATTTCTTTCCTTACCTAATCCTTTTTTTATATATTTAATTTTATATATTTAATTATATATATTTAATTAAAACCCGAATATTAAAATTATAGATCTAAAATACTAAACCCTAAAGCCCTAATCTTAAATATGTAAACCTAAAATATGTATATTTCTGTATACATGTGTATATACATGTATATATGTATTACATGTGCATGTGTATGTGTGCATATATCTTATGTAGGTGTTATAACCCTAAAACCCTAATCTTAAAGATTTAAATCTAAAATATGTATATTTTTGTATGCATGTGTATCTACATGTATGTATGTATTATATGTATATGTGTGCTTGTGTATATATGTTATCTACGTATTTATTTATATATTCAGATTTTTTTTCGTTACATAATCCTATTTTTATATATTTAATTTTATATATTTAATTATATACATTCAATTAAACTATTTAAAACACTAGTTCTTTTTATATTTATTTATGTATATAACTATCTTATTTTATATATAATATCTATTTATATATTCAGATTTTTTTTCCTTACGTAATCCTATTCTTATATATTTAATTATAAATATTTAATTAAATTATTTAAAACACTAGTTCTTTTTATATTTATTTAAGTATATAATTATCTTATTTTATATATATATATTTATTTATATATTCAGATTTTTTTCCTTCCGTAATCCTATTTTTATATATTTTATTTTATATATTTAATTATATATATTTAATTAAAACCCTAATCTTAAAATTCTAGATCTGAAATACTAAACCCTAAAACCCTAATCTTAAATATGTAGACCTAAAATATGTATATTTCTGTATGCATGTGCATATACATGTATATATGTATATTTCTGTATACATGTATATATGTATTACATGTGCATGTGTATGTGTGCATATATCTTATGTAGGTGTTATAAACCTAAAACCCTAATCTTAAAGATTTAAATCTAAAATATGTATATTTTTGTATGCATGTGTATGTATATGTATGTATGTATTATATGTATATGTGTGTTTGTGTATATATGTAATCTACGTATTAAAATCCTAAAACCCTAATCAGAAAGACTTAGACTTAAATCTGAAATACTAAACCCTAATCTTAAATATGTAGACCTAAAATATGTATATTTCTGTATACATGTGTATATACATGTGTATATACATGTATATATGTATTACATGTGCATGTGTATGTGTGCATATATCTTATGTAGGTGTTATAACCCTAAAACCCTAATCTTAAAGATTTAAATCTAAAATATGTATATTTTTGTATGCATGTGTATCTACATGTATGTATGTATTATATGTATATGTGTGTTTGTGTATATATGTTATCTACGTATTAAAATCCTAAAACCCTAATCAGAAAGACTTAGACTTAAATCTCAAATACTACACCCTAAAACCCTAATCTTAAATATCTAGACCTAAAATATGTATATTTCTGTATACATGTGTATATACATGTATATATGTATTATATGTGTATGTGTATGTGTGCATATATGTTATGTAGGTGTTATAACCCTAAAACCCTAATCTTAAAGATTTAAATCTAAAATATGTATATTTTTGTATGCATGTGTATCTACATGTATGTATGTATTATATGTATATGTGTGTTTGTGTATATATGTTATCTACGTATTAAAATCCTAAAACCCTAATAAAAAAGACTTAGACTTAAATCTGAAATACTAAACCCTAAAACCTTAATCTTAAATATCTAGACCTAAAACCCTAAAGCCCTAATCTTAAATATTTAACCCTAAAACCTTAATCCTATTTAAAACCCTAAAACTCTAATCTTAAATATTTAACCCTAAAACCCTAATCCTATTTTTATATATTTGATGTAAAACAAAAACTTCAAAATAAAAACAGGATTATATGTGTGTATGTATGCATGTGTGTATATATGTGTGTGTATGTATGCATGTCTACATGTGTGTGTGTATGTATACATGTGTATACATGTGTGTGTATGTGTATGTGTGTGTATGTAGGCATGCATATGTGTGCATGTGTGTGTACATGTGTGTATGTATGCATGCATGTATGTGTATGTGTGTGTATGTGTATGCATGCGTATACATGTGTGTGTATGTATACATGCATGTGTGTATATGTGTGTATGTATGCATGTGTGTATATATGTGTGTATGCATGCATGCCGGTATATGTGTGTGTATGTATGCATGCATGTGTGTATATGTGTGTATATATGCGTGTGTGTATGTATGTGTGTAAATATGTGTGTGTGTATGTGTATGTATGCATATGTGTATATACGTGTGTGTATGTATGTGTGTATGTATGTGTGTATGCATGTGTGTGTATGTATGCATGTGTGTAAATTTATGTGTCTATGTATGCATGCATATGTGTATATGTGTGTGTGTATGTAAGCATGCATGTGTGTATAGGTGTGTGTATGTAAGCATGCATGTGTGTATAGGTGTGTGTATTTAAGCATGCATGTGTGTACATGTATGTGTGTATGTATGCATGTGTAAATTAATGTTTATCTTCCTTTCTCTTCTCTCTCTCTTTCTTTCTCTCTCTCTCTCTCTCTATCAATAGCGAATAAAAGAATCACTTACAAGTATGTCTCTCTTTGAATCGTTGTCCTCAAAGCGTAATGTAGGTCGTCTCTCATCCAATTCCAAACAATCGACGCCAACGCACTTCTGCAAAATCAACGAAAAGAGAAATTAGAAACCCTAAAGCACAGAGAAACACAAATGCTAACAGTACACGCAGCACTTACCAAGATGTGAGAGCTAAGCCGAGAGAGAGAGAGTGTGTTTGTAGAGAGAGAGATCCGTGTGTGTGTGTGCACAAGACAATGGAGGTTCGCGCGCGCAAGTTCGACTGTAGACCGACAGTACTCAACCACGTGCAAAAATGTGAAGTTTTGCTCTCGGGTTCGCGGTATGTTTAAAAATTCACAGCCGGTATAGGCGCCGGTATGGATGTCGGTATACACGTCGGTAGTTGCCAGTAATTTACCGACGCTTATACCGACGCTCATACCGACGCATATACCGATGCCTATACCGACGCTTATACCGACGGCTGGGGGCCACACCGACGATCTGTTTAAAACGGTCATACCGACGGTCACTTGACCGTCGGTATCTCTTAGTGAGATTTTTTTGAGGGCTATACCGATGCCGACTATGACCGTCAGTATATGCAGCGTCTGTATGCCCCTCATATGTTGTAGTGCATGAGCCTTAGAAGAATGACTCACACCATTTGAAGGATTTCTTCCCCTTATGGACAAATCAGCCAACTCTCTAATTACCTTCTCTCTTTTTCTGCAAAACCCATTTCCACCATCCCATCTTCTTCCATCCACACTCTCTTTTGATTCTCTGATAGTGTGCATGCATTATGGGCCACTAATTCTTTAGCTTTTCCTTCCCCATTTGGGTTTACTTTCTCCAACTAGACTCTCACATCCATTCCTAGTTCATTCCATTCTCGTTTTATCATCATCCTAGACCCTTGGCATCTATTCTAGAGTTCAATTTCTAGAGTCACGATCTTTTTTCTCAGCTGTCTTACTTCCACTTTTTTTTTTATAAAAGGAAGTTCGGCCTTGGCCTATTCTCCCAAACTTTAATTAAAATAAAGAAGAAAAGTTTCACATGAATGGGACTAGTGCCCATGGGACCCCCCAAATCCCACAAAGCAGGGGACAAGTTCGGTAAGTTAGAAAGCATTACAAATGAGGTGTTCAAAACTATCATCTCCCTCATGCGGGACCCATTTAGGTTTCAGCTTGTTATCTACGAGGATATAAATACAGTGGTGCCTAAATGGTGGAGATCGCTTATCCCGGGAGATTCTTTTACCTAGAAGAAACAAGGATTTCTCAATCAACCATTCCTTTGGGGTTTGGCCAAAGTTGACAGCACATCGCTCCCTCCAAAACTTCCAAAGAGTCTCGCCTCTGATGGCATTCCACAGCCTTGATGAGCAGCCAACCGCCTCACCCAAGAGCGCCTGTTGCCAATTGATTTGGTTCGGGAGTCTCAAAATCTGTGTCACGTGATCCCAGATAACACTGGACTTGGGGCAATCGAAGAAGAGGTGAACAAGGTCTTCAATGCATCGATGGCACCGCTTGCACCATGGAGGCACACTTACTTCTACTTTGGTTGCCAATTCAACGTTCAATTAAATTCTAGGATTCCTACATCTAAGGGATTTCTTGTCTTGCCCTTCCTTGAGTCTATAATCATTGTATAGCATTCAAATTGATTTGTATCTACCAACCATCCTAGAAACTCTTGATCTAGGTCATCTTTATAAGCTAACGGGCTCTCATACTCTCCCATTCTCATGTTTTGGGGTTTGTATAACTGCAGATTGAATCCATCTTGGAGCAAATCCTTGTAAGGCTCAGTGTTCAAGGCAAACCTTACACAAAAATCTTCCCTCTTTTCCTTCTCTTTTGCCTTTTTCTCCATTTCATCAGTTGTCATCAACCTCTTGTTGGTTGAGTTTGAAGAAATCTCGATCTGCACACGATTGGATTTTGGCCCAATTGTGATAAAGTTATGTGCCAGTCATGCACACAATTGGCTTGTACCCATCAAGGTTGTCCCAATAGAATAGAAAAGGTGGCTTCCATGGTGCTTCGACTAACGATCAAATAGTCGCATTAAACTATAATCCTCCAATGAGTGCTTACATTTTTCAAGAGACCTGCGGGTTTTACTTGGGTTTGGTCAGCCATTCTTAGGGATATAGGAGTTTCCTCCATATGGGCAAGTCCGAGAGCCTTCATCATGTATTCAGTCATCAAATTGACTGTTGCCCCACTGTCGAGCTAGGCACCCAAGATTGCATATCCCTTGATCTCCACCATTACTATAGGAACATTCAAATCAATCTGCATCACAATGCTCTAAATTATGTCTTGAATCTCTTTTCCTTGTTTCTTTGGATCTTGAGATTTTCAAGGATTCTTGATACATTCATTGTACAATTACTTTCTACATACAGGAGAGCACCTCAACAAGGTACCAATTTCTATAGTGACTTCCGTTTCATCTAGTTTCTGCACTATATCAATCTTTTCCTCACTGTTCTTGTCCTTTTGACATTTTGGGGTTTCCAATCTCTCAAGGAATGGCAAAATGCCAGGTACAAACTTCTTTGTCACTAGCGGAAGTACTTCTACTTCATCTCCTTCTTCCAATTCCTTTTGTCCATATAGTCCTTCCACTTTCTCTCCCACTTCACTATGCTCAAGTGTCTTTTCTTTGATGACATTTTCACTCTCTGCATCCTTTTTTGTGTATTTTTGGGTTCTTGTGACTACTGCTATGGTAGGTTCTTTTTGCACTCTCTTGCCTTGGTCTACTTCCACAAAGTGCATGGAAGAGTTTGATCCTTCCCAAGGATCTGGTGTCCTAACCACCACTCCTATTGTAGGAATTTGTTTTTGCATCTTAATCTCAACATAGTTTGAAGATTCAATTGACACACATGCACACACACATACACACACATGCATACATTTGCATACATAATGCACATGCATATGCATACATACATACATACATAATGCACATGCATGATGCACATGCATAATGCACATGCATAATGCATAAACATACTCACATATACACCTACATACATGTACACACACATATATGTACTTACATATACATACGCACATATACATACACACATATAGCACATGCATATACACATACACATGCATACAAACATCCACATGCATACACATACATATACACACATACATATACGTATACACAGATCATGTCACTTGCATACCTGCCCACAAACATACACACATACATACACATGCATATATATGTAAACATGCATACACAATGCACACATACACATGCATACACATATACATATACATATGCATATACATACACATACATATACATGCATACATATGTACACGTAGATATATTGATTTCTAACCCATTTTGTTTTATATGTACATGTATTATGGATTCTAGTAGAGAGAGAAAGGCGAAACTCACTCTCATAAAAAGTCTTATGAGAGCAAGATCTCCGCATGATACATTAGGGATCATCATGCATGGTACTCATAGATGCCTAATGATGAGCTGGATTTAACGATCCGGATGCGTACCCAGCGATCAGAGGAGGACTCTTCTGCGGCTCCACATGTAGAAAGACAACTATCTACTCATCTGTATGTTTTTTTTTTCACAATTTTTTTAATGATATTACAACACATATTTTTATTTATTCTTATCTATCTATCTTTAGAAAACCTATACCACCCCTAGATCATAAGAAAAGATCATATTGTTGCAAAGCAAATTGTTAGGAAAGCAAATTCATGCGCAGAAAGAGTGGACCATTTCAACTATGGATTGGTCTCCCTCGACTATTAATAACTTGTGAAATTTGGATTCTGATAGTACAAAAGGGCCTTGAGATTGTGCACAGTAATCTTGTAGGTGGCCCCTTTGGGCATGATCCTGTGATCAAAGATATTCTATTTTAAATTTTGGAGATGGAATAGATTTCACATGGATGCACATACCTATGTGAAGCATTATGACATATGTCAAAGAGCTCAATATTCTATACAAAAAGATAAGATGTAATTGAGGCCCATGGCATGAATGGATGTGCATTCTTGAAGTGGGTTATAGAATTTGTAGGACCCATTAACCCCCTTAGTTAGAGGATGTTGCCATGCAAAATAATATGTGATAGTGGCCACATATTATCTCACCAAGTGGGTATCAATGAGAGAGACATGTAAAAATGCTACATAAAATAACGCTAGGTTTATATTTCAGAATGTGCTTACAAGATATGGACTTCCCATAGAGCTAATGAGTGATTGAGGAGCACACTTAGTGAATGAAGTGGTTGAAAGTATATTTAGAAGAACTCATGGTAATACAAAAAAAATAAGAACCATATCATCCACAAGTGAATGGACAGGTGGTAAATACTAACAAAGTCTTATGTCATGTATTGACAAAGCTCATAGATAATAAATGCTCTAGCTGGGGAAAATAGTTATATCATGTTTTTTGAGCATGTTGAGTGGCCTTTAAAATAGTACTCAATGCAAACCCCTCACATATAGTATTTGGTCAAAATGCAGTGCTACGAATGGATACCCATGCTTAAAGAAGCACAAGAGTATCAATAAACGGACGGTGAGCTATCCCCTAGGATAGTGGATCTAGAACATTTAGGAGAAACATGACCAAGAGAGGCAACATGAATATATGCGATGAAGAGAATATATGTAATGTTGATGTATACCATGAAGCAACATGCTCGTAAATTAGAAAAACATGGGTATGGAACTATGATTATCAATAGAATTTTGACGAATAGTAAGGTATAATAAGCCTTGTTACAAGGGGATATAATGCCAAACTACATCCATGGATGGAGAGTCAATATTTATCAAAAATCACTAACAAAAGATATGAATGAAAGATTAAATCACACCACGAAATATTAGGAGGAAAGAAAAAGAATTAGAGAAGAGTAACATGCACATTCCCTAGAATCAATTAAGTGCATGAAGGTGAGATGAGAGGACATATGTTATCACACGAACACTAATATTCATGAGATCCACCTCATAGTTGTCATTTCTAACCTACATGACCGAATATATCACATGGCTATTGTTGGTGCATGAAGCAAGCCTAAGATGTTGACTCATACATTAGGAATTCTCTTGACATTCAAGGCTTAATATTGCTTATAGTTCACTATATGGATGCATTTCTAAGGTTTATATCAGGTTCTATCTTGGTCAAATGTAAATGAGATAATTGGAGAAAATCTCATGGACTTATAGGGATCCAAAGTCCATGACTTGATTTGAATTAAAAATTCAAATGTGCACCTAAACATTTCGATCACTTTTAGATGAAACCAATCAAGATTTATGAAGCAAAAGTATATATGTACACTAGACCCTAATAATCCATTTGGATACATGAACAACTCCTAAAACAATAACTATAAAGGAGGATACAAAAGAAGGAGAGGATACAACAATTATATAGATGATCAAGTCCTAGAGGATTCACTTCTACTTATGAACATGAAAATGAAGGAAGGTGATTCAAATGAGCATGTGTTCTACATTGATTCAGGATGCTCAAACCATGTGGCAAGAAATGTAGCCTTGATATTTGACTTGGAAGGTCTAAAGAATAAGCATGCGGTTGAAACAGGTGATGACAAAAGACATCCTATGGAGAAGATATGAAATGTCAAGACCTTCAATGATAATATGATTTTTTAAAGCTCAGTTTGTATGTTCCAGATATTAAAAAAAAACACAAGACACTAGACATAGGCTTGCAGATGAGACTCACCAAACATGGAGCCTATATAAAGGATCCATTTCAATGTTTCAAGAAGATAGAAAAAAGCAAAAAAAACAAGTACATTATTCCGGTTTGAACTTCGAGACACCAAGAACATTCCCTTGTTCAATTATGGCACCTAAACCTTATCAAAGCTCGAGGTTTGTCATAAGAGATTATCTCACATTAGAGAAAGAGTTGTCAAACAAATTATTAGAGATGAGAGTGTTATTGGACTACCCAATGCCTCAGGTCAGCACATGATATACAAGTGTAGTGCATGTCAATTCAAAAAATCACAGAGGTAACCATTCACCAAGAAAGGATATATACATGGGGACGTACTAGAGCTTCTCCACACAAATGTTTGGGGACCAAGAAAAGAACCATCAATCTTACGATCAAAGTATTATATGTTATCTATAAATGATTGTATCCAATGTACTATTTTTAACTTCATGAAGCATAAGGATGAAGTTTTCTCTTGTTTTGAGAAATATTTAGCTCTTTTGGAGAATCAAACAAGTAAAACATCAAGACAATAAGGTCTGATGGAGGCGGAGAATATCTTTTTCATGAATTCGGTTCCTACCTAGAGGATAGAGAATATAAGAGATTGATTAATACCACGTGCACTCCTCAAGAGAATGGAGTACCATAGAGGAGGAATATGAACATTATTGAAGCAGCAAGGTCCATGTGGAACGAGAAGAAATTAACAAATTAATTATCTAGAGAGGGAGTATCTAGTGCCACATACTTGATAAATAGATTACCTTCAAAGGCCTTGGATGGTATCACACCTTATGAATCCCAAAATATAAGAAGACAAAGCTTGGATCATTGCATGATATTTTGGTGCATTCCATATACACACGTACCACCACAAATTGGAGGTAAATTAGATCCTAAGGCAAACAAGTGTGTACTTATAGGCTATGAACTTAATAAAAAAAGGTTATAGACTATATAATCCTAGCACTAAAGGTTTTATGGTCATTTGAAAGGTTTTGTTTGATGAGAATAAAGCATACTTTGAAGATGATTTTAGGAATATCAAGCCAGGATATGATCAAAAGGAAGACGTCCCCAACTCTCTCTAGCAAAAATACACATACGCTTGAATCATTAGGTGCTTCTGAAGATGATCAGAAGAATCCAAGAAGAGAAATCAACTCATGGAACTGGAAAGGCAAGACCAAGATAAAAGAGTTGAGGAATGTTGCAGAATCGTCTCAACAAACAATCAAAATATCTACTAGGGAGAAGAAGAAGAAGAAGAAGCCTAATTAAAGGTATGGGTATGATACATCTCTAGTGACTAAACACTTTATGTACTTATCACAATACTTAAATTCTAGAGGAATGTCATCTTGTTAGGGGGCAAAGAAGAAACCTTAATGGATGAATGCTATGGAAGAAGAAATTGAAGCTTTGCATGAGAGTCACACTTGAGAATTGGTACAAATTAATTTCCAAAACTAGTTTGAGGCATCTAGCTGAGTCTTTATGATGAGTATCATACGCGTGCCATATTCATGCTCATGGGAACAACAGAAGCAATTTCTATCACCACATTCGTTTTCATTTTGAATGTCGTAGTGAGAAAAAGACGTTTCTCAACGACGCGTATGTGGGTGAATTGCAATCCCGACCGCTATTTTGTTTTCTTATAAGCAGTAACGAGTATCGAAGGAAGAGGGTATCATTTCCTTTGCTGTCAGAAGTGGTGGGGGGAATATATCAGCGCTGGACTGCATAGCAATGAAGTTATCGACGTTCCTTCTTTTGCTGTGTGCAATATTCATTTTACAGGATAGAGCGTTTGGCGGTGAATATACAAGCGAAGAATGCAGCGCTATAGTTAAGCGATGGGAAGGCCACGCTATTTCTCAACTATCGGAGCTTTCTGAAGATCGGCATACAGAATTGAAAGAGCTGCTCTATTTTCTTCATGTGCCACGCACAGGAGGTCGAACTTTCCATCAATGTTTGTTGCGGAATTTATACCCAAGGGAACAACTTTGCAACCATTCTTATGACAAGCTCCGATTCAATGCAAAGAGTCACTGCAGATTACTAGTTAGTCACGACGATTACAGCATTCTCTCAACGCTTCCGGTGAGATCGATATCGATAGTCACCAACTTGCGACATCCTGTAGATCGTGTTTTCAGCGCGTATGAATTCACAGTCGAGGTGGCTGCACGATTTCTAAGACCCACCCTCCGGAGTAAAATAGATGCTCTCAAAGCATCAAAAATGGCGTCAAGTACTCTCATGATTTGGCCATGGAGTATTTTTGTTCCGTGGATGCGAGATGATCTGTACGAACGCGGAAAGCACAGGATTTCATCAGCACAGGAGAAGACATCACCGGAAGGATTCTCAAACTACAATGCAAGTGCCTTTGTAATGCCATTTCATGAATTTATTCACCAACACTTGGTGACGGACAATATACATAACGGTGAAGCGTTCCAAATTGCCGTCAGTTTACAACTCTTCACAGAATAACATTTCACAGCAGCATGCGACACGGAACTTAACGACAGAGATTAACATTATTAAAGGGCAGAATATGATCAATGAAGGTCTCCAGAGAGGCTTTGGCTACACAAAGTTGGTGCTCATATCCGTTCTGTACTTAATGGCGATAGGTGTGGTCGTTTCCATAGGGAAGTTCGTCCTCTCAGCTCGCCGACCGGCAAGATGAACTCAGAATGTGACATCTGATCGGAGATGTGGGTAGTCTGTTGAGGCCTTGGCCATTCAACTCACAGAAAACAGGTGTTCTTTCATCACAGAGTCTCATTGTGACAGCTGCGACAACTGCTCTCATTGTATGCGTCTATGAATTATTGTATATGTATATTCCAATATGCTCTCATTGAGGAGCGCTCATGAAAGAGTAACCCATATTTTAGATTGTGTACATCAATACTCGAAACGGTGTAAGTTCTGTTCAACCTAATCGTTGTTTTACACATTTTCACATTATCATGCATTTTCACATCTATTTTGCATGTGTTTTGATGGTGTAGTCTGAACAGAAGAGCATCGCCTTACAAAAGCTGACATTAAAACTGTCTCTCTTCACAATTGATATGAAGGAGGTCGTAAGGCTAGTGTTCATCCAAAGTCGACATATCTTGCACTTTAGAAAATAATAATAATAATAAAATTATAATTATAATAATATTAATATAAATAAACAAAATCCCAGTTAACTTTTTCCTTCCCAAAATTGCTCTCTTGTTTGGCTTGGCTCATAACTTGATCTAGTTCCTTGTGTGCTCTATCTAATTTACATGCTTTTCTAATCTATCTTTCTCGTATGTCTTCTTGTACTTGTTAACCTAATTTTTGTACCTTTGCTCCATGTTTGATCTAGCTCCTCACCTAGGTTAACCTTGTTTTCCTCATCTTGTTTTTCTCAGTATTTAATTTCATTTTCATTGACTAGCCCCACATTCGAAAAATCAATTTTTAATCCTCTGCCATCCCTACTTGATCAACTAAGTATGCTTGGACAAGGAAAAAACTGTTGAAAATTGTTAAATGTGGTGATAGAAGCATAGAACCGACATGGATTAGCCCTAAATAAGTGCTACGTGTCGCTATAGAACTCAGATGCAAAGCTTTGAAAAAGTGTTAAGTGTGCTCAAAGAAGTAAACATCTGCATGTGCAATATCTCGAGTGGTATTAAGTTTTGCTAAGGAGAGACAAAGAAAAATTGGATGACCTTATAGGAAGACTTGTTGGATGACTCAATTGGATCACTCAATTGGAAATGCCTTGGATCACTATGCTCATGCAAGATAGCCTCTCAATAAACTATAAAAAATGAGAATTATATGTATTTGATATGTCAAAATGGAGACTTATTCAAATAGTTAATCTAATGCATTCTCGATAATCAAGCTCGAGGATACGGTTGTCCTTAATTTGAAGAAATATTGCTGAAATGTTTTAACAATGAACTAAGAGGTTCAAACTAAAAATCCCTCTGTTGTTCATGGAAATTGAGTCTTCCAAAAAAGGTGAATCTATCCATAGATAGTTTTTTCTTTTCATAAAAGATAATAATCTTCCACATATTCTAAGATCCTCATTTCCTCATTGATGATTATCTAAAAATTGAATTTAGAAATTGAGAGAATGGCTAGAAAGTGTGAGTTCAAAAAACGTTCATGAACTATCCATTATTGGATGTGCAACTTTCAACTTTAAAAATTTCTTCTTGTTCCCCTTTCCCCCGAGAAGAGAAACCAAAAATCTATATCTACAAATTTCATTACTAATTTTGGGTCAAGCGAATAACCATCATAGCTCAAAAAATAATAGAGATTAATTGCTTGCATATTCGAAAATACAGGTGCTTGGCTCCTTTCTTCATATTGCTTGAATGGTGATCCATTTATAAAGTTCATATGATCCTAAGTGGAGCTTGATTTTCAACATTCCCACTTCAGCTTCAACCTTAAAGTCTTCATCCTAGCTCTATCATTCCAATGCCTCTATTGATTGAAATTTCAACCTCAGATTCTTCATCCTCTATCTCTCCATTTAGAAAAGCATTCTTCACATCAAGTTGATACATCCTTGAATGATTGCTAGTTGTGATTGCAATGATTGGTCTAATGTTAGTCATCTTGGTGACAAGGCTAAAGATCTCTGCATTATCTCTCTCTCCCTCTATCCACCTGTCTATAGCGCTGTCGTCGTCACAAGCACAGATCAGCTCCGCATCTCTTTGTGCGTATGTGAGTGGTAGGCCACGTACATCATGTACACTTGCAACCATGGGAGGGTGGAGAGAGATAAAACTTCTCTCTCTAACTCATCGATAGCAGCCCCTCCCTTTCTCTCTCTCTCTCTCTCTCTCTCTCCACTATGTCTGCACCACCATCACAACAATCTCTCCTCTCCAGCAACTTTCCACATAGCATCAATAGTGGCCACGCATATCTCTCGCTCTGTGGGTGCATTTTGCCACGTCTATGGGCTTGCTTCTCCCGAATGTTCAACAAAAGTCATGCTCTGCTAGAGACTGGTCTAGTGCCTGACTTAGTACCTCTAGCTCATCTAGTAGCTGTATTTGGTTACTTGACTTCCTTGCAGGAACTTCATGAGGAAGATTCATCTCTCTATCTCATACAACACGTTTACAAATAGAGCCGTCGATGACAAAGAAATGTATGAAATTACTCGTCGTGTAATGAAGAAGAGAGAAGAGAGATAGTAGCCTCCCTCTCATTCTCTCTCTCTCTCTTTATCTACCTCTTGGCATGGTAGAGAAGAGCATGAGCAAGAACATGAAAAAGATGAAAGAACAGAAATGAATAAGGATCATACCTAGAAAGAAGATCCATAAGCAAGACCCATGGGGAGGAACAAATGAGGCTTCACCCCCTATTTATAGGTTCCTTGCCCCCTCCTAGGGCTTCTAGAATCTTCTAACCTATCGAGATAACTTTCTATTTCCGGAGCAATCTTTGCATGTTATTTTACTATTCCTAGAAAGTCACATCTTTATTTCTATTTTTGGATTTTCTCTTGTTATTTTTTCTAGACTAAGGTTTTGGTTTCACACTATATATATATATATATATATATATATATATATATATATATATATATATATATATATATATATATATATATATATATATATATATATATATATATATATATATATATATATATAGGATTAGTTAATCTAAGGATTTGGACTTAGGTTAAAAACCAATTTCAAGGGTCCACGTTAGGGTTTTTGGTTGCAAAAATTAGGGGTTTTCCCACAACTTACTCAAGCACATCAATTCAAGGGTTTATTTACAGTTACAGCCAAAATCCTAGGGTTTCTAAGGGTTGAAGTTCAGTTTTGATAGAGTAAACTTGCATTTTCTAGGGTTTTCAAGGGTCAAACCTAGGGGTCTATGGATCAAAAGCTAGTTGTTTTTACACACAGGTGTAATGTACATATTTAACATGGTTTCACATCTCTCAATCAATCAAATCGTCCAAATCATGCAAAGAATATACCCCTCTTTCGATCAAAACTTCATACAAACCCTAGAAAGTCAATGAATTTTGAAAAAAAATCATGCACACTTCCCTGAGGGCAATGCACACATACACACACATATAAACATAGACACATACATACACATAGACACACATAGACTCACATACACATATTTACACACACACACATACACATGCATACACACAAACATATACACACATAGACACACACACACATATAGACACAAAAACACACATACACACATAGACACACACTTACATACACACAGATACACACACATACACACACACATACATAGATTATGCACACACCTACACATGCATACACACATAGTCACACATATACACACATAGAGACACACACATACACACATAGGCACACACACACACATACACATGCACACATACATACACATGCCTACACACACATATATACACATACACACATATATGCACACATAGACACACACATATACACATAGATACACACATACACACATAGACATACACACACATGCACATAGCTACACATGCACATAATACACACATACACATGCATACACACACATATATACACATACACACACATATGCACACATAGACACACACATACACACATAAATACACACACATACACACAAAGACAGATTTACATATACACATACACATGCATACACACACATATACACATACACATGTATATACAGACATAGACACATACATACACACATAGACACACACACATACATACATAGACACACACACATACACAAATAGACACATACACACACATACACACAAATATAGAAACAAATTTACACACACATACGCATGCATGCATACACACAAATATATACACACATAGACACACACATACCCACATAGAAACACACACACATACACACATAGACACACACACACACACACATACACACACACATATACACACAAACACATAGACCCATACACACTTACGCACACACACATACACACACATTTACACACACACACACACACATACATACACATGCATATAGACACATATATATAGATACACACGTATATACACAGATAGACACATAGATACACACATATACACACACACATACACACATAGAAACACACACACATACACACACATAGACACATACACATAGATATATGCATACACACAGACATAGAGAGACATACACACACATACACATAGATGCATACATAATGCATATTCATATGAATACATACATACATACTTACATGCATACACACACATACACATTCATATGAATACATACATGCATACTTACATGCATACACACACATACACACACATGCATACATATGCATACATAATGCACATGCATATGCATACATACATGCTTACATGCATACACACAAATACACACACCCACACACACATACACACACATTCACACACATACACACATATACACACACATACACACACATAGACACATACACACATACACACACATACAGAAATATACACACAAATTTACACCCACACATACACATGCATACACACACATAGACACACACACACATATACACACACACATACACACATATACACATACACACTTACACACACACACACACACAAATACAAACACACACACATACACACATAGACACATACAAACTTACACACATACATACACACATCCACACACATTTGTGCACACACATACAGATGCATATAGACACATATGTACATATACACACATAGACACACGCATACACACATAGACATGCATAGACACAGACACACACATACACACACATGCCATAGACACACATAGACACACACGCACATACACACACACATACACACACATGGACAAATACACACATGGACACATACACACATGTATATGCATACACACACACATATATGTTTACACACACACATATAGGCATACACACACATATATGCATACACAAACATAGAGACGCATACACACATACACACACACATACACACACACATACACATACATGCATACATATGCATACATAATGCATATGCATATGCATACATAATGCATATGCATATGCATAGATAATGCATATCCATATGCATGCATACATACTTACATGCATACACACACATACACACAGATACACACACACACATACACACACATGCATACATTTGCATACATAATGCACATGCATATGCATACATACATGCATACACAGATAGACATTTACTCACATATACACCTACATACACATACACACACATAAATGTACTTACATATACATACACACATATACATACACACATGCATATACACATATGCATGCATACACACATACACATGCATACACATACATAGTTCAAGATTCCTACCAAGCTTTAATAGCTTGTGATGTCTTCAATAAGTTCTCCCTAAAAAGCACTTAGCTTATGGTTCATCTACATGGGTGTACCTACACACTTAGTATTTTCCATTTGGAATTTAGAAAGCATGTCATGTACATACTTCCTTTGAGTAATGTAAATACCAAAATCTACATAAACAAGTTCAAGTCAAAGAAAATATGTGAGAGGTCCAAGATCACTGATCTTGAATTCATCCTTCATACCCATTTTTACCTGATTGATTGCATTGATGTCGTTTCTTGTAATTATGATGCCATCAACATACACACAGAGATATATAACCTCTGATCCATGAATAGTGATGTATCTACTTTGCTAGCCTTGAAGCCTTGTTGTTGCAAGTAGGTTACTAACCTATGATTCCAATCTCTTAGAGCTTGCTTCAAACCATACAAGGCCTTTTTCAATTTTCACACATAATTGGGATGTTGTGCATATTCATAACTAGATGGTTGTGCCATATGGACTTCTTCTGAAATCCATCCATTGAGAAATGCATTTCTTACATCTAACTGATAGAGCTTCTAATTCCTAGATGCAACAATGCTAACGAGTACTCTAATGGTAGGCATTTTGGCTATAGGTGAGAAGGTTTCTTCATAGTCTATTCCATGGGTTTGAGCAAAACCCTTCCCTACTAAGCTTGCCTTATATCTGTTGATACTATCATCTGAATTATTTTTTACTTTATAAATCCATCTTGATCCAATTATCTTCATTGATGGTTTTCTAGGAACAAGTTCCCATGTGTCATTGTCCATGAGAGCTTCCATTTCTTCATCAATTGCTTCTCTTCACTCCTTGTTTTTGGCTTCTTCATGAGATGTAGGTTCCTCATGATTCAGATCCTTATCTATATAGATTGAATGCTCTATGACCAAGGATGTATCTAATCCACATCTTTCTCACTTCTTCTTTTCCCTCATCGATCTTTTGATTTGTTGAAGAGAGCTTTTTGAACCTTGAGTTATGCCTTGCACCTTAACTTTCCGTTTGTTCTTCCATAGCTTCAATTTCTCCAACTCTATCATGTCATCTTCAGAATCACTATCTTCATAATGCTTTGGCTCCTTTGTTGGAAGAAATGGGAAGTCTTCTTCCAAGTCATAGGGTATCTTCACTTTCATGTCATCATCAAACTAAGATTTATTTTCATCAAAGACTACATCCCTACAAACTAAGAAGCCTTTTTTAGTGGGATTATACAATCTATAAACCTTTGGATTTTGATCATATCCAATAAAAACACACTTCTCTGTGGGATCCAATTTCCCTCTTACTTGAGAAGGAATATTATCATAGGCCAAACATCCAAAGATTTTGCAATGCTCTAGGCTTGGTCTTCTACCATTCCACACTTCATATGGAGTCACATCATTTAAAGATTTAGATGGAAGTCTATTTACAAGGTATGTGGCTATTTATACAGCTTCTGCCCAAAGATAACTAGGTAGGCTTTTTTAAATTTAGCATAGATCTGGTTGCTTTAATTATGGTCTTGTTCCTCCTTTCAGCTAGTCCGTTGAGTTCACGTGTGTACCTTGTTGTTACCTCTCTTTTGATGCCTCTTTCTTGAAGGAAAACATCAAATTCATTTCAGAAGTATTCTCCACCACCATCTAATCTAAGTCTCTTGAGACATTTACCTGTTTGGTTCTCTACAAGTGCAAGGTATCTTTTGAAACAATTGAAAACTTCATCTTTATGTTTCATAAAATATAGGACTGTCCATCTAATGCAATCATCAATAAAAGATACATAATATTTTGAACCTGAAATGGACGGTTCTTTGCTTGGACCTCACACATCTGTGTGTACAAGATTCAGTGGCTCCTGATGAATATAGCCTTTCCTGTTGAAGGGTTGTCTATGTGCCCTGCCAAATTGACAAGTTCCATACTTGTAGATCATATGTTGCTTTGCGATGTTGGGAATCCAAGTACCCTTTCATCCCTGCATATTTCTTTCAAAGTTCTTTCACCAATATGATCAAGACTTTTATGCCATACCTCTGATTCAGAGAGTTTTTGAGATCCATAACTAAACAATGCTATGTTCATGGTGTCTTCCACTTCAAAAGTGAAGAGTCTTCCTATTTATCTCCTTTAGCGATCCTTGTGAATCCTTACTTGGGGTCTTCCACATATGCTCCATGTTTTGTGAATCTAACTTGCAATCCTTTCTCCACAATCTGACCAACACATCAAATTCTTGGTTATTGTAGGTATATACAGTACCTTGCTCAGAAGATTCATATTACCATCTGATGTCTTGACATTACCCATCTTTTCACTAAATGCCTTGTATCATCACCTATCTGTAGTTCATGTTTGTTCTTGGGATCTTCTAAGTCTAAGAGCAATGCTACATTTTGTGAAACATGATTGGAGCATCCTGAGTCAATATAAAAGTCATGATCATCATCCTTACCCTACTTTAGTGATAGATTCATGAGAAGAAGTGAGTATTCTTGACTTTGATCCTCAATATAATTGTTTTCTTCCTTCATTCCTCTGTATCCACTTTGATAGTTGTTATTGTTGTTATCATAGTGGTAGTTGTATCCTCCATTGTATCTACCTCTATTTGATCCATAGCCACCTCTATTGAATCCTCTTCCTCTGGAATTTCTTGGGTTCCTATAACACACTTCAGTAGTGTTATTATAATAACCACATATATTACAAGGTTGAGCCGTTTGGGATCTCCCCCTGCCTTGTTTCCCTCCTATGCTTCTACCTCTAGCTTTTCCTCTACCTGTGAAGTTGGCTTGGAAAGAGCTACCTTCATCTTCATTCTTATTGGACTTTGACTTATCCTTAGCTTTAGCTTTATCAGAGTATAAGGAAGAAGATTGATTACCTCTTAATGATTCACCATTTTTGTTTATGTTTGCTTCATGTGTGAACAGTTGGCTCTTCCTTGAGGTCTTACATGCTTTTACATGAGGTAAGAGAAAATGAGAGATTGATTTTAGAATATAAGACCTGGCTAATGCATGCTTTGAACTTGAAGTTATAAGTCTCTCTTGTTGTTCATGTGATGGTTGCCCTTTGCATTGTCCTAGGAAAGAACATTGGATTGCAGGTGAAAGAGTGTTGAGGTACATGAAGGGTACACTCAAAGAGGGCTTACATATGTACACATTCATATATTGATTTCTAACCCATTTTTTTTATATGTACATGTATTATGGATCCGAGTAGAGAGAGAAAGGTGAAACTCACTCTTATAAAAACTCTTATGAGGGAAAGAGTTATGCCTGATACCTTAGGGATCATCATGCATGAGTACTCAAGGATGTCTGATGATGAGTTGGATTTTACAATCAAGATGCTTACCGAGCAATCAAAGGAGGGCTCTTTTGTGGCTCCACATTTAGGAAGACAATTATCTTCTCATAGGTATGTTTTTTTTTTCACAATTTTTTTTAATGATATTATAAAAACATACTTGTATTTATTTTTTTCTATCTATTCTCAAGACACCTATACCACCTCTAGATCATAAGAGTATATCATATTGTTGCAAAAGAAAATTCATGTGCAAGAGGAGCCGACCATTTCATCTATGGATAGGTCTCCCTCACCTGTTAATAACTTGCAAAATTTGGATTTTGACAGTACAATAGGGTTCGTCAAACCGGCTTATGATTATAAATTACTAATAGTTTGAACAATTTTGGAGCGATGCATATTTGATACTATGCATGCATTAATGCGATTATTTGTCAATCCTTGAAACTGTGCACAACAATCTTGTAGGTGTAATTGAGACCCATCATATGGATAGATGTGCATTCTCGAAGTGGTTTATAGAATTTGTAGGACCAATTAACCCCCTTAGTTAGAGGATGTTCCCATGCAAAATAATATGTCATAGTGGCCACATATTATCTCACCAAGTGGGTATCAATGAGAGAGACATGTAGAAATACTACACAAAATATGGCTAGGTTTATATTTGAGAATTTTCTTACAAGATATGGACTTCCCATAGAGCTAATGAGTGATTGAGGAGCACACTTAGTGAATGAAGTGGTTAAAGGTATATTACAAGAACTCATGGTAATACAAAAGAAATGAGAACCATATCATCCACAAGTGAATGGACAAGTGGTAAATACTAACAAAGTCTTATGTCATTCATTGACAAAGCTCGTAGATAATAAATGATCTAGTTGGTGCAAATAGTTATATCATGTTTTTTGAGCATGTTGAGTGGCCTTTAAAATAGTACTCAATGGAAACCCCTCACATATAGTATTTGGTCAAAATGCAGCGCTACCAATGGTTACCCATGCTCAAAGCAGCACAAGAGTATCAACAAACGGGCCATGAGCTATCCCCTAGGATAGTGGATCTATAACATTTAGGAGAAACATGACCAAGAGAGGCAACACGAATATATGCAATGAAGAGTATATATGTAATGTTGATGTATACCATGAAGCAACATGCTAGTTTGATTAAGATCTTCAAAGTTAAAAAGAAAATTATGATTGTGTGAATGGTTGTTTGAGTGAGTTTGACTCAATGGGTGGTATCTGATTAAGAGTCTACATAAGTAAGGGAGTGTAGAGTGAGTGTGAGATAGTACCGGGGTGAGTAATTGTGAGAGAAAGTGAGAGTAGGAGAATAATTGTGATAGTGTTCAAGTGTGAGAGATCCAAAATGTGTGTGAGAGAAGGTAAAAAGAGATAGTGCTAGAGAGTTGGATAGGAAAAGAAAGGAGAAAGAAAAAATAGAAAAGTGTGAACTTGATTGAAAGTCAAGGAGGTGGGGATTGAAGCTCTAGAAGGAAGTGAAGTTGAGGCTGAGTAAAAGGAAAATTGTAGTTGTGGGTGAGTTGAGAACGAGTTGAGGAAGAGTGGTTGCATTGAAAAGTGAAACAAGAGAAGGAATTGATTGAGTGAGGAAGGTGAATGAGAAAAGTAAGGAAGAGAGATTTTGAGAATAAGCATGAGGGTGTGAGAGGTTGGAACGAAGATGGGAGAAAGCAAGTAGGATGGAAGAGTTTGGGGAGCATATAAAAAACCTAAGTGACTAATGCTTGGAATATATTTAAGAACCATAGAAGCGGAGGAAAAAAAGGGGCAATAGGATAAACTTGACCTTCATAAGACTTAAGACATTGGCTACGAAAGCTACTTTTACGAGCACAAAAGGTCTGATTCATATCTTCTATAGTTATTTTTCCATAACCTATAACACAAAGAGATATGGATCTATAGTAATTTTTTGGTATAACAAACTTCAAAAAAATCCAAAAGAAATATTATTCCAAGCTCTTGGAGCTTGTTTCAATTTATTAGAAAAATCTACATAACCTTCAAATATTATTGGGAAAGTTAGAAACTTTAGGCACCAATGGTTGGTCGGTCTATACTTCTTCTGGAAGGTCTCAATTAACAAAGTCCTTTTTCTATGTTCGATTGGTACATCTTCCATTCTTTGCATGTTTCCATTGTAATGAATGTCATGATTGTTTTCATAAAAAATAGAGAACATGGGGACACTAGTAATGCCTAAACCTGCCATGGTTACTACAGAGACTAAGGTACATCCTCTTTCTCCCCTCATCATTCATTCTCCTATTCATGAGCAATGGTTAGAATATCCTTATGATGTGTTAATGCCTTGCACAACAAAGCTAGATCAAAAAGAGCGAGCAAAACTAGTGTCCTTCATGACATAAGAATTTGAAGAAGTTATGGTAAGCAACATGAAAGAAGCTAAAATCAAAAGCAAGGATTCAAAAAAAATCATGAATCCATTCAACGTTCCATATTGCATGATGAAATAATAGGCTAGAAGATATATCAAAAGCACAACCTTGAATGATCTCAAAAATCATTTGAATTTCACTCCTAGTGCATTCAATTATACTCAAGAATAGTTTAATAATGCTGATCCTGCCTGGAGGAAAAGATTTTTGGAAAAGAACTCGACATTATGTGTACATTGGCAAGAGGAAGCCTAATTACTATAGGTGAATCATTCATTTTGTCGAGTGCCTTGATGATGTCAATGGCTAATTTTTTTGGGAAGAACATAGAAAAGGTAACATCGGTAAGCAGTGGCTCAATTTGTTGCTATTATCAAGCCCACCACATGGTTACCTAGCTACCAAAGATTATAAGATACAAACCATTTAATTTTGGCTACTTAATTTTTCTATCATCCTAGATTCAACCCTTAAACTCACAAATAAAATCCTAATCATGGTTCTTATAGTTTTGAAGGTTTTAAAGTTTTTGGAGTGTACTTTCCTAAACGTTATTGGCATAAATCAAGGGTTTTCCCCACTTTGTTTGACTTGTTTGTAATATCTAGTAGAGCTACCATAATGGCTTATTGATATTACTGTTTTTGACAATTCCATATCTACAAACGTTCAAAGCAACATTTTCTACATGATTTTTTGGAGTGGACTCTAAAATATTCTTAAAGATGTCATCGAATCTTAATCCTAGGTTAGTAGCATATGAGTTATACTTTTATGTGGACAACCAACAAGTCCCCAATGACCATGTGAAGCTTGAAGAATGGCAACATTTTATGATCAAAGAGGCCAACATGCTCAATGCTAAAGAACATAAAGTATATCAGACCTACTCATGTCGCTAACTGAAGCATGTCCAGAACTACAAAACTCAAGAGGAGGGGAAGTCAGGCTAAATCAAACACATATGCTGTGAAATAAATGCTCGTTAGCACACCAAAAACTAACAATTCATGGAGCTAACATACTCCCTTTTCCTTGCTTGCGATGTCATCCTCGACAAGCAAACCTAGAAGCTTGTTCCAGAGGCATATTCCAAGCTCTCTATTCATACATATTCATCATGCACAGAACTTTCTTCAACCATCCAACTCATCCTACCATCCATTACCTTCATCAATGCATTCACATACCCACTTCCATTATACCAAGGATTAGATGTCTTCCTGCCCGTTCATACACAACTCTTTTCTCATCTCACTCTATCCCACAATAAAACCTCAAAAAAAAACGATGTCATCCATATGCTTCCCTCAATCCAAGACATAAATGCAATAAAAAAACCAATGACTCAAAAAGGATATCAATAATGCAATCATGAGCCTACCCTCAAAGATTGTCTTGCGAACCTATACTCAATCAACATTCATATCATAATCAACAAAAGTCAATTCCATTCCTTCGATACCTTGGCAAAGTCCTTCTTCATTTTCATACCCTTCTCATCTACCTACTCTTCAAAAGAGATAAGACCCAAAAAAATGCAAAAGAGAGAAATAACAAAAACATGTTCTCCTCGCGTGCATTCATATTTGATATTTCCTTCTATACATGCTATGTATATATAAGCAAAAACGAGACGTCCTAAAGCATGGCCTTACCTCATATCCCAAAAAATCGATCACCCAAAATGAAGCGAGATGTAAGTGAAGAATTTTTAAGAAGCGTACACCATTACCCACTTTTGAGCCTATCAGTAACATAAGAAGAGCCGAATCTGATGTGTTGCTTACCAACTAACCAATCATGCACATATAATAATTATACCTTTGTCAGCGTTGGCCTTGAGAAGATCAATCTATCAGTAGTCAACATCTCATTCATGTAGATACATACATGCAAAAACACATCCTTTCAGGTGATCACCACCCTCCTCCTCTCTGTCTCTCCCCATCAAGGGTGGAATTTTTTTCTTTTTTATTTCTTTTTGTTTACTTTTTCTTCATGAGTTCGCCTATGTTGCAACTATCAAAATACCTATCTCCATAAGGCTTCAAATTGATGATCTCGGCATGCTTGTCACAAGACAATCCAGACTTCTTTAGTACTCCACCATGATTGCGGGCCATGAGACTCTTTACTCACCATGCTCCTTTCCGGTTCATTACCTAATGTGTGGTTTTTCTTAAGTCGCTCAAGTCTGGAAGTAATCTCTTCACAAGCACTTTGGTCATGCATGTCGATTGCATTCTCACTTCTTCCATCGTTATAAGCTTTCCCTTTGTATCCTGAATGAGTCTCTTTTCCAAATACTTCCTCAAAATCTTCCTTCCCTTCCATTTTTCTATCCCTACTATATCGACGTCCCGAATAATGCCTCCCCTTGTCTCTATCATTCAAGAGGTTTCTGCCTTGATCCTTTGTTTCCTTGCTAGAACCTTCCCTGTCTATACACCACTTGCCTTTTCTAGATCTACCGCTACCCCTATGGCATTTCCTATGCATTTCACTACTCACGGAGTCATATGCTTTGCTTGTGCTAAAACGTAGATGACCATCTTGTCTTACTATCTTCGTTGTATGATACCCATGATCATCACTACAACAGATCGATGGTATACCGAGGTTTTTACGGAGGAAAATGAACGCGGCTTTATTTGCCGCGACGCCGGTGTAAAGGTCGGTTTCCGCGTCGGTACCAAAGAGTCGGTATAGGCGTCGATGTAGACGTCGGTAAAAGCGTCGGTATATGCATCGGTATATGTGTCGGTATAAACGTCGGTATATGCGTCGGTAACCGGTTTCTGCTGCATTGCCTCCTGGGTGTACCCACGGTTATTCTGATGACACTACTGGGAGTACCGTCGCTTATACCGACGACCATACCTGCAAAATTTTTTTTGGGCAGAATGTTTTGTCTTTTGCTACAGCAACATTACCATGATGTTGCTGAACAAAAGACAATACACTCTGCCCAAAAAAAACCGAGTACATGTGATGTGTACTCTAATGACAACCGAAATATGATTTCATGAAACAGAGTATTATTGTACACAAAAGAGATCGATAATCAGAATGAACAATGAACCATGTACAAAAGAAGTTATATATTTCAATAATGAAGCATGTACAAGAGTGTGGCAAACCACTGTCATATATGACGCTTTTACAAAATGTGGCAAAGCAATGTATTGCCATATGGAAATCAAATAAAAAATATTGGTCTTCCACTGCCATACACATGCAAAGAATGTTCCATATCAACAATCCTACAACAGAGAACAATAATGGAATGAGATAAATTCACATGAAAATTACAAACAAGTAAAAACCAAGTTTATAAATTAATTACCTCATCGCAAACGCTCCCATGAAACTACCGCACCGCGTCCCTAATCAGAAAGACTTAGACTTAAATCTAAAATACTAAACCCTAAAACCCTAATCTTAAATATGTAGACCTAAAATATGTATATTTTTGTATACAAGTGTATATACATGTATATATGTATTACATGTGCATGTGTATGTGTGCATATATCTTGTGTAGGTGTTATAACCCTAAAACCCTAATCTTAAAGATTTAAATCTAAAATATGTATATTTTTGTATGCATGTGTATCTACATGTATGTATGTATTATATGTATATGTGTGCTTGTGTATATATGTTATCTACGTATTTATTTATATATTCAAATTTTTTTCCTTACGTAATCCTATTTTTATATATTTAATTTTATATATTTAATTATAAATATTTATTTAAATTATTTAAAACACTAGTTCTTTTTATATTTATTTATATATATAATTATCTTATTTTATATATATATTTATTTATATATTCAGATTTTTTTCCTTACCTAATCCTTTTTTTATATATTTAATTTTATATATTTAATTTTATATATTTAATTTTATATATTTAATTAAAACCCTAATATTAAAATTATAGATCTAAAATACTAAACCCTAAAACCCGAATCTTAAATATGTAGACCTAAAATATGTATATTTCTGTATACATGTGTATATACATGTATATATGTATTACATGTGCATGTGTATGTGTGCATATATCTTATGTAGGTGTTATAACCCTAAAACCCTAATCTTAAAGATTTAAATCTAAAATATGTATATTTTTGTATGCATGTGTATCTACATGTATGTATGTATTATATGTATATGTGTGCTTGTGTATATATGTTATCTACGTATTTATTTATATATTCAGATTTTTTTTCCTTACATAATCCTATTTTTATATATTTAATTTTATATATTTAATTATATATATTCGATTAAATTATTTAAAACACTAGTTCTTTTTATATTTATTTATGTATATAATTATCTTATTTTATATATAATATTTATTTATATATTCAGATTTTTTTCCCTTACGTAATCCTATTTTTATATATTTAATTATAAATATTTAATTAAATTATTTAAAACACTAGTTCTTTTTATATTTATTTCAGTATATAATTATCTTATTTTATATATATATTTATTTATATATTCAGATTTTTTTCCTTACGTAATCCTATTTTTATATATTTAATTTTATATATTTAATTATATATATTTAATTAAACCCCTAATCTTAAAATTCGAGATCTGGAATACTAAACCCTAAAACCCTAATCTTAAATATGTAGACCTAAAATATGTATATTTCTGTATACATGTGTATATACATGTATATATGTATTACATGTGCATGTGTATGTGTGCATATATCTTATGTAGGTGTTATAAACCTAAAACCCTAATCTTAAAGATTTAAATCTAAAATATGTATATTTTTGTATGCATGTGTATGTACATGTATGTATGTATTATATGTATATGTGTGTTTGTGTATATATGTAATCTACGTATTAAAATCCTAAAACCCTAATCAGAAAGACTTAGACTTAAATCTGAAATACTAAACCCTAAAACCCTAATCTTAAATATGTAGACCTAAAATATGTATATTTCTTTATACATGTGTATATACATGTGTATATACATGTATATATGTATTACATGTGCATGTGTATGTGTGCATATATCTTATGTAGGTGTTATAACCCTAAAACCATAATCTTAAAGATTTAAATCTAAAATATGTATATTTTTGTATGCATGTGTATCTACATGTATGTATGTATTATATGTATATGTGTGTTTGTGTATATATGTTATCTACGTATTAAAATCCTAAAACCCTAATCAGAAAGACTTAGACTTAAATCTGAAATACTAAACCCTAAAACCCTAATCTTAAATATCTAGACCTAAAATATGTATATTTCTGTATACATGTGTATATACATGTATATATGTATTATATGTGTATGTGTATGTGTGCATATATGTTATGTAGGTGTTATAACCCTAAAACCCTAATCTAAAAGATTTAAATCTAAAATATGTATATTTTTGTATGCATGTGTATCTATATGTATGTATGTATAATATGTATATGTGTGTTTGTGTATATATGTTATCTACGTATTAAAATCCTAAAACCCTAATCAGAAAGACTTAGACTTAAATCTGAAATACTAAACCCTAAAACCTTAATCTTAAATATCTAGACCTAAGACCCTAAAACCCTAATCTTAAATATTTAACCCTAAAACCTTAATCCTATTTTGAACCCTAAAAGTCTAATCTTAAATATTTAACCCTAAAACCCTAATCCTATTTTTATATATTTGATGTAAAACAAAAACTTCAAAATAAAAACAGGATTATATGTGTGTATGTATGCATGTGTGTATATATGTGTGTGTATGTATGCATGTGTACATGTGTGTGTGTATGTATACATGTGTATACATGTGTGTGTATGTGTATGTGTGTGTATGTAGGCATGCATATGTGTGCATGTGTGTGTACATGTGTGTATGTATGCATGCATTTATGTGTATGTGTGTGTATGTGTATGCATGCGTATACATGTGTGTGTATGTATACATGCATGTGTGTATATGTGTGTATGTATGCATGTGTGTATATATCTGTGTATGCATGCATGCCGATATATGTGTGTGTATGTATGCATGCATGTGTGTATATGTGTGTATATATGCGTGTGTGTATGTATGTGTGTATATATGTGTGTGTGTATGTGTATGTATGCATATGTGTATATACGTTTGTGTATGTATGTGTGTATGCATGTGTGTGTATGTATGCATGTGTGTAAATTTATGTGTCTGTGTATGCATGCATATGTGTATATGTGTGTGTGTATGTAAGCATGCATGTGTGTATAGGTGTGTGTATGTAAGCATGCATGTGTGTATAGGTGTGTGTATTTAAGCATGCATGTGTGTACATGTATGTGTGTATGTATGCATGTGTAAATTAATGTGTATCTTCCTTTCTCTTCTCTCTCTCTTTCTTTCTCTCTCTCTCTCTCTCTCTATCAATAGCGAATAAAAGAATCACTTACAAGTATGTCTCTCTTTGAATCGTTGTCGTCAAAGCGTAATGTAGGTCGTCTCTCATCCAATTCCAAACAATCGACGCCAACGAGCTTCTGCAAAATCAACGAAAAGAGAAATTAGAAACCCTAAAGCATAGAGAAACACAAATGCTAACAGTACGCGCAGCACTTACCAAGATGTGAGAGCTAAGCCGAGAGAGAGTGTGTGTGTAGAGAGAGAGATCCGTGTGTGTGTGTGCACAAGACAATGCAGGTTTCGCGCGCGCAAGTTCGACTGTAGACCGACAGTACTCAACCACGTGCAGAAATGTGAAGTTTTGCTCTCGGGTTCGCGGTATGTTTAAAAATTCACCGCCGGTATAGGCGCCGGTATGGATGTCGGTATACACGTCGGTAGTTGCCAGTAATTTACCGACACTTATACCGATGGTCATACCGACGCATATACCGATGCCTATACCGACGCTTATACCGACGACTGGGGGCCACACCAACGATCCCTTTAAAAGGGTCATACTGACGGTCACTTGACCGTCGGTATCTCTTAGTGAGATTTTCTGAGGGCTATACCGACGCCGACTATGACCGTCGGTATATGCAGCGTCTGTATGCCCCTCATATGTTGTAGTGCATGAGCCTTAGAAGAATGACTCACACCATTTGAAGGATTTCTTCCCCTTATGGACAGATCAGCCAACTCTCTAATTACCTTCTCTCTTTCTGCAAAACCCATTTCCACCATCTCATCTTCTTCCATCCACACTCTCTTTTGATTCTCTGATAGTGTGCATGCATTATGGGCCACTAATTCTTTAGCTTTTCCTTCCCCATTTGGGTTTACTTTCTCCAACTAGACTCTCACATCCATTCCTGGTTCATTCCATTCTCTTTTTATCATCATCCTTGACCCTTGGCATCTATTCTAGAGTTCGATTTCTAGAGTCAGGATCTTTTTTCTCAGCTGTCTTACTTCCACTTTTTTTTTTATAAAAGGAAGTTCGGCCTTGGCCTATTCTCCCAGACTTTAATTAAAATAAAGAAGAAAAGTTACACATGAATGGGACTAGTGCCCATGGGACCCCCCAAATCCCACAAAGCAGGGGACAAGTTCGGTAAGTTAGAAAGCATTACAAATGAGGTGTGCAAAACTATCATCTCCATCATGCGGGACCCATTTAGGTTTCAGCTTGTTATCTACGAGGATATAAATACAGTGGTGCCTAAATGGTGGAGATCGCTTATCCCGGGAGATTCTTTTACCCAGAAGAAACAAGGATTTCTCAATCAACCATTCCTTTGGGGTTTGGCCAAAGTTGACAGCACATCGCTCCCTCCAAAACTTCCAAAGAGTCTCGCCTCTGATGGCATTCCACAGCCTTGATGAGCAGCCAACCGCCTCACCCAAGAGCGCCTGTTGCCAATTGATTTGGTTCAAGATTCTCAAAATTTGTGTCACGTGATGCGAGATAACACGGGACTTGGGGCAATCGAAGAAGAGATGAACAAGGTCTTCGATGCATCGATGGCACCGCTTGCACCATGGAGGCACACTTACTTCTACTTTGGTTGCCAATTCAAGGTTCAATTAAATTCTAGGATTCCTACATCTAAGGGATTTCTTGTCTTGCCCTTCCTTGAGTCTATAATCATTGTATAGCATTCAAATTGATTTGTATCTACCAAACATCCTAGCAACTCTTGATCTAGGTCATCTTTATAAGCTAATGGGCTCTCATACTCTCCCATTCTCATGTTTTGGGGTTTGTATAACTGCAGATTGAATCCATCTTGGAGCAAATCCTTGTAAGGCTCAGTGTTCAAGGCAAACCTTACACAAAATTCTTCCCTCTTTTCCTTCTCTTTTGCCTTTTTCTCCATTTCATCAGTTGTCATCAACCTCTTGCTGGTTGAGTTTGAAGAAATCTGGAACTGCACACGATTGGATTTTGGCCCAATTGTGATAAAGTTATGTGCCAGTCATGCACACAATTGGCTTGTACCCATCAAGGTTGTCCCAATAGAATGGAAAAGGTGGCTTCCATGGTGCTTCGACTGACGATCAAATAGTCGCATTAAACTATAATCCTCCAATGAGTGCTTACATTTTTCAAGAGACGTGCGGGTTTTACTTGGGTTTGGTCAGCCATTCTTAGGGATATAGGAGTTTCCTCCATATGGGCAAGTCCGAGAGCCTTCATCATGTATTCAGTCATCAAATTGACTGTTGCCCCACTGTCGAGCTAGGCACGCAAGATTGCATATCCCTTGATCTCCACCATCACTATAGGAACATTCAAATCAATCTGCATCACAATGCTCTAAATTATGTCTTGAATCTCTTTTCCTTGTTTCTTTGGATCTTGAGATTTTCAAGGATTCTTGATACATTCATTGTACAATTACTTTCTACATACAGGAGAGCACCTCAACAAGGTATCAATTTCTATAGTGACTTCTGTTTCATCTAGTTTCTCCACTATATCAATCTTTTCCTCACTTTTCTTGTCCTTTTGACATTTTGGGGTTTCCAATCTCTCATGGAATGGCAAAATGCCAGGTACAAACTTCTTTGTCACTAGCGGAAGTACTTCTACTTCATCTCCTTCTTCCAATTCCTTTTGTCCATAAAGTCCTTCCACTTTTTCTCCCACTTCACTATGCTCAAGTGTCTTTTCTTTGATGACATTTTCACTCTTTCTCTCAGCATCCTTTTTTGTGTATTTTTGGGTTCTTGTGACTACTGCTATGGTAGGTTCTTTTTGCACTCTCTTGCCTTGGTCTACTTCCACAAAGTGCATGGAAGAGTTTGATCCTTCCCAAGGATCTGGTGTCCTAACCACCACTCCTATTGTAGGAATTTGTTTTTGTATCTTGATCTCAACATAGTTTGAAGATTCAATTGACACACATGCACACACACATACACACACATGCATACATTTGCATACATAATGCACATGCATATGCATACATACATACATACATAATGCACATGCATAATGCACATGCATAATGCACATGCATAATGCACATGCATAATGCACATGCATAATGCACATGCATAATGCACATGCATAATGCACATGCATAATGCATACACATACTCACATATACACCTACATACATGTACACACACATATATGTACTTACATATACATACGCACATATACATACACACATATAGCACATGCATATACACATACACATGCATACAAACATCCACATGCATACACATACATATACACACATACATATACGTATACACAGATCATGTCACTTGCATACCTGCCCACAAACATACACACATACATACACATGCATATATATGTAAACATGCATACACAATGCACACATACACATGCATACACATATACATATACATATGCATATACATACAATACATATACATGCATACATATGTACACGTAGATATATTGATTTCTAACCCATTTTGTTTTATATGTACATGTATTATGGATCATAGTAGAGAGAGAAAGGTGAAACTCACTCTCATAAAAAATCTTATGAGAGCAAGATCTCTGCATGATACGTTAGGGATCATCATGCATGGTACTCATAGATGCCTAATGATGAGCTGGATTTAACGATCGGGATGCGTACCCAGCAATCAGAGGAGGACTCTTCTGCGGCTCCACATGTAGAAAGACAACTATCTACTCATATGTATGTTTTTTTTTTTCACAATTTTTTTAATGATATTATAAAACATACTTTTATTTATTCTTATCTATCTATCTTTAGAAAACCTATACCACCTCTAGATCATAAGAAAAGATCATATTGTTGCAAAGCAAATTGTTAGGAAAGCAAATTCATGTGCAGAAAGAGTGGACCATTTCAACTATGGATTGGTCTCCCTCGACTATTAA
The DNA here is from genome assembly GCA_020310875.1 of Ceratopteris richardii. Taxonomy (NCBI): domain Eukaryota; kingdom Viridiplantae; phylum Streptophyta; class Polypodiopsida; order Polypodiales; family Pteridaceae; genus Ceratopteris; species Ceratopteris richardii. Next base: position 22,654,610 of record CM035425.1, read on the forward strand.
TAACTTGTGAAATTTGGATTCTGATAGTACAAAAGGGCCTTGAGATTGTGCACAGTAATCTTGTAAGTGGCCCCTTTGGGCATGATCCTATGATCAAAGATATTCTATTTTAAATTTTGGAGATGGAATAGGTTTCACATGGATGCACATACCTATGTGAAGCATTATGACATATGTCAAAGAGCTCAATATTCTATACAAAAAGATAAGATGTAATTGAGGCCCATGGCATGAATGGATGTGCATTCTTGAAGTGGGTTATAGAATTTGTAGGACCCATTAACCCCCTTAGTTAGAGGATGTTGCCATGCAAAATAATATGTGATAGTGGCCACATATTATCTCACCAAGTGGGTATCAATGAAAGAGACATGTAAAAATGCTACACAAAATAACACTAGGTTTATATTTCAGAATGTGCTTACAAGATATGGACTTCCCATAGAGCTAATGAGTGATTGAGGAGCACACTTAGTGAATGAAGTGGTTGAAAGTATATTAGAAGAACTCATGGTAATACAAAAAAAATAAGAACCATATCATCCACAAGTGAATGGACAAGTGGTAAATACTAACAAAGTCTTATGTCATGTATTGACAAAGCTCATAGATAATAAATGCTCTAGTTGGGGAAAATAGTTATATCATGTTTTTTGAGCATGTTGAGTGGCCTTTAAAATAGTACTCAATGCAAACCCCTCACATATAGTATTTGGTCAAAATGCAGTGCTACGAATGGATACCCATGCTTAAAGAAGCACAAGAGTATCAACAAACCGACGGTGAGCTATCCCCTAGGATGGTGGATCTAGAACATTTAGGAGAAACATGAACAACAGAGGCAACATGAATATATGCGATGAAGAGAATATATGTAATGTTGATGTATACCATGAAGCAACATGCTCGTAAACTAGAAAAACATGGTTATGGAACTATGATTATCAATAGAATTTTGACGAATAGTAAGGTATAATAAGCCTTGTTACAAGGGGATATAATGCCAAACTACATCCATGGATGGAGAGTCAATATTTATCAAAAATCACTAACAAAAGATATGAATGAAAGATTAAATCACACCACGAAATATTACGAGGAAAGAAAAAGAATTAGAGAAGAGTAACATGCACATTCCCTAGAATCAATTAAGTGCATGAAGGTGAGATGAGAGGACATATGTTATCACACGAACACTAATATTCATGAGATCCACCTCATAGTTGTCATTTCTAACCTACATGACCGAATATATCACATGGTTATTGTTGGTGCATGAAGCAAGCCTAAGATGTTGACTCATACATTAGGAATTCTCTTGACATTCAAGGCTTAATATTGCTTATAGTTCACTATATGGATACATTTCTAAGGTTTATATCAGGTTCTATCTTGGTCAAATGTAAATGAGATAATTGCATAAAATCTCATGGACTTATAGGGATCCAAAGTCCATGACTTGATTTGAATTAGAAATTCAAATGTCCACCTAAACATTTCGATCACTTTTAGATGAAACCAATCAAGATTTATGAAGCAAAAGTATATATGTACACTAGACCCTAATAATCCATTTGGATACATGAACAACTCCTAAAACAATAACTATAAAGGAGGATACATAAGAAGGAGAGGATACAACAATTATATAGATGATCAAGTCCTAGAGGATTCACTTCTACTTATGAACATGAAAATGAAGGAAGGTGATTCAAATGAGCATGTGTTCTACATTGATTCAGGATGCTCAAACCATGTGGCAAGAAATGTAGCCTTGATATTAGACTTGGAAGGTCTAAAGAATAAGCATGAGGTTGAAACAGGTGATGACAAAAGACATCCTATGGAAAAGATATGAAATGTCAAGACCTCCAATTATAATATGATTTTTTAAAGCTCAATTCGTATGTTCCAGATATTAAAAAAAAAACACAAGACACTAGACATAGGCTTGCAGATGAGACTCACCAAACATGGAGCCTATATAAAGGATCCATTTCAATGTTTCAAGAAGATAGAAAAGGGCAAAAAAAACAAGTACACTATTCAGGTTTGAACTTCCAGACACCAAGATCATTCCCTTGTTCAATTATGGCACCTAAACCTTATCAAAGCTCGAGGTTTGTCATAAGAGATTATCTCACATTAGAGAAAGAGTTGTCAAACAAATTATTAGAGATGAGAGTGTTATTGGACTACCCAATGCCTCAGGTCAGCACATGATATACAAGTGTAGTGCATGCCAATTCAAAAAATCACAGAGGTAACCATTCACCAAGAAAGGATATATATATGGGGACGTACTAGAGCTTCTCCACACAAATGTTTGGGGACCAAGAAAAGAACCATGAATCTTAGGATCAAAGTATTATATGTTATCTATAAATGATTGTATCCAATGTACTATTTTTAACTTCATGAAGCATAAGGATGAAGTTTTCTCTTGTTTTGAGAAATATTTAGCTCTTGTGGAGAATCAAACAAGTAAAACATCAAGACAATAAGGTCTGATGGAGGGGGAGAATATCTTTTTCATGAATTCGGTTCCTACCTAGAGGATAGAGAATCCAAGAGATTGATTAATACCACGTGCACTCCTCAAGAGAATGGAGTACCATAGAGGAGGAATATGAACATTATTGAAGCAGCAAGGTCCATGTGGAACGAGAAGAAATTAACAAATTAATTATCTAGAGAGGGAGTATCTAGTGCCACATGCTTGATAAATAGATTACCTTCAAAGGCCTTGGATGGTATCACACCTTATGAATCTCAAAATATAAGAAGACAAATCTTGGATCGTTGCATGATATTTTGGTGCATTCCATATACACACGTACCACCACAAATTGGAGGTAAATTAGATCCTAAGGCAAACAAGTGTGTACTTATAGGCTATGAACTTAATAAAAAAAGGTTATAGACTATATAATCCTAGCACTAAAGGTTTTATAGTCATTTGAAAGGTTTTGTTTGATGAGAATAAAGCATACTTTGAAGATGATTTTAGGAATATCAAGCCAGGATATGATCGAAAGGAAGACGTCCCCAACTCTCTCTAGCAAAAATACACATACGCTTGAATCATTAGGTGCTTCTGAAGATGATCAGAAGAATCCAAGAAGAGAAATCAACTCATGGAACTGGAAAGGCAAGACCAAGATAAAAGAGTTGAGGAATGTTGCAGAATCGTCTCAACAAACAATAAAAATATCTACTAGGGAGAAGAAGAAGAAGAAGAAGAAGCCTAATTAAAGGTATGGGTATGATACATCTCTAGTGACTAAACACTTTATGTACTTATCACAATACTTAAATTCTAGAGGAATGTCATCTTGTTAGGGGGCAAAGAAGAAACCTTAATGGATGAATGCTATGGAAGAAGAAATTGAAGCTTTGCATGAGAATCACACTTGAGAATTGGTACAAATTAATTTCCAAAACTAGTTTGAGGCATCTAGTTGAGTTTTTATGATGAGTGCCATATTCATGCTCATTGAGACCCATCATATGGATAGATGTGCATTCTCGAAGTGGTTTATAGAATTTGTAGGACCAATTAACCCCCTTAGTTAGAGGATGTTCCCATGCAAAATAATATGTCATAGTGGCCACATATTATCTCACCAAGTGGGTATCAATGAGAGAGACATGTAAAAATACTACACAAAATATGGCTAGGTTTATATTTGAGAATTTGCTTACAAGATATGGACTTCCCATAGAGCTAATGAGTGATTGAGGAGCACACTTAGTGAATGAAGTGGTTAAAGGTATATTACAAGAACTCATGGTAATACAAAAGAAATGAGAACCATATCATCCACAAGTGAATGGACAAGTGGTAAATACTAACAAAGTCTTATGTCATTCATTGACAAAGCTCGTAGATAATAAATGATCTAGTTGGTGCAAATAGTTATATCATGTTTTTTGAGCATGTTGAGTGGCCTTTAAAATAGTACTCACTGTCGAGCTAGGCACGCAAGATTGCATATCCCTTGATCTCCACCATTACTATAGGAACATTCAAATCAATCTGCATCACAATGCTCTAAATTATGTCTTGAATCTCTTTTCCTTGTTTCTTTGGATCTTGAGATTTTCAAGGATTCTTGATACATTCATTGTACAATTACTTTCTACATACAGGAGAGCACCTCAACAAGGTACCAATTTCTATAGTGACTTCCGTTTCATCTAGTTTCTGCACTATATCAATCTTTTCCTCACTTTTCTTGTCCTTTTGACATTTTGGGGTTTCCAATCTCTCAAGGAATGGCAAAATGCCAGGTACAAACTTCTTTGTCACTAGCGGAAGTACTTCTACTTCATCTCCTTCTTCCAATTCCTTTTGTCCATATAGTCCTTCCACTTTCTCTCCCACTTCACTATGCTCAAGTGTCTTTTCTTTGATGACATTTTCACTCTCTGCATCCTTTTTTGTGTATTTCTGGGTTCTTGTGACTACTGCTATGGTAGGTTCTTTTTGCACTCTCTTGCCTTGGTCTACTTCCACAAAGTGCATGGAAGAGTTTGATCCTTCCCAAGGATCTGGTGTCCTAACCACCACTCCTATTGTAGGAATTTGTTTTTGCATCTTAATCTCAACATAGTTTGAAGATTCAATTGACACACATGCACACACACATACACACACATGCATACATTTGCATACATAATGCACATGCATATGCATACATACATACATACATAATGCACATGCATGATGCACATGCATAATGCACATGCATAATGCATAAACATACTCACATATACACCTACATACATGTACACACACATATATGTACTTACATATACATACGCACATATACATACACACATATAGCACATGCATATACACATACACATGCATACAAACATCCACATGCATACACATACATATACACACATACATATACGTATACACAGATCATGTCACTTGCATACCTGCCCACAAACATACACACATACATACACATGCATATATATGTAAACATGCATACACAATGCACACATACACATGCATACACATATACATATACATATGCATATACATACACATACATATACATGCATACATATGTACACGTAGATATATTGATTTCTAACCCATTTTGTTTTATATGTACATGTATTATGGATCCTAGTAGAGAGAGAAAGGCGAAACTCACTCTCATAAAAAGTCTTATGAGAGCAAGATCTCCGCATGATACATTAGGGATCATCATGCATGGTACTCATAGATGCCTAATGATGAGCTGGATTTAACGATCCGGATGCGTACCCAGCGATCAGAGGAGGACTCTTCTGCGGCTCCACATGTAGAAAGACAACTATCTACTCATATGTATGTTTTTTTTGTCACAATTTTTTTAATGATATTACAACACATATTTTTATTTATTCTTATCTATCTATCTTTAGAAAACCTATACCACCCCTAGATCATAAGAAAAGATCATATTGTTGCAAAGCAAATTGTTAGGAAAGCAAATTCATGCGCAGAAAGAGTGGACCATTTCAACTATGGATTGGTCTCCCTCGACTATTAATAACTTGTGAAATTTGGATTCTGATAGTACAAAAGGGCCTTGAGATTGTGCACAGTAATCTTGTAGGTGGCCCCTTTGGGCATGATCCTGTGATCAAAGATATTCTATTTTAAATTTTGGAGATGGAATAGATTTCACATGGATGCACATACCTATGTGAAGCATTATGACATATGTCAAAGAGCTCAATATTCTATACAAAAAGATAAGATGTAATTGAGGCCCATGGCATGAATGGATGTGCATTCTTGAAGTGGGTTATAGAATTTGTAGGACCCATTAACCCCCTTAGTTAGAGGATGTTGCCATGCAAAATAATATGTGATAGTGGCCACATATTATCTCATTAAGTGGGTATCAATGAGAGAGACATGTAAAAATGCTACACAAAATAACGCTAGGTTTATATTTCAGAATGTGCTTACAACATATGGACTTCCCATAGAGCTAATGAGTGATTGAGGAGCACACTTAGTGAATGAAGTGGTTGAAAGTATATTAGAAGAACTCATGGTAATACAAAAAAAATAAGAACCATATCATCCACAAGTGAATGGACAAGTGGTAAATACTAACAAAGTCTTATGTCATGTATTGACAAAGCTCATAGATAATAAATGCTCTAGCTGGGGAAAATAGTTATATCATGTTTTTTGAGCATGTTGAGTGGCCTTTAAAATAGTACTCAATGCAAACCCCTCACATATAGTATTTGGTCAAAATGCAGTGCTACGAATGGATACCCATGCTTAAAGAAGCACAAGAGTATCAATAAACGGACGGTGAGCTATCCCCTAGGATAGTGGATCTAGAACATTTAGGAGAAACATGACCAAGAGAGGCAACATGAATATATGCGATGAAGAGAATATATGTAATGTTGATGTATACCATGAAGCAACATGCTCGTAAATTAGAAAAACATGGTTATGGAACTATGATTATCAATAGAATTTTGACGAATAGTAAGGTATAATAAGCCTTGTTACAAGGGGATATAATGCCAAACTACATCCATGGATGGAGAGTCAATATTTATCAAAAATCACTAACAAAAGATATGAATGAAAGATTAAATCACACCACGAAATATTAGGAGGGAGAAAAAGAATTAGAGAAGAGTAACATGCACATTCCCTAGAATCAATTAAGTGCATGAAGGTGAGATGAGAGGACATATGTTATCACACGAACACTAATATTCATGAGATCCACCTCATAGTTGTCATTTCTAACCTACATGACCGAATATATCACATGGCTATTGTTGGTGCATGAAGCAAGCCTAAGATGTTGACTCATACATTAGGAATTCTCTTGACATTCAAGGCTTAATATTGCTTATAGTTCACTATATGGATGCATTTCTAAGGTTTATATCAGGTTCTATCTTGGTCAAATGTAAATGAGATAATTGGAGAAAATCTCATGGACTTATAGGGATCCAAAGTCCATGACTTGATTTGAATTAAAAATTCAAATGTCCACCTAAACATTTCGATCACTTTTAGATGAAACCAATCAAGATTTATGAAGCAAAAGTATATATGTACACTAGACCCTAATAATCCATTTGGATACATGAACAACTCCTAAAACAATAACTATAAAGGAGGATACAAAAGAAGGAGAGGATACAACAATTATATAGATGATCAAGTCCTAGAGGATTCACTTCTACTTATGAACATGAAAATGAAGGAAGGTGATTCAAATGAGCATGTGTTCTACATTGATTCAGGATGCTCAAACCATGTGGCAAGAAATGTAGCCTTGATATTTGACTTGGAAGGTCTAAAGAATAAGCATGCGGTTGAAACAGGTGATGACAAAAGACATCTTATGGAGAAGATATGAAATGTCAAGACCTCCAATGATAATATGATTTTTTAAAGCTCAGTTTGTATGTTCCAGATATTAAAAAAAAACACAAGACACTAGACATAGGCTTGCAGATGAGACTCACCAAACATGGAGCCTATATAAAGGATCCATTTCAATGTTTCAAGAAGATAGAAAAAGGCAAAAAAAACAAGTACATTATTCCAGTTTGAACTTCGAGACACCAAGAACATTCCCTTGTTCAATTATGGCACCTAAACCTTATCAAAGCTCGAGGTTTGTCATAAGAGATTATCTCACATTAGAGAAAGAGTTGTCAAACAAATTATTAGAGATGAGAGTGTTATTGGACTACCCAATGCCTCAGGTCAGCACATGATATACAACTGTAGTGCATGTCAATTCAAAAAATCACAGAGGTAACCATTCACCAAGAAAGGATATATACATGGGGACGTACTAGAGCTTCTCCACACAAATGTTTGGGGACCAAGAAAAGAACCATCAATCTTACGATCAAAGTATTATATGTTATCTATAAATGATTGTATCCAATGTACTATTTTTAACTTCATGAAGCATAAGGATGAAGTTTTCTCTTGTTTTGAGAAATATTTAGCTCTTTTGGAGAATCAAACAAGTAAAACATCAAGACAATAAGGTCTGATGGAGGGGGAGAATATCTTTTTCATGAATTCGGTTCCTACCTAGAGGATAGAGAATCCAAGAGATTGATTAATACCACGTGCACTCCTCAAGAGAATGGAGTACCATAGAGGAGGAATATGAACATTATTGAAGCAGCAAGGTCCATGTGGAACGAGAAGAAATTAACAAATTAATTATCTAGAGAGGGAGTATCTAGTGCCACATACTTGATAAATAGATTACCTTCAAAGGCCTTGGATGGTATCACACCTTATGAATCCCAAAATATAAGAAGACAAAGCTTGGATCATTGCATGATATTTTGGTGCATTCCATATACACACGTACCACCACAAATTGGAGGTAAATTAGATCCTAAGGCAAACAAGTGTGTACTTATAGGCTATGAACTTAATAAAAAAAGGTTATAGACTATATAATCCTAGCACTAAAGGTTTTATGGTCATTTGAAAGGTTTTGTTTGATGAGAATAAAGCATACTTTGAAGATGATTTTAGGAATATCAAGCCAGGATATGATCAAAAGGAAGACGTCCCCAACTCTCTCTAGCAAAAATACACATACGCTTGAATCATTAGGTGCTTCTGAAGATGATCAGAAGAATCCAAGAAGAGAAATCAACTCATGGAACTGGAAAGGCAAGACCAAGATAAAAGAGTTGAGGAATGTTGCAGAATCGTCTCAACAAACAATCAAAATATCTACTAGGGAGAAGAAGAAGAAGAAGAAGCCTAATTAAAGGTATGGGTATGATACATCTCTAGTGACTAAACACTTTATGTACTTATCACAATACTTAAATTCTAGAGGAATGTCATCTTGTTAGGGGGCAAAGAAGAAACCTTAATGGATGAATGCTATGGAAGAAGAAATTGAAGCTTTGCATGAGAGTCACACTTGAGAATTGGTACAAATTAATTTCCAAAACTAGTTTGAGGCATCTAGCTGAGTCTTTATGATGAGTATCATACGCGTGCCATATTCATGCTCATGGGAACAACAGAAGCAATTTCTATCACCACATTCGTTTTCATTTTGAATGTCGTAGTGAGAAAAAGACGTTTCTCAACGACGCGTATGTGGGTGAATTGCAATCCCGACCGCTATTTTGTTTTCTTATAAGCAGTAACGAGTATCGAAGGAAGAGGGTATCATTTCCTTTGCTGTCAGAAGTGGTGGGGGGAATATATCAGCGCTGGACTGCATAGCAATGAAGTTATCGACGTTCCTTCTTTTGCTGTGTGCAATATTCATTTTACAGGATAGAGCGTTTGGCGGTGAATATACAAGCGAAGAATGCAGCGCTATAGTTAAGCGATGGGAAGGCCACGCTATTTCTCAACTATCGGAGCTTTCTGAAGATCGGCATACAGAATTGAAAGAGCTGCTCTATTTTCTTCATGTGCCACGCACAGGAGGTCGAACTTTCCATCAATGTTTGTTGCGGAATTTATACCCAAGGGAACAACTTTGCAACCATTCTTATGACAAGCTCCGATTCAATGCAAAGAGTCACTGCAGATTACTAGTTAGTCACGACGATTACAGCATTCTCTCAACGCTTCCGGTGAGATCGATATCGATAGTCACCAACTTGCGACATCCTGTAGATCGTGTTTTCAGCGCGTATGAATTCACAGTCGAGGTGGCTGCACGATTTCTAAGACCCACCCTCCGGAGTAAAATAGATGCTCTCAAAGCATCAAAAATGGCGTCAAGTACTCTCATGATTTGGCCATGGAGTATTTTTGTTCCGTGGATGCGAGATGATCTGTACGAACGCGGAAAGCACAGGATTTCATCAGCACAGGAGAAGACATCACCGGAAGGATTCTCAAACTACAATGCAAGTGCCTTTGTAATGCCATTTCATGAATTTATTCACCAACACTTGGTGACGGACAATATACATAACGGTGAAGCGTTCCAAATTGCCGTCAGTTTACAACTCTTCACAGAATAACATTTCACAGCAGCATGCGACACGGAACTTAACGACAGAGATTAACATTATTAAAGGGCAGAATATGATCAATGAAGGTCTCCAGAGAGGCTTTGGCTACACAAAGTTGGTGCTCATATCCGTTCTGTACTTAATGGCGATAGGTGTGGTCGTTTCCATAGGGAAGTTCGTCCTCTCAGCTCGCCGACCGGCAAGATGAACTCAGAATGTGACATCTGATCGGAGATGTGGGTAGTCTGTTGAGGCCTTGGCCATTCAACTCACAGAAAACAGGTGTTCTTTCATCACAGAGTCTCATTGTGACAGCTGCGACAACTGCTCTCATTGTATGCGTCTATGAATTATTGTATATGTATATTCCAATATGCTCTCATTGAGGAGCGCTCATGAAAGAGTAACCCATATTTTAGATTGTGTACATCAATACTCGAAACGGTGTAAGTTCTGTTCAACCTAATCGTTGTTTTACACATTTTCACATTATCATGCATTTTCACATCTATTTTGCATGTGTTTTGATGGTGTAGTCTGAACAGAAGAGCATCGCCTTACAAAAGCTGACATTAAAACTGTCTCTCTTCACAATTGATATGAAGGAGGTCGTAAGGCTAGTGTTCATCCAAAGTCGACATATCTTGCACTTTAGAAAATAATAATAATAATAAAATTATAATTATAATAATATTAATATAAATAAACAAAATCCCAGTTAACTTTTTCCTTCCCAAAATTGCTCTCTTGTTTGGCTTGGCTCATAACTTGATCTAGTTCCTTGTGTGCTCTATCTAATTTACATGCTTTTCTAATCTATCTTTCTCGTATGTCTTCTTGTACTTGTTAACCTAATTTTTGTACCTTTGCTCCATGTTTGATCTAGCTCCTCACCTAGGTTAACCTTGTTTTCCTCATCTTGTTTTTCTCAGTATTTAATTTCATTTTCATTGACTAGCCCCACATTCGAAAAATCAATTTTTAATCCTCTGCCATCCCTACTTGATCAACTAAGTATGCTTGGACAAGGAAAAAACTGTTGAAAATTGTTAAATGTGGTGATAGAAGCATAGAACCGACATGGATTAGCCCTAAATAAGTGCTACGTGTCGCTATAGAACTCAGATGCAAAGCTTTGAAAAAGTGTTAAGTGTGCTCAAAGAAGTAAACATCTGCATGTGCAATATCTCGAGTGGTATTAAGTTTTGCTAAGGAGAGACAAAGAAAAATTGGATGACCTTATAGGAAGACTTGTTGGATGACTCAATTGGATCACTCAATTGGAAATGCCTTGGATCACTATGCTCATGCAAGATAGCCTCTCAATAAACTATAAAAAATGAGAATTATATGTATTTGATATGTCAAAATGGAGACTTATTCAAATAGTTAATCTAATGCATTCTCGATAATCAAGCTCGAGGATACGGTTGTCCTTAATTTGAAGAAATATTGCTGAAATGTTTTAACAATGAACTAAGAGGTTCAAACTAAAAATCCCTCTGTTGTTCATGGAAATTGAGTCTTCCAAAAAAGGTGAATCTATCCATAGATAGTTTTTTCTTTTCATAAAAGATAATAATCTTCCACATATTCTAAGATCCTCATTTCCTCATTGATGATTATCTAAAAATTGAATTTAGAAATTGAGAGAATGGCTAGAAAGTGTGAGTTCAAAAAACGTTCATGAACTATCCATTATTGGATGTGCAACTTTCAACTTTAAAAATTTCTTCTTGTTCCCCTTTCCCCCGAGAAGAGAAACCAAAAATCTATATCTACAAATTTCATTACTAATTTTGGGTCAAGCGAATAACCATCATAGCTCAAAAAATAATAGAGATTAATTGCTTGCATATTCGAAAATACAGGTGCTTGGCTCCTTTCTTCATATTGCTTGAATGGTGATCCATTTATAAAGTTCATATGATCCTAAGTGGAGCTTGATTTTCAACATTCCCACTTCAGCTTCAACCTTAAAGTCTTCATCCTAGCTCTATCATTCCAATGCCTCTATTGATTGAAATTTCAACCTCAGATTCTTCATCCTCTATCTCTCCATTTAGAAAAGCATTCTTCACATCAAGTTGATACATCCTTGAATGATTGCTAGTTGTGATTGCAATGATTGGTCTAATGTTAGTCATCTTGGTGACAAGGCTAAAGATCTCTGCATTATCTCTCTCTCCCTCTATCCACCTGTCTATAGCGCTGTCGTCGTCACAAGCACAGATCAGCTCCGCATCTCTTTGTGCGTATGTGAGTGGTAGGCCACGTACATCATGTACACTTGCAACCATGGGAGGGTGGAGAGAGATAAAACTTCTCTCTCTAACTCATCGATAGCAGCCCCTCCCTTTCTCTCTCTCTCTCTCTCTCTCTCTCTCTCTCTCTCTCTCTCCACTATGTCTGCACCACCATCACAACAATCTCTCCTCTCCAGCAACTTTCCACATAGCATCAATAGTGGCCACGCATATCTCTCGCTCTGTGGGTGCATTTTGCCACGTCTATGGGCTTGCTTCTCCCGAATGTTCAACAAAAGTCATGCTCTGCTAGAGACTGGTCTAGTGCCTGACTTAGTACCTCTAGCTCATCTAGTAGCTGTATTTGGTTACTTGACTTCCTTGCAGGAACTTCATGAGGAAGATTCATCTCTCTATCTCATACAACACGTTTACAAATAGAGCCGTCGATGACAAAGAAATGTATGAAATTACTCGTCGTGTAATGAAGAAGAGAGAAGAGAGATAGTAGCCTCCCTCTCATTCTCTCTCTCTCTCTTTATCTACCTCTTGGCATGGTAGAGAAGAGCATGAGCAAGAACATGAAAAAGATGAAAGAACAGAAATGAATAAGGATCATACCTAGAAAGAAGATCCATAAGCAAGACCCATGGGGAGGAACAAATGAGGCTTCACCCCCTATTTATAGGTTCCTTGCCCCCTCCTAGGGCTTCTAGAATCTTCTAACCTATCGAGATAACTTTCTATTTCCGGAGCAATCTTTGCATGTTATTTTACTATTCCTAGAAAGTCACATCTTTATTTCTATTTTTGGATTTTCTCTTGTTATTTTTTCTAGACTAAGGTTTTGGTTTCACACTATATATATATATATATATATATATATATATATATATATATATATATATATATATATATATATATATATATATATATATATATATATATATATATATATATATATATAGGATTAGTTAATCTAAGGATTTGGACTTAGGTTAAAAACCAATTTCAAGGGTCCACGTTAGGGTTTTTGGTTGCAAAAATTAGGGGTTTTCCCACAACTTACTCAAGCACATCAATTCAAGGGTTTATTTACAGTTACAGCCAAAATCCTAGGGTTTCTAAGGGTTGAAGTTCACTTTTGATAGAGTAAACTTGCATTTTCTAGGGTTTTCAAGGGTCAAACCTAGGGGTCTATGGATCAAAAGCTAGTTGTTTTTACACACAGGTGTAATGTACATATTTAACATGGTTTCACATCTCTCAATCAATCAAATCGTCCAAATCATGCAAAGAATATACCCCTCTTTCGATCAAAACTTCATACAAACCCTAGAAAGTCAATGAATTTTGAAAAAAAGTCATGCACACTTCCCTGAGGGCAATGCACACATACACACACATATAAACATAGACACATACATACACATAGACACACATAGACTCACATACACATATTTACACACACACACATACACATGCATACACACAAACATATACACACATAGACACACACACACATATAGACACAAAAACACACATACACACATAGACACACACTTACATACACACAGATACACACACATACACACACACATACATAGATTATGCATGCATACACACATAGTCACACATATACACACATAGAGACACACACATACACACATAGGCACACACACACACATACACATGCACACATACATACACATGCCTACACACACATATATACACATACACACATATATGCACACATAGACACACACATATACACATAGATACACACATACACACATAGACATACACACACATGCACATAGCTTTACACATACACATGCACATAATACACACATACACATGCATACACACACATATATACACATACACACACATATGCACACATAGACACACACATACACACATAAATACACACACATACACACAAAGACAGATTTACATATACACATACACATGCATACACACACATATACACATACACATGTATATACAGACATAGACACATACATACACACATAGACACACACACATACATACATAGACACACACACATACACAAATAGACACATACACACACATACACACAAATATAGAAACAAATTTACACACACATACGCATGCATGCATACACACAAATATATACACACATAGACACACACATACCCACATAGAAACACACACACATACACACATAGACACACACACACACACACATACACACACACATATACACACAAACACATAGACCCATACACACTTACGCACACACACATACACACACATTTACACACACACACACACACATACATACACATGCATATAGACACATATATATAGATACACACCTATATACACAGATAGACACATAGATACACACATATACACACACACATACACACATAGAAACACACACACATACACACACATAGACACATACACATAGATATATGCATACACACAGACATAGAGAGACATACACACACATACACATAGATGCATACATAATGCATATTCATATGAATACATACATACATACTTACATGCATACACACACATACACATTCATATGAATACATACATGCATACTTACATGCATACACACACATACACACACATGCATACATATGCATACATAATGCACATGCATATGCATACATACATGCTTACATGCATACACACAAATACACACACCCACACACACATACACACACATTCACACACATACACACATATACACACACATACACACACATAGACACATACACACATACACACACATACAGAAATATACACACAAATTTACACCCACACATACACATGCATACACACACATAGACACACACACACATATACACACACACATACACACATATACACATACACACTTACACACACACACACACACAAATACAAACACACACACATACACCCATAGACACATACAAACTTACACACATACATACACACATCCACACACATTTGTGCACACACATACAGATGCATATAGACACATATGTACATATACACACATAGACACACGCATACACACATAGACATGCATAGACACAGACACACACATACACACACATGCCATAGACACACATAGACACACACGCACATACACACACACATACACACACATGGACAAATACACACATGGACACATACACACATGTATATGCATACACACACACATATATGTTTACACACACACATATAGGCATACACACACATATATGCATACACAAACATAGAGACGCATACACACATACACACACACATACACACACACATACACATACATGCATACATATGCATACATAATGCATATGAATATGCATACATAATGCATATGCATATGCATAGATAATGCATATCCATATGCATGCATACATACTTACATGCATACACACACATACACACAGATACACACACACACATACACACACATGCATACATTTGCATACATAATGCACATGCATATGCATACATACATGCATACACAGATAGACATTTACTCACATATACACCTACATACACATACACACACATAAATGTACTTACATATACATACACACATATACATACACACATGCATATACACATATGCATGCATACACACATACACATGCATACACATACATAGTTCAAGATTCCTACCAAGCTTTAATAGCTTGTGATGTCTTCAATAAGTTCTCCCTAAAAAGCACTTAGCTTATGGTTCATCTACATGGGTGTACCTACACACTTAGTATTTTCCATTTGGAATTTAGAAAGCATGTCATGTACATACTTCCTTTGAGTAATGTAAATACCAAAATCTACATAAACAAGTTCAAGTCAAAGAAAATATGTGAGAGGTCCAAGATCACTGATCTTGAATTCATCCTTCATACCCATTTTTACCTGATTGATTGCATTGATGTCGTTTCTTGTAATTATGATGCCATCAACATACACACAGAGATATATAACCTCTGATCCATGAATAGTGATGTATCTACTTTGCTAGCCTTGAAGCCTTGTTGTTGCAAGTAGGTTACTAACCTATGATTCCAATCTCTTAGAGCTTGCTTCAAACCATACAAGGCCTTTTTCAATTTTCACACATAATTGGGATGTTGTGCATATTCATAACTAGATGGTTGTGCCATATGGACTTCTTCTGAAATCCATCCATTGAGAAATGCATTTCTTACATCTAACTGATAGAGCTTCTAATTCCTAGATGCAACAATGCTAACAAGTACTCTAATGGTAGGCATTTTGGCTATAGGTGAGAAGGTTTCTTCATAGTCTATTCCATGGGTTTGAGCAAAACCCTTCCCTACTAAGCTTGCCTTATATCTGTTGATACTATCATCTGAATTATTTTTTACCTTATAAATCCATCTTGATCCAATTATCTTCATTGATGGTTTTCTAGGAACAAGTTCCCATGTGTCATTGTCCATGAGAGCTTCCATTTCTTCATCAATTGCTTCTCTTCACTCCTTGTTTTTGGCTTCTTCATGAGATGTAGGTTCCTCATGATTCAGATCCTTATCTATATAGATTGAATGCTCTATGACCAAGGATGTATCTAATCCACATCTTTCTCACTTCTTCTTTTCCCTCATCGATCTTTTGATTTGTTGAAGAGAGCTTTTTGAACCTTGAGTTATGCCTTGCACCTTAACTTTCCGTTTGTTCTTCCATAGCTTCAATTTCTCCAACTCTATCATGTCATCTTCAGAATCACTATCTTCATAATGCTTTGGCTCCTTTGTTGGAAGAAATGGGAAGTCTTCTTCCAAGTCATAGGGTATCTTCACTTTCATGTCATCATCAAACTAAGATTTATTTTCATCAAAGACTACATCCCTACAAACTAAGAAGCCTTTTTTAGTGGGATTATACAATCTATAAACCTTTGGATTTTGATCATATCCAATAAAAACACACTTCTCTGTGGGATCCAATTTCCCTCTTACTTGAGAAGGAATATTATCATAGGCCAAACATCCAAAGATTTTGCAATGCTCTAGGCTTGGTCTTCTACCATTCCACACTTCATATGGAGTCACATCATTTAAAGATTTAGATGGAAGTCTATTTACAAGGTATGTGGCTATTTATACAGCTTCTGCCCAAAGATAACTAGGTAGGCTTTTTTAAATTTAGCATAGATCTGGTTGCTTTAATTATGGTCTTGTTCCTCCTTTCAGCTAGTCCGTTGAGTTCACGTGTGTACCTTGTTGTTACCTCTCTTTTGATGCCTCTTTCTTGAAGGAAAACATCAAATTCATTTCAGAAGTATTCTCCACCACCATCTAATCTAAGTCTCTTGAGACATTTACCTGTTTGGTTCTCTACAAGTGCAAGGTATCTTTTGAAACAATTGAAAACTTCATCTTTATGTTTCATAAAATATAGGACTGTCCATCTAATGCAATCATCAATAAAAGATACATAATATTTTGAACCTGAAATGGACGGTTCTTTGCTTGGACCTCACACATCTGTGTGTACAAGATTCAGTGGCTCCTGATGAATATAGCCTTTCCTGTTGAAGGGTTGTCTATGTGCCCTGCCAAATTGACAAGTTCCATACTTGTAGATCATATGTTGCTTTGCGATGTTGGGAATCCAAGTACCCTTTCATCCCTGCATATTTCTTTCAAAGTTCTTTCACCAATATGATCAAGACTTTTATGCCATACCTCTGATTCAGAGAGTTTTTGAGATCCATAACTAAACAATGCTATGTTCATGGTGTCTTCCACTTCAAAAGTGAAGAGTCTTCCTATTTATCTCCTTTAGCGATCCTTGTGAATCCTTACTTGGGGTCTTCCACATATGCTCCATGTTTTGTGAATCTAACTTGCAATCCTTTCTCCACAATCTGACCAACACATCAAATTCTTGGTTATTGTAGGTATATACAGTACCTTGCTCAGAAGATTCATATTACCATCTGATGTCTTGACATTACCCATCTTTTCACTAAATGCCTTGTATCATCACCTATCTGTAGTTCATGTTTGTTCTTGGGATCTTCTAAGTCTAAGAGCAATGCTACATTTTGTGAAACATGATTGGAGCATCCTGAGTCAATATAAAAGTCATGATCATCATCCTTACCCTACTTTAGTGATAGATTCATGAGAAGAAGTGAGTATTCTTGACTTTGATCCTCAATATAATTGTTTTCTTCCTTCATTCCTCTGTATCCACTTTGATAGTTGTTATTGTTGTTATCATAGTGGTAGTTGTATCCTCCATTGTATCTACCTCTATTTCATCCATAGCCACCTCTATTGAATCCTCTTCCTCTGGAATTTCTTGGGTTCCTATAACACACTTCAGTAGTGTTATTATAATAACCACATATATTACAAGGTTGAGCCGTTTGGGATCTCCCCCTGCCTTGTTTCCCTCCTATGCTTCTACCTCTAGCTTTTCCTCTACCTGTGAAGTTGGCTTGGAAAGAGCTACCTTCATCTTCATTCTTATTGGACTTTGACTTATCCTTAGCTTTAGCTTTATCAGAGTATAAGGAAGAAGATTGATTACCTCTTGATGATTCACCATTTTTGTTTATGTTTGCTTCATGTGTGAACAGTTGGCTCTTCCTTGAGGTCTTACATGCTTTTACATGAGGTAAGAGAAAATGAGAGATTGATTTTAGAATATAAGACCTGGCTAATGCATGCTTTGAACTTGAAGTTATAAGTCTCTCTTGTTGTTCATGTGATGGTTGCCCTTTGCATTGTCCTAGGAAAGAACATTGGATTGCAGGTGAAAGAGTGTTGAGGTACATGAAGGGTACACTCAAAGAGGGCTTACATATGTACACATTCATATATTGATTTCTAACCCATTTTTTTTTATATGTACATGTATTATGGATCCGAGTAGAGAGAGAAAGGTGAAACTCACTCTTATAAAAACTCTTATGAGGGAAAGAGTTATGCCTGATACCTTAGGGATCATCATGCATGAGTACTCAAGGATGTCTGATGATGAGTTGGATTTTACAATCAAGATGCTTACCGAGCAATCAAAGGAGGGCTCTTTTGTGGCTCCACATTTAGGAAGACAATTATCTTCTCATAGGTATGTTTTTTTTTTCACAATTTTTTTTAATGATATTATAAAACATACTTGTATTTATTTTTTTCTATCTATTCTCAAGACACCTATACCACCTCTAGATCATAAGAGTATATCATATTGTTGCAAAAGAAAATTCATGTGCAAGAGGAGCCGACCATTTCATCTATGGATAGGTCTCCCTCACCTGTTAATAACTTGCAAAATTTGGATTTTGACAGTACAATAGGGTTCGTCAAACAAGCTTATGATTATAAATTACTAATAGTTTGAACAATTTCGGAGCGATGCATATTTGATACTATGCATGCATTAATGCGATTATTTGTCAATCCTTGAAACTGTGCACAACAATCTTGTAGGTGTAATTGAGACCCATCATATGGATAGATGTGCATTCTCGAAGTGGTTTATAGAATTTGTAGGACCAATTAACCCCCTTAGTTAGAGGATGTTCCCATGCAAAATAATATGTCATAGTGGCCACATATTATCTCACCAAGTGGGTATCAATGAGAGAGACATGTAAAAATACTACACAAAATATGGCTAGGTTTATATTTGAGAATTTTCTTACAAGATATGGACTTCCCATAGAGCTAATGAGTGATTGAGGAGCACACTTAGTGAATGAAGTGGTTAAAGGTATATTACAAGAACTCATGGTAATACAAAAGAAATGAGAACCATATCATCCACAAGTGAATGGACAAGTGGTAAATACTAACAAAGTCTTATGTCATTCATTGACAAAGCTCGTAGATAATAAATGATCTAGTTGGTGCAAATAGTTATATCATGTTTTTTGAGCATGTTGAGTGGCCTTTAAAATAGTACTCAATGGAAACCCCTCACATATAGTATTTGGTCAAAATGCAGCGCTACCAATGGTTACCCATGCTCAAAGCAGCACAAGAGTATCAACAAACGGGCCATGAGCTATCCCCTAGGATAGTGGATCTATAACATTTAGGAGAAACATGACCAAGAGAGGCAACACGAATATATGCAATGAAGAGTATATATGTAATGTTGATGTATACCATGAAGCAACATGCTAGTAAATTAGAAAAACATGGTTATGGAACTAGGATTATCAATAGAATTTTGACAAATAGTAAGTTATAATAAGCCACGTTACAAGGGGATATAATTCCAGACTACATCCATGGATGGAGAGTCAATATTTATCAAAAATCACTAACGAAAGATATGAATAAGCGATTAAATCACACCATGAAATATAGGGAGGAAGGAAAAAGAATTAGAGAAGAGTAACATGCACATTCCCTAGAATCAATTAAGTGCATGAAGGTGAGATGAGAGGACATATGTTATCTCAAGGACACTAATATTAATGAGATCTACACACACACACATACACATGCATATACACATATATATAGATACACACGTATATACACACATAGACACACACACACATACACACATAGAAACACACACACACACCTAGACACATACGCACACACATAGACACATACACACATATATGCATACACACACACACACGAAGAGAGACATACACACACATACACATACATGCAGACATAATGCATATGCATATGCATACATACATACTTACATGCATACACACATACACACACACATACACACACACATGCACATATACACACACATAGGCACATACACAGTTACACACACACACACACACAAATACACACACACACACATAGACACATACACACTTCAACTCATACATACACACATCCACTCACATTTACACACACACATACACATGCATATAGACGCATATATACATATGCACACATATATACACACATAGACACCCACATACACACATAGACACACACACATATACACACACATGGACACATACACACATATATGCATACACACACATAGAGACATACACACACATATATGCATACACACACATAGAGACACATACACACACACATAGACATACATGCATACATATGAATACATAATACATATGCATATGCATACATACATACTTACATGCATACACACACATGCACACACACATACACACACATGCATACATTTTCATACATAATGCACATGCATACATGCATACAGACATACACATACTCACATATACACCTACATACATGTACACACACATATACGTACTTACATATACATATGCACATATACATACACACATATAGCACATGCATATACACATACACATGCATACAAACATACACATGCATACACATACATATACATACATATACGTATACATACGTCAGGTCACATGCATACTTGCCCACAAACATACACACATACATACACATGCATATATATGTATGCATGCATACACAATGCAGACATACACATGCATACACATATACATATACATATGCATATACATACACATACATATACATGCATACATATGTACACGTAGATATATTGATTTCTAACCCAATTTTTTTATACATACATGTATTATGGATCCTAGTAGAGAGAGAAAGGTGAAACTCACTCTCATAATAAGTCTTACGAGAGCAAGAGCTCCGCATGATACGTTAGGGATCATCATGCATGGTACTCAGAGATGTTTAATGATGAGCTAGATTTTACGATCGAGATGCTTACGCAGCGATCAGAGGAGGACTCTTCTGTGGCTCCACGTGTAGGAAGACAACTATCTACTCACATGTATGCTTTTTTTCACAATTTTTTTCATGATTTTATAACACATATTTTTATTTATTGTTATCTATCTATCTTTAGAAAACCTATACCACCTCTAGATCATAAGAGAAGATCATATTGTTGCAAAGCAAATTGTTGCAAAAGAAAATTCATGCGTAGGAAGAGTCGACCATTTCAACTATGGATTGGTCTCCCTCAGTTGTTAATAACTTGCAAAATTTATTTTCTGATAGTACAATAGCCTTCGCCAAACAAGCTGATGATCATAGATTAGTAATAGTTCAAAAACATTTCAAAAGGGATGCATATTTGATACTGTGCATGCATTAATGTGATTATTTGCTAATCCTTGAGATTGTGCACAGTAATCTTGTAGGTGGCCACTTTGGGCATGATCCTGTGATCAAAGATATTCTATTTTAAATTTTGAAGATGGAATAGGTTTCGCATGGATGCACATACCTATGTGAAGCATTGTGACAAATGTCAAAGAGCTCAATATTCGATACAAAAAGATAAGATGTAATTGAGACCCATCACATGAATGGATGTGCATTCTGAAAGCGGGTTATAGAATTTGTAGGACCCATTAACACCCTTAGTTAGAGGATGTTGCCATGCAAATAATATGTGATAGTGGCCACATTATATCTCACCAAGTGGGTATCAATGAGAGCGACATGTAAAAATGCTACACAAAATAGGGCTAGGTTTATATTTCAGAATGTGCTTACAAGATATGGAATTCCCATAGAGCTAATGAGTGATTGAGGAGTACACTTAGTGAATGAAGTGGTTGAAGGTATGTTAGAAGAACTCATGGTAATACAAAAGAAATGAGAACCAGATCATCCACAAGCGAATGGACAAGTGGTAAATACTAACAAAGTCTTATGTCATGTATTGACAAAGCTCGTAGATAATAAATGCTCTAGTTGGGGCAAATAGTTATATCATGTTTTTTGCGCATGTTGAGTGGCCTTTCAAATAGTACTCAATGCAAACCCTTCACATATAGTATTTGGTCAAAATGCAGTGCTACCAATGGATACCCATGCTTAAAGCAGCACAAGAGTATCAACAAACGGACCCTTAGCTATCCCCTAGGATAGTGGATCTAGAACATTTAGGAGAAACATGACCAAGAGAGGCAAGATGAATATATGCAATGAAGAGAATATATGTAGTGTTGATGTATACCATGAACCAACATGCTCGTAAATTAGAAAAACATGGTTATGGAACTATGATTATCAATAGTTCTTTTTTATGAATAGTAAGGTATAATAAGCCTTGTTACAAGGGGATATAATGCCAAACTACATCCATGGATGGAGAGTCAATATTTATCAAAAATCACTAATGAAATATATAAATGAACGATTAAATCACACCACGAAATATTGGAAGGAAGGAAAAAGAATAAGAGAAGAGTAATATGCACATTCCCTAGAATCAATTAAGTGCATGAAAGTGAGATGAGAGGACATATGTTATCACAACAACACTAATATTAACGTGACCCACTGCATACTTCTCATTTATAACCTACATGACTAAATATATCACATGGCTATTGTTGGTGCATGAAGCAAGCCTAAGATGTTGACTCATACATTCGGAATTCTCTTGACATTCAAGGCTTAATATTGCACATAGTTCACTATATGGATGGATTTCTAAGGTTTATATCAGGTTCTATCTTGGTCAACTGTAAATGAGATAATTGGAGAAAATCTCATGGACTTATAGGGATCCAAAGTCCATGACTTGATTTGAATTAAAAATTCAAATGTCCACCTAAACATTTCCATCACTTTTAAGTGAAACCATTCAAGATTTATGAAGCAAAACTGTATATGTACACTAGACCCTAATAATCCATTTGGATACATGAACAACCCCTAAAACAATAACTATAAAGGAGGATACAAAAGAAGGAGAGGATACAACAATAATATAGATGATCAAGCTCTAGAGGATTCACTTCTACTTATGAACATGAAAATGAAGGAAGGTGATTCAAATGAGCATGTGTTCTACATTGATTCACGATGCTCAAACCATGTGGCAAGAAATGTAGCCTTGATCTCAGACTTAGACGGTCCAAAGAATAAGTATGAGGTTGAAATAGGTGATGACAAAAGACATCCTATGGAGAAGATAGGAAATGTGAAGACCTCCAATGATAATATGATTTTTTAAAGCTCATTTCCTATGGTCGAGATATTAAAAAAAAACACAAGCGTAGGAAAGACTCTAGACATAGGCTTGCAGATGAGATTCACCAAACATAGAGCCTATGTAAAGGATCCATTTCAATGTTTCAAGAAGATAGAAAAGGGCAAAAAAAGCAAGTACATTATTCACATTTGAACTTCCAGACACCAAGAACGTTCCCTTGTTCAATTATGGCACCCAAACCTTATCAAAGCTCGAGGTTTGGCACAAAAGATTATCCCACATTAGAGAACGAGTTGTCAAACAAATTATTAGAGATGAGAGTGTTATTGGACTACCCAATGCCTAAGATCAGCACATGATATACAAGTGTAGTGCATGTCAATTCAAAAAATCACAGAGGTAACCATTCACCAAGAAAGGATATATACATGGGGACGTACTAGAGCTTCTCCACGCAAATGTTTGGGGACCAAGAAAAGAACCATCAATCTTAGGATCAAGGTATTATATGTTATCTATAGATGATTGTATCCAATGTACTATTTTTAACTTCATGAAGCATAAAGATGAAGTGTTCTTTTGTTTTGAGAAATATTTAGCTGTTGTGAAGAATCAAACAAGTAAAACATCAAGACAATAAGGTCTGATGGAGGGCGAGAATATCTCTTTCATGAATTCGGTTCCTACCTAGAGGGTAGAGGATCCAAGAGATTGATTAATAGCACGTGCACTCCTCAATAGAATAGAGTACCATAGAGGAGGAATATGAACATTATTGAAGCACCGAGGTCCATGTGGAACGAGAAGAAATTAACAAATTTATTATCTAGAAAGGCAGTATCTAGTGCCTCATACTTGATAAATAGATTACCTTCAAAGGCCTTTGATGGTATCACACCTTATTAATCTCAAAATATAAGAAAACAAAGCTTGGATCATTGCATGATATTTTGGCGCATTTCATATACACACATACCACCAAAAATTGGAGGTAAACTAGATCCTAAGGCAAACAAGTGTGTATTTATAGGCTATGACCTTAATAAAAAAAGGTTATCAGGTGATTCTGAAGATGATCAAAAGAATCCAAGAAGAGAAATCAACTCATGGAACTGGAAAGGCAAGACCAAAATAAAAGAGTTGAGGAATGTTGTAGAATCGTCTCAACAAACAATCAAAATATCTACCAGGGAGAAGAAGAAGAAGAAGAAGAAGAAGAAGAAGAAGAAGACTAATTAAAGGTATGGGTATGATACATCTCTAGTGACAAAACACTTTATGTACTTATCATAACACTTCAATTCTAGAGGAATGTCATCTTGTTAGGAGGCAAAGAAAAAACCTTAATGGATGAATGCTATGAAAGAAGAAATTGAAGCTTTGCATGAGAATCACACTTGAGAATTGGTACAAATTAATTTCCAAAACTAGTTTGAAGCATCTAGTTTAGTCTTTATGATGAGTATCATATGCGTGCTATATTCATGCTCATGGGAACAACAGAAGTCGTACTATCATGTCAATATTAGCAATTTGTATCAGCACATTCATTTTCATTTTGAATGTCGTAGTGAGAAAAAGACGTTTCTCAACGACGCGCATGTAGAGAGAGAGAGAGGGAGGGAGGGAGGGAGGGATTAATTGATAAAGAGAGAGAAAGAGAGTAGGAAAAGAAGAAAGAGTGGTAGAAAGTAAGAGGGAGAAAGAGAAAGAGCATGAAAAAAGAGAAGGAAACAGAGAAAGAGGGAAAGTGGGAGAAAGAAAGAGAGTAGGAAAGGAAGAAAGAGTGGTAGAAAGTAAGTGGGAGAAAGAAAGAGAGTACGGAAGAAAGAAAGAAAGGGAAAGAGGAAGAGAGTCAGAAAGAGAGAAGGAGAGTGGGGAAGGAGAGTGAGATGTGTGTGTGTGAAGAGTGTGTGTAAGAGAGTGTGAGAGCAAGAAAGCTTGGGGGTGAGAAAGTGAGAGAGAGTAAGCATGTGAGTGAGTGTGTGTGTGTGTGTACGAGAGTAAGTGAGAGGGAGTCAAAATCAGAAACAGAGATATACACACACACATACACATACATGCTTATGTAATGCATATGCATATGCATACGCATACATACATACTTACATGCATACACACATACACACACACATACACACACATGCATACATGTGCATACATAATGCACATCCATATGCATACATACATGCTTACATTCATACACACACATACACAGACATACACACACACAAATACACACATAGACACATGTACACACACACATACACACATACACACACATATACACACAAATTTACACACACACATACACACATAGACACACACACATACACACATAGATGCATACACAATTACACACACACATACACACATAGACACATCCACACTTCCACACATACATACACACATCCACACACATTTACACACACACCTACACATGCATATAGACACATATATACATATGCACACGTATATACACACATAGACACACACATAGACACACACACACGCATACACACACACACACATGGACACATACACACACATATATGCATACACACACATAGAGACATACACAGACATAGAGACACATACACACACACAGACATACATGCATACATATGAATACATAATGCATATGCATATGCATACACACATACTTACATGCATACACACACATGCACACACACATACACACACATGCATACATTTGCATACATAATGCACATGCATATGCATACATACATACATAATGCACATGCATACGTGCATATACCCACGTACTCACATATACACCTACATACATGTACACACACATATACGTACTTACATATACATACACACATATAGCACATGCATATACACATACACATGCATACAAACATACACATGCATACAAACATACACATGCATACACATACATATACATACATACATACATATACATACATATACGTATACACACATCAGGTCACATGCATACCTGCCCACAAACATACACACATACATACACATGCATATATATGTACGCATGCATACACAATGCACACATACACATGCATACACATATACATATACATATACATACACATACATATATACATATACATATACATGCATACATACATACACGTAGATATATTGATTTCTAACCCATTTTGTTTAATATGTACATGTATTATGGATCCTAGTAGAGAGAGAAAGGTGAAACTCACTCTCATAAAAAGTCTTATGAGAGAAACAGCTCTTTATGATACGTTAGGGATCATCATGCATGAGTACTCAGAGATGCCTAATGATGAGCTAGATTTTACGATCCAGATGCTCACCCAGTGATCAGAGGAGGGCTCTTCTACGGCTCCACATGTAAGAAGACAACTATCTACTCATATGTATGTGTTTCTTCACAAATTTTTTAATGATATTATAACACATATTTTTATTTATTCTTATCTATCTATCTCCAGGACACTATACCACAAAGATCATATTGTTGCAAAGAAAACTGTTGCAAAGAAAATTGTTGCAAATAAAAGTGTTGCAAAAGCAAACTCATCCGCAGGAGGAGCCAACCATTTCAACTATGGATTGGTCTCCCTCTACAGTTAATAACTTGCGAAATTCGGATTTTGATAGTACAATAGGCTTCGCCAAACAAGTTGATGATCATAGATTACTAATAGTTCAAAAACATTTCAAAAGAGATGCATATTTGATACTATGCATGCATTAATGTGATTATTTGCTAATCCTTGAGATTGTGCACAATAATCTTGTAGGTGGCCACTTTGGGCATGATCCTGTGATCAAAGATATTCTATTTTAAATTTTGAAGATGGAACAGGTTTCACATGGATGCACATACCGATGTGAAGCATTGTGACATATGTCAAAGAGCTCAATATTCTATACAAAAAGACAAGATGTAATTGAGACCCATCACATGAATGTATATGCATTCTTAAAGTGGGGTATAGAATTTGTAGGACCCATTAACCCCCTTAGTTACAGGATGTTGGCATGCAAAATAATATGTGATAGTGGCCACATATTATCTCACCAAGTGGGTATCAATGAAAGAGACATGTAAAAATGCTACACAAAATCGGCCTAGGTTTATATTTCAGAATGTGCTTACAAGATATGGACTTCCCATAGAGCTAATGAGGGATTGCGGATCATCCTTAGTGAATGAAATGGTTGAAGGTATATTAGAAGAACTCATGGTAATAAAAAAGAAATGAGAACCATATCATCCACAAGTGAATGGACAAGTGGTAAATACTAACAAATTCTTATGCCATGTATTGACAAAGCTCGTGAATAATAAATACTCTAGTTGGGGCAAATAGTTATATCATGTTTTTTGAGCATGTTGAGTGGCCGTTAAAATAGTACTCAATGCAAACCCCTCACATATAGTATTTGGTCAAAACACAGTGCTACCAATGGATACCCATGCTTAAAGCAGCACAAGAGCTTCAACAAACGGACCCTGAGCTATCCCCTAGGATAGTGGATCTAGAACATTAGGAGAAACATGACCAAGAGAGGCAACATGAATATATGCAATGAAGAGAATATATGTTATGTTGATGTATACCATGAAGCAACATGCTCGTAAATTAGAAAAACATGGTTATGGAACTATGATTATGAATAGAATTTTGAAGAATAGTAAGGTATAATAAGCCTTCTTACAAGGGGATATAATGCCAAACTACATCCATGGATGGAGAGTCAATATTTATCAAAAATCACTAACAAAAGATATGAATGAACGATTAAATCACACACGAAATATTGGGAAGAAGGAAAAAGCATTAGAGAAGAGTAACATGCACATTTTCAAGAATCAATTAAGTGCATGAAGGTGAGATGAGAGAACATATGTTATCGCAAGAACACTAATATTAACGAGATCCACCTCATAGTTTTCATTTCTAACCTACATGACCGAATATATCACATGGCTATTGTTGGTGCATAAAGCAAGCCTAAGATGTTGACTCATACATTAGGAATTCTCTTGAAATTCAAGGCTTAATATTGCACATAGTTCACTATATGGATGAATTTCTAAGGTTTATATCACGTTCTATCTTGGTCAAACGTAAATGAGATAATAATTGGAGAAAATCTCATTGACTTATAGGGATCCAAAGTCCATGACTTGATTTGAATTAAAAATTCAAATGTCCACCTAAACATTTCGATCACTTTTAGATGAAACCAATCACACTAGACCCTAATAATCCATTTGGATACATGAACAACTCCTAAAACAATAACTATAAAGGAGGATACAAAAGAAGGAGACGATACAACAATTATATAGATGATCAAGCTCTAGAGGATTCACTTCTACTTATGAACATGAAAATGAAGGAAGCTGATTCAAATGAGCATGTGTTCTATACTATTGATTCAGGATGCTCAAACCATGTTGCAAGAAATGTAGCCTTGATCTCAGACTTGGAAGGTCTAAAGAATAAGCTACACAAGAATTTCTATTGCCCCAAGATGTAGGCACAAGTCATAGAGTACATGGAGACATGCTCGATCTGTGAGTTAGTATGTTAGGACCAAGTCAAACCCACAGGCCTCCTACAACCATTACGAGTTCCAAACCAACCTTGGGACATGATTAACACAGGCTTCATCATAGATTCACCTCCATCCCAAGGATACACAATTATTTTCCTCATAGTGGACTACTTCACGAAACAAGCCCACTTTATACCAGCAAAACCTCCACTTAGTGCGAAGACATTATCACACTTATTCTTTATGCACATAGTCAAACATCATGGGCTACCCATTGCCATCATTTTAGATTAGGATGGTCACTTCCTAAGCAGAATTTGGACAGAGCTTTTCTAATTGCTTGCTATGCAACTCCAATTCTCCTTTGCTTACCATCTGCAAACTGACAAACAAACTAAATGGCTCAATCAAACCATCAAGGATTACATCCACAACTACATGCAAGTAGATCAAAGGGATTGTTTGCAACATTTAGACATGATGGAGTTCCACTACAATGCATCTATGCACTTGAGCACAAAGATGAATCCTTTCAAGATAGCCATGGGAAAGGAAGTGATCAGACCGTTAGCCCTCATGAAGGGTTCCACCTTATCGATGAGTGATCCAATCTGCGGAGCCTTCATAAATCAATGGAAGAGGAATTTAGAGCAGGCTAAGTCTAGTTTACAAAGGAGCAAGGACAGTATGGCCAAATATGCAAACTACAAATGCAACCCAATTTATGACTTCAACACAAGAGACTTTTTTCTCATCAATTTGAAGAAAATCACACTCCCTCAAAACTTTACACACAAGTTCAACCATAGATACTATGGGGCATAAATGATATCAAGTGAATCAACGAAGTTACATACCAATTGGAACTCCTAGACAACGTGCAGTTCCACAATGTGTTCCATGTAAGCTTACTCAAATGACTCAAGCCTGATGCCAAATATGGATGTGAAGTACCCGTACTCCAAGATGATGAGAACTAGTTTGAACCCGAGGCCATTTTGCGCAAATATCCCAGACAAGAGGGCCCAAAATTCCTCATCAAATGGCATGGATGCCCAATTGTAGATGCATATTGGATACCAGCCAACACCTTTGGTCCAGATCATCACCTTGAATGAAAATATTATCACACTTGTTAGGTTGAGTACGACTCTTAAGCCCATTGCAATGTTCCCACATTTTGTATCACTCTAAGTTTTATTAATCCAAAATTTTGTAAGTTTGAACCCACTTGCTGAGGGCAACAAGCTCTCAAAGCCAGGGGAGGATGTCACAACCCCTATATTTCTATCCAACCTATTTTGGTCCCAACACAATTAGCCCGTCTGCACCAAATTGTGTGCAACTATAAGCAGTAGTAGTGCACCTAGATGCCACTTCCCTAGCCAACTTCTCTTTGTTGTCCTATTGTATTCCTTTTTATGAAAGTAATCCAAAACATTCTCTTAGCAAACATCTTGGCTTTTTGTGTACGTGTGTTCTTGTGCATGCCTTGGTTCCTCTTTCGGGCCTTGGGCATTTGGGGTTGTCTAGGACATCTCATAGAGTACTTGGTTGAGAGCACATAGAAAAGAAGAAAAGGGGAGCATTGGGAGGGGGGGGGGAGGGTGGTGGTGTTAAATGTTGTTCCAGGGGATTGTCTTGAGAAGGAAAGAAGAAAAATCAGGAGGGATTCATTCGAAGGGATTCAAGTTCCATAAGGGACATGAATTATAGGGGGAATTCATTGTGATGGAGAAAGGGAGCTAAAGTTCCCTATGAGATACGTCTCCAAAGTTACAAAAAAAAAAGGTATAAACATTGGTATTTCGCTCAGCATTTGAAACTTTTTTGAATCAAGAGGCAGTTGATGTAAGTACATGTGCATCCTTCCTTTGCTTGCGAGTGGTTTCTGAGTACTCTCCTCATGATTGTATTCTGTTCACTTTTAATTTTTTGCTAAAAGCATATGTTCAGCTTGGTGTTTACAAAGAAAGATTTACCTCTTTGCTCCTATGCTTCAGGAAAACATCATTTGGGACAAATGATCATATGTCTACATACCTTCTACACATGTTGTTAACTCATCTACATTATGATAGGCAGAAAGTATCCATTTTTGTGCTCTAAATATATTTCCCAATGTAAATTTTATTCTTGCCACTGCACTATTTATCTGCATGGAAAATCGAAAGATTTACATTCCCACTCCTTGAAACATTGCATCATGGTACATAAAACTAGTGACGGGTATCTCAGATTTGCATCCTCAAGTAGGAAGGATTCTGTTTAACGTGAGCAACCCAAGTGTGCAAAATATTATAGATGTAAAATACCAGTTGAACCGTACATGACATTGTAGAATTTATTGGGTCACTAACATGAGTTGAATGCTCCTACCACTTATTCTTATCCTTGTTCCCACTTCTTATTATGAATCTCTGCCATGGGGTCTTTGCTCCTTGTTCCCACTTCTTATTATGAATCTCTGCCATGGGTTCTTTGCTCCTTGGGGAGATCTCTTAAGGCACGGCATGTTACTCTTCCTCTTTTTGTGCATAGAGCTTCCTTGGGTGCCCTCTTGGGATTTCACCATCGCTAGTTTTCAAGATTAGATGCTTATCATAAAGCTTCATACATTGAATGAAGGAATCAAGATGTGATTTTGAAAAAAATTGTATCTCACTTTGTGATCATGGTCTAAGCTCTTATGCCTAAAGTGTTTTCATATGTCCTATAATAGTAAGGTCAAATGAAAATCAGCTTGTTTTTTTATATATCCTACATGTCTAATGATGACATTCAATGCCTAATTGTATTTGACCTTCTTCAGGGAGTTTAAAAAATGTATTGATGTATGTGAGTGCTTGTGAGTGTCAAAGTGTGAGTGTCGCATCCTCTGAGTATTGGAGCATGAGTATCTGAAGTTGAATGCCTGTGTGTTTGATTAAGATCTTCAAAGTTAAAAAGAAAATTATGATTGTGTGAATGGTTGTTTGAGTGAGTTTGACTCAATGGGTGGTATCTGATTAAGAGTCTACATAAGTAAGGGAGTGTAGAGTGAGTGTGAGATAGTACCGGGGTGAGTAATTGTGAGAGAAAGTGAGAGTAGGAGAATAATTGTGATAGTGTTCAAGTGTGAGAGATCCAAAATGTGTGTGAGAGAAGGTAAAAAGAGATAGTGCTAGAGAGTTGGATAGGAAAAGAAAGGAGAAAGAAAAAATAGAAAAGTGTGAACTTGATTGAAAGTCAAGGAGGTGGGGATTGAAGCTCTAGAAGGAAGTGAAGTTGAGGCTGAGTAAAAGGAAAATTGTAGTTGTGGGTGAGTTGAGAACGAGTTGAGGAAGAGTGGTTGCATTGAAAAGTGAAACAAGAGAAGGAATTGATTGAGTGAGGAAGGTGAATGAGAAAAGTAAGGAAGAGAGATTTTGAGAATAAGCATGAGGGTGTGAGAGGTTGGAACGAAGATGGGAGAAAGCAAGTAGGATGGAAGAGTTTGGGGAGCATATAAAAAACCTAAGTGACTAATGCTTGGAATATATTTAAGAACCATAGAAGCGGAGGAAAAAAAGGGGCAATAGGATAAACTTGACCTTCATAAGACTTAAGACATTGGCTACGAAAGCTACTTTTACGAGCACAAAAGGTCTGATTCATATCTTCTATAGTTATTTTTCCATAACCTATAACACAAAGAGATATGGATCTATAGTAATTTTTTGGTATAACAAACTTCAAAAAAATCCAAAAGAAATATTATTCCAAGCTCTTGGAGCTTGTTTCAATTTATTAGAAAAATCTACATAACCTTCAAATATTATTGGGAAAGTTAGAAACTTTAGGCACCAATGGTTGGTCCGTCTATACTTCTTCTGGAAGGTCTCAATTAACAAAGTCCTTTTTCTATGTTCGATTGGTACATCTTCCATTCTTTGCATGTTTCCATTGTAATGAATGTCATGATTGTTTTCATAAAAAATAGAGAACATGGGGACACTAGTAATGCCTAAACCTGCCATGGTTACTACAGAGACTAAGGTACATCCTCTTTCTCCCCTCATCATTCATTCTCCTATTCATGAGCAATGGTTAGAATATCCTTATGATGTGTTAATGCCTTGCACAACAAAGCTAGATCAAAAAGAGCGAGCAAAACTAGTGTCCTTCATGACATAAGAATTTGAAGAAGTTATGGTAAGCAACATGAAAGAAGCTAAAATCAAAAGCAAGGATTCAAAAAAAATCATGAATCCATTCAACGTTCCATATTGCATGATGAAATAATAGGCTAGAAGATATATCAAAAGCACAACCTTGAATGATCTCAAAAATGATTTGAATTTCACTCCTAGTGCATTCAATTATACTCAAGAATAGTTTAATAATGCTGATCCTGCCTGGAGGAAAAGATTTTTGGAAAAGAACTCGACATTATGTGTACATTGGCAAGAGGAAGCCTAATTACTATAGGTGAATCATTCATTTTGTCGAGTGCCTTGATGATGTCAATGGCTAATTTTTTTGGGAAGAACATAGAAAAGGTAACATCGGTAAGCAGTGGCTCAATTTGTTGCTATTATCAAGCCCACCACATGGTTACCTAGCTACCAAAGATTATAAGATACAAACCATTTAATTTTGGCTACTTAATTTTTCTATCATCCTAGATTCAACCCTTAAACTCACAAATAAAATCCTAATCATGGTTCTTATAGTTTTGAAGGTTTTAAAGTTTTTGGAGTGTACTATCCTAAACGTTATTGGCATAAATCAAGGGTTTTCCCCACTTTGTTTGACTTGTTTGTAATATCTAGTAGAGCTACCATAATGGCTTATTGATATTACTGTTTTTGACAATTCCATATCTACAAACGTTCAAAGCAACATTTTCTACATGATTTTTTGGAGTGGACTCTAAAATATTCTTAAAGATGTCATCGAATCTTAATCCTAGGTTAGTAGCATATGAGTTATACTTTTATGTGGACAACCAACAAGTCCCCAATGACCATGTGAAGCTTGAAGAATGGCAACATTTTATGATCAAAGAGGCCAACATGCTCAATGCTAAAGAACATAAAGTATATCAGACCTACTCATGTCGCTAACTGAAGCATGTCCAGAACTACAAAACTCAAGAGGAGGGGAAGTCAGGCTAAATCAAACACATATGCTGTGAAATAAATGCTCGTTAGCACACCAAAAACTAACAATTCATGGAGCTAACATACTCCCTTTTCCTTGCTTGCGATGTCATCCTCGACAAGCAAACCTAGAAGCTTGTTCCAGAGGCATATTCCAAGCTCTCTATTCATACATATTCATCATGCACAGAACTTTCTTCAACCATCCAACTCATCCTACCATCCATTACCTTCATCAATGCATTCACATACCCACTTCCATTATACCAAGGATTAGATGTCTTCCTGCCCGTTCATACACAACTCTTTTCTCATCTCACTCTATCCCACAATAAAACCTCAAAAAAAAACGATGTCATCCATATGCTTCCCTCAATCCAAGACATAAATGCAATAAAAAAACCAATGACTCAAAAAGGATATCAATAATGCAATCATGAGCCTACCCTCAAAGATTGTCTTGCGAACCTATACTCAATCAACATTCATATCATAATCAACAAAAGTCAATTCCATTCCTTCGATACCTTGGCAAAGTCCTTCTTCATTTTCATACCCTTCTCATCTACCTACTCTTCAAAAGAGATAAGACCCAAAAAAATGCAAAAGAGAGAAATAACAAAAACATGTTCTCCTCGCGTGCATTCATATTTGATATTTCCTTCTATACATGCTATGTATATATAAGCAAAAACGAGACGTCCTAAAGCATGGCCTTACCTCATATCCCAAAAAATCGATCACCCAAAATGAAGCGAGATGTAAGTGAAGAATTTTTAAGAAGCGTACACCATTACCCACTTTTGAGCCTATCAATAACATAAGAAGAGCCGAATCTGATGTGTTGCTTACCAACTAACCAATCATGCACATATAATAATTATACCTTTGTCAGCGTTGGCCTTGAGAAGATCAATCTATCAGTAGTCAACATCTCATTCATGTAGATACATACATGCAAAAACACATCCTTTCAGGTGATCACCACCCTCCTCCTCTCTGTCTCTCCCCATCAAGGGTGGAATTTTTTTCTTTTTTATTTCTTTTTGTTTACTTTTTCTTCATGAGTTCGCCTATGTTGCAACTATCAAAATACCTATCTCCATAAGGCTTCAAATTGATGATCTCGGCATGCTTGTCACAAGACAATCCAGACTTCTTTAGTACTCCACCATGATTGCGGGCCATGAGACTCTTTACTCACCATGCTCCTTTCCGGTTCATTACCTAATGTGTGGTTTTTCTTAATTCGCTCAAGTCTGGAAGTAATCTCTTCACAAGCACTTTGGTCATGCATGTCGATTGCATTCTCACTTCTTCCATCGTTATAAGCTTTCCCTTTGTATCCTGAATGAGTCTCTTTTCCAAATACTTCCTCAAAATCTTCCTTCCCTTCCATTTTTCTATCCCTACTATATCGACGTCCCGAATAATGCCTCCCCTTGTCTCTATCATTCAAGAGGTTTCTGCCTTGATCCTTTGTTTCCTTGCTAGAACCTTCCCTGTCTATACACCACTTGCCTTTTCTAGATCTACCGCTACCCCTATGGCATTTCCTATGCATTTCACTACTCACGGAGTCATATGCTTTGCTTGTGCTAAAACGTAGATGACCATCTTGTCTTACTATCTTCGTTGTATGATACCCATGATCATCACTACAACAGATCGATGGTATACCGAGGTTTTTACGGAGGAAAATGAACGCGGCTTTATTTGCCGCGACGCCGGTGTAAAGGTCGGTTTCCGCGTCGGTACCAAAGAGTCGGTATAGGCGTCGACGTAGACGTCGGTAAAAGCGTCGGTATATGCATCGGTATATGTGTCGGTATAAACGTCGGTATATGCGTCGGTAACCGGTTTCTGCTGCATTGCCTCCTGGGTGTACCCACGGTTATTCTGATGACAATACTGGGAGTACCGTCGCATATACTGACGACCATACCTGCAAAATTTTTTTTGGGCAGAATGTTTTGTCTTTTGCTACAGCAACATTACCATGATGTTGCTGAACAAAAGACAATACACTCTGCCCAAAAAAAACCGAGTACATGTGATGTGTACTCTAATGACAACCGAAATATGATTTCATGAAACAGAGTATTATTGTACACAAAAGAGATCGATAATCAGAATGAACAATGAACCATGTACAAAAGAAGTTATATATTTCAATAATGAAGCATGTACAAGAGTGTGGCAAACCACTGTCATATATGACGCTTTTACAAAATGTGGCAAAGCAATGTATTGCCATATGGAAATCAAATAAAAAATATTGGTCTTCCACTGCCATACACATGCAAAGAATGTTCCATATCAACAATCCTACAACAGAGAACAATAATGGAATGAGATAAATTCACATGAAAATTACAAACAAGTAAAAACCAAGTTTATAAATTAATTACCTCATCGCAAACGCTCCCATGAAACTACCGCACCGCGTCCCTAATCAGAAAGACTTAGACTTAAATCTAAAATACTAAACCCTAAAACCCTAATCTTAAATATGTAGACCTAAAATATGTATATTTTTGTATACAAGTGTATATACATGTATATATGTATTACATGTGCATGTGTATGTGTGCATTTATCTTGTGTAGGTGTTATAACCCTAAAACCCTAATCTTAAAGATTTAAATCTAAAATATGTATATTTTTGTATGCATGTGTATCTACATGTATGTATGTATTATATGTATATGTGTGCTTGTGTATATATGTTATCTACGTATTTATTTATATATTCAGATTTTTTTTCCTTACGTAATCCTATTTTTATATATTTAATTTTATGTATTTAATTATAAATATTTATTTAAATTATTTAAAACACTAGTTCTTTTTATATTTATTTATATATATAATTATCTTATTTTATATATATATTTATTTATATATTCAGATTTTTTTCCTTACCTAATCCTTTTTTTATATATTTAATTTTATATATTTAATTTTATATATTTAATTAAAACCCTAATATTAAAATTATAGATCTAAAATACTAAACCCTAAAACCCGAATCTTAAATATGTAGACCTAAAATATGTATATTTCTGTATACATGTGTATATACATGTATATATGTATTACATGTGCATGTGTATGTGTGCATATATCTTATGTAGGTGTTATAACCCTAAAACCCTAATCTTAAAGATTTAAATCTAAAATATGTATATTTTTGTATGCATGTGTATCTACATGTATGTATGTATTATATGTATATGTGTGCTTGTGTATATATGTTATCTACGTATTTATTTATATATTCAGATTTTTTTTCCTTACATAATCCTATTTTTATATATTTAATTTTATATATTTAATTATATATATTCGATTAAATTATTTAAAACACTAGTTCTTTTTATATTTATTTATGTATATAATTATCTTATTTTATATATAATATTTATTTATATATTCAGATTTTTTTCCCTTACGTAATCCTATTTTTATATATTTAATTATAAATATTTAATTAAATTATTTAAAACACTAGTTCTTTTTATATTTATTTCAGTATATAATTATCTTATTTTATATATATATTTATTTATATATTCAGATTTTTTTCCTTACGTAATCCTATTTTTATATATTTAATTTTATATATTTAATTATATATATTTAATTAAAACCCTAATCTTAAAATTCGAGATCTGGAATACTAAACCCTAAAACCCTAATCTTAAATATGTAGACCTAAAATATGTATATTTCTGTATACATGTGTATATACATGTATATATGTATTACATGTGCATGTGTATGTGTGCATATATCTTATGTAGGTGTTATAAACCTAAAACCCTAATCTTAAAGATTTAAATCTAAAATATGTATATTTTTGTATGCATGTGTATGTACATGTATGTATGTATTATATGTATATGTGTGTTTGTGTATATATGTAATCTACGTATTAAAATCCTAAAACCCTAATCAGAAAGACTTAGACTTAAATCTGAAATACTAAACCCTAAAACCCTAATCTTAAATATGTAGACCTAAAATATGTATATTTCTTTATACATGTGTATATACATGTGTATATACATGTATATATGTATTACATGTGCATGTGTATGTGTGCATATATCTTATGTAGGTGTTATAACCCTAAAACCCTAATCTTAAAGATTTAAATCTAAAATATGTATATTTTTGTATGCATGTGTATCTACATGTATGTATGTATTATATGTATATGTGTGTTTGTGTATATATGTTATCTACGTATTAAAATCCTAAAACCCTAATCAGAAAGACTTAGACTTAACTCTGAAATACTAAACCCTAAAACCCTAATCTTAAATATCTAGACCTAAAATATGTATATTTCTGTATACATGTGTATATACATGTATATATGTATTATATGTGTATGTGTATGTGTGCATATATGTTATGTAGGTGTTATAACCCTAAAACCCTAATCTAAAAGATTTAAATCTAAAATATGTATATTTTTGTATGCATGTGTATCTATATGTATGTATGTATGTATAATATGTATATGTGTGTTTGTGTATATATGTTATCTACGTATTAAAATCCTAAAACCCTAATCAGAAAGACTTAGACTTAAATCTGAAATACTAAACCCTAAAACCTTAATCTTAAATATCTAGACCTAAAACCCTAAAACCCTAATCTTAAATATTTAACCCTAAAACCTTAATCCTATTTTGAACCCTAAAAGTCTAATCTTAAATATTTAACCCTAAAACCCTAATCCTATTTTTATATATTTGATGTAAAACAAAAACTTCAAAATAAAAACAGGATTATATGTGTGTATGTATGCATGTGTGTATATAGTGTGTGTATGTATGCATGTGTACATGTGTGTGTGTATGTATACATGTGTATACATGTGTGTGTATGTGTATGTGTGTGTATGTAGGCATGCATATGTGTGCATGTGTGTGTACATGTGTGTATGTATGCATGCATTTATGTGTATGTGTGTGTATGTGTATGCATGCGTATACATGTGTGTGTATGTATACATGCATGTGTGTATATGTGTGTATGTATGCATGTGTGTATATATCTGTGTATGCATGCATGCCGATATATGTGTGTGTATGTATGCATGCATGTGTGTATATGTGTGTATATATGCGTGTGTGTATGTATGTGTGTATATATGTGTGTGTGTATGTGTATGTATGCATATGTGTATATACGTGTGTGTATGTATGTGTGTATGCATGTGTGTGTATGTATGCATGTGTGTAAATTTATGTGTCTGTGTATGCATGCATATGTGTATATGTGTGTGTGTATGTAAGCATGCATGTGTGTATAGGTGTGTGTATGTAAGCATGCATGTGTGTATAGGTGTGTGTATTTAAGCATGCATGTGTGTACATGTATGTGTGTATGTATGCATGTGTAAATTAATGTGTATCTTCCTTTCTCTTCTCTCTCTCTTTCTTTCTCTCTCTCTCTCTCTCTCTCTCTCTCTCTCTCTCTATCAATAGCGAATAAAAGAATCACTTACAAGTATGTCTCTCTTTGAATCGTTGTCGTCAAAGCGTAATGTAGGTCGTCTCTCATCCAATTCCAAACAATCGACGCCAACGAACTTCTGCAAAATCAACGAAAAGAGAAATTAGAAACCCTAAAGCATAGAGAAACACAAATGCTAACAGTACGCGCAGCACTTACCAAGATGTGAGAGCTAAGCCGAGAGAGAGTGTGTGTGTAGAGAGAGAGATCCGTGTGTGTGTGTGCACAAGACAATGCAGGTTCGCGCACGCAAGTTCGACTGTAGACCGACAGTACTCAACCATGTGCAGAAATGTGAAGTTTTGCTCTTGGGTTCGCGGTATGTTTAAAAATTCACCGCCGGTATAGGCGCCGGTATGGATGTCGGTATACACGTCGGTAGTTGCCAGTAATTTACCGACACTTATACCGATGCTCATACCGACGCATATACCGATGCCTATACCGACGCTTATACCGACGGCTGGGGGCCACACCAACGATCCCTTTAAAAGGGTCATACTGACGGTCACTTGACCGTCGGTATCTCTTAGTGAGATTTTCTGAGGGCTATACCGACGCCGACTATGACCGTCGGTATATGCAGCGTCTGTATGCCCCTCATATGTTGTAGTGCATGAGCCTTAGAAGAATGACTCACACCATTTGAAGGATTTCTTCCCCTTATGGACAGATCAGCCAACTCTCTAATTACCTTCTCTCTTTCTGCAAAACCCATTTCCACCATCTCATCTTCTTCCATCCACACTCTCTTTTGATTCTCTGATAGTGTGCATGCATTATGGGCCACTAATTCTTTAGCTTTTCCTTCCCCATTTGGGTTTACTTTCTCCAACTAGACTCTCACATCCATTCCTAGTTCATTCCATTCTCTTTTTATCATCATCCTTGACCCTTGGCATCTATTCTAGAGTTCGATTTCTAGAGTCACGATCTTTTTTCTCAGCTGTCTTACTTCCACTTTTTTTTTTATAAAAGGAAGTTCGGCCTTGGCCTATTCTCCCAGACTTTAATTAAAATAAAGAAGAAAAGTTACACATGAATGGGACTAGTGCCCATGGGACCCCCCAAATCCCACAAAGCAGGGGACAAGTTCGGTAAGTTAGAAAGCATTACAAATGAGGTGTGCAAAACTATCATCTCCCTCATGCGGGACCCATTTAGGTTTCAGCTTGTTATCTACGAGGATATAAATACAGTGGTGCCTAAATGGTGGAGATCGCTTATCCCGGGAGATTCTTTTACCCAGAAGAAACAAGGATTTCTCAATCAACCATTCCTTTGGGGTTTGGCCAAAGTTGACAGCACATCGCTCCCTCCAAAACTTCCAAAGAGTCTCGCCTCTGATGGCATTCCACAGCCTTGATGAGCAGCCAACCGCCTCACCCAAGAGCGCCTGTTGCCAATTGATTTGGTTCAAGATTCTCAAAATTTGTGTCACGTGATGCGAGATAACATGGGACTTGGGGCAATCGAAGAAGAGATGAACACGGTCTTCGATGCATCGATGGCACCGCTTGCACCATGGAGGCACACTTACTTCTACTTTGGTTGCCAATTCAAGGTTCAATTAAATTCTAGGATTCCTACATCTAAGGGATTTCTTGTCTTGCCCTTCCTTGAGTCTATAATCATTGTATAGCATTCAAATTGATTTGTATCTACCAAACATCCTAGCAACTCTTGATCTAGGTCATCTTTATAAGCTAATGGGCTCTCATACTCTCCCATTCTCATGTTTTGGGGTTTGTATAACTGCAGATTGAATCCATCTTGGAGCAAATCCTTGTAAGGCTCAGTGTTCAAGGCAAACCTTACACAAAATTCTTCCCTCTTTTCCTTCTCTTTTGCCTTTTTCTCCATTTCATCAGTTGTCATCAACCTCTTGCTGGTTGAGTTTGAAGAAATCTGGAACTGCACACGATTGGATTTTGGCCCAATTGTGATAAAGTTATGTGCCAGTCCTGCACACAATTGGCTTGTACCCATCAAGGTTGTCCCAATAGAATGGAAAAGGTGGCTTCCATGGTGCTTCGACTGACGATCAAATAGTCGCATTAAACTATAATCCTCCAATGAGT
Organism: Ceratopteris richardii; assembly: GCA_020310875.1. Classification (NCBI taxonomy): domain Eukaryota; kingdom Viridiplantae; phylum Streptophyta; class Polypodiopsida; order Polypodiales; family Pteridaceae; genus Ceratopteris; species Ceratopteris richardii. Next base: position 22,697,147 of record CM035425.1, read on the forward strand.
GCTTACATTTTTCAAGAGACCTGCGGGTTTTACTTGGGTTTGGTCAGCCATTCTTAGGGATATAGGAGTTTCCTCCATATGGGCAAGTCCGAGAGCCTTCATCATGTATTCAGTCATCAAATTGACTGTTGCCCCACTGTCGAGCTAGGCACGCAAGATTGCATATCCCTTGATCTCCACCATCACTATAGGAACATTCAAATCAATCTGCATCACAATGCTCTAAATTATGTCTTGAATCTCTTTTCCTTGTTTCTTTGGATCTTGAGATTTTCAAGGATTCTTGATACATTCATTGTACAATTACTTTCTACATACCGGAGAGCACCTCAACAAGGTATCAATTTCTATAGTGACTTCCGTTTCATCTAGTTTCTGCACTATATCAATCTTTTCCTCACTTTTCTTGTCCTTTTGACATTTTGGGGTTTCCAATCTCTCATGGAATGGCAAAATGCCAGGTACAAACTTCTTTGTCACTAGCGGAAGTACTTCTACTTCATCTCCTTCTTCCAATTCCTTTTGTCCATAAAGTCCTTCCACTTTTTCTCCCACTTCACTATGCTCAAGTGTCTTTTCTTTGATGACATTTTCACTCTTTCTCTCAGCATCCTTTTTTGTGTATTTTTGGGTTCTTGTGACTACTGCTATGGTAGGTTCTTTTTGCACTCTCTTGCCTTGGTCTACTTCCACAAAGTGCATGGAAGAGTTTGATCCTTCCCAGGGATCTGGTGTCCTAACCACCACTCCTATTGTAGGAATTTGTTTTTGTATCTTGATCTCAACATAGTTTGAAGATTCAATTGACACACATGCACACACACATACACACACATGCATACATTTGCATACATAATGCACATGCATATGCATACATACATACATACATAATGCACATGCATAATGCACATGCATAATGCACATGCATAATGCACATGCATAATGCACATGCATAATGCACATGCATAATGCACATGCATAATGCACATGCATAATGCATACACATACTCACATATACACCTACATACATGTACACACACATATATGTACTTACATATACATACGCACATATACATACACACATATAGCACATGCATATACACATACACATGCATATACACATACACATGCATACAAACATCCACATGCATACACATACATATACACACATACATATACGTATACACAGATCATGTCACTTGCATACCTGCCCACAAACATACACACATACATACACATGCATATATATGTAAACATGCATACACAATGCACACATACACATGCATACACATATACATATACATATGCATATACATACAATACATATACATGCATACATATGTACACGTAGATATATTGATTTCTAACCCATTTTGTTTTATATGTACATGTATTATGGATCATAGTAGAGAGAGAAAGGTGAAACTCACTCTCATAAAAAATCTTATGAGAGCAAGATCTCTGCATGATACGTTAGGGATCATCATGCATGGTACTCATAGATGCCTAATGATGAGCTGGATTTAACGATCGGGATGCATACCCAGCAATCAGAGGAGGACTCTTCTGCGGCTCCACATGTAGAAAGACAACTATCTACTCATATGTATGTTTTTTTTTTTCACAAATTTTTTAATGATATTATAAAACATACTTTTATTTATTCTTATCTATCTATCTTTAGAAAACCTATACCACCTTTAGATCATAAGAAAAGATCATATTGTTGCAAAGCAAATTGTTAGGAAAGCAAATTCATGTGCAGAAAGAGTGGACCATTTCAACTATGGATTGGTCTCCCTCGACTATTAATAACTTGTGAAATTTGGATTTTGATAGTACAAAAGGGCCTTGAGATTGTGCACAGTAATCTTGTAAGTGGCCCCTTTGGGCATGATCCTGTGATCAAAGATATTCTATTTTAAATTTTGGAGATGGAATAGGTTTCACATGGATGCACATACCTATGTGAAGCATTATGACATATGTCAAAGAGCTCAATATTCTATACAAAAAGATAAGATGTAATTGAGGCCCATGGCATGAATGGATGTGCATTCTTGAAGTGGGTTATAGAATTTGTAGGACCCATTAACCCCCTTAGTTAGAGGATGTTGCCATGAAAAATAATATGTGATAGTGGCCACATATTATCTCACCAAGTGGGTATCAATGAAAGAGACATGTAAAAATGCTACACAAAATAACACTAGGTTTATATTTCAGAATGTGCTTACAAGATATGGACTTCCCATAGAGCTAATGAGTGATTGAGGAGCACACTTAGTGAATGAAGTGGTTGAAAGTATATTAGAAGAACTCATGGTAATACAAAAAAAATAAGAACCATATCATCCACAAGTGAATGGACAAGTGGTAAATACTAACAAAGTCTTATGTCATGTATTGACAAAGCTCATAGATAATAAATGCTCTAGTTGGGGAAAATAGTTATATCATGTTTTTTGAGCATGTTGAGTGGCCTTTAAAATAGTACTCAATGCAAACCCCTCACATATAGTATTTGGTCAAAATGCAGTGCTACGAATGGATACCCATGCTTAAAGAAGCACAAGAGTATCAACAAACCGACGGTGAGCTATCCCCTAGGATGGTGGATCTAGAACATTTAGGAGAAACATGAACAACAGAGGCAACATGAATGTATGCGATGAAGAGAATATATGTAATGTTGATGTATACCATGAAGCAACATGCTCGTAAACTAGAAAAACATGGTTATGGAACTATGATTATCAATAGAATTTTGACGAATAGTAAGGTATAATAAGCCTTGTTACAAGGGGATATAATGCCAAACTACATCCATGGATGGAGAGTCAATATTTATCAAAAATCACTAACAAAAGATATGAATGAAAGATTAAATCACACCACGAAATATTACGAGGAAAGAAAAAGAATTAGAGAAGAGTTACATGCACATTCCCTAGAATCAATTAAGTGCATGAAGGTGAGATGAGAGGACATATGTTATCACACGAACACTAATATTCATGAGATCCACCTCATAGTTGTCATTTCTAACCTACATGACCGAATATATCACATGGCTATTGTTGGTGCATGAAGCAAGCCTAAGATGTTGACTCATACATTAGGAATTCTCTTGACATTCAAGGCTTAATATTGCTTATAGTTCACTATATGGATACATTTCTAAGGTTTATATCAGGTTCTATCTTGGTCAAATGTAAATGAGATAATTGCATAAAATCTCATGGACTTATAGGGATCCAAAGTCCATGACTTGATTTGAATTAGAAATTCAAATGTCCACCTAAACATTTCGATCACTTTTAGATGAAACCAATCAAGATTTATGAAGCAAAAGTATATATGTACACTAGACCCTAATAATCCATTTGGATACATGAACAACTCCTAAAACAATAACTATAAAGGAGGATACAAAAGAAGGAGAGGATACAACAATTATATAGATGATCAAGTCCTAGAGGATTCACTTCTACTTATGAACATGAAAATGAAGGAAGGTGATTCAAATGAGCATGTGTTCTACATTGATTCAGGATGCTCAAACCATGTGGCAAGAAATGTAGCCTTGATATTAGACTTGGAAGGTCTAAAGAATAAGCATGAGGTTGAAACAGGTGATGACAAAAGACATCCTATGGAAAAGATATGAAATGTCAAGACCTCCAATTATAATATGATTTTTTAAAGCTCAATTTGTATGTTCCAGATATTAAAAAGAAACACAAGACACTAGACATAGGCTTGCAGATGAGACTCACCAAACATGGAGCCTATATAAAGGATCCATTTCAATGTTTCAAGAAGATAGAAAAGGGCAAAAAAAACAAGTACACTATTCAGGTTTGAACTTCCAGACACCAAGATCATTCCCTTGTTCAATTATGGCACCTAAACCTTATCAAAGCTCGAGGTTTGTCATAAGAGATTATCTCACATTAGAGAAAGAGTTATCAAACAAATTGCTAGAGATGAGAGTGTTATTGGACTACCCAATGCCTCAAGTCAGCACATGATATACAAGTGTAGTGCATGCCAATTCAAAAAATCACAGAGGTAACCATTCACCAAGAAAGGATATATATATGGGGACGTACTAGAGGTTCTCCACACAAATGTTTGGGGACCAAGAAAAGAACCATGAATCTTAGGATCAAAGTATTATATGTTATCTATAAATGATTGTATCCAATGTACTATTTTTAACTTCATGAAGCATAAGGATGAAGTTTTCTCTTGTTTTGAGAAATATTTAGCTCTTGTGGAGAATCAAACAAGTAAAACATCAAGACAATAAGGTCTGATGGAGGGGGAGAATATCTTTTTCATGAATTCGGTTCCTACCTAGAGGATAGAGAATCCAAGAGATTGATTGATACCACGTGCACTCCTCAAGAGAATGGAGTACCATAGAGGAGGAATATGAACATTATTGAAGCAGCAAGGTCCATGTGGAACGAGAAGAAATTAACAAATTAATTATCTAGAGAGGGAGTATCTAGTGCCACATGCTTGATAAATAGATTACCTTCAAAGGCCTTGGATGGTATCACACCTTATGAATCTCAAAATATAAGAAGACAAAGCTTGGATCATTGCATGATATTTTGGTGCATTCCATATACACACGTACCACCACAAATTGGAGGTAAATTAGATCCTAAGGCAAACAAGTGTGTACTTATAGGCTATGAACTTAATAAAAAAAGGTTATAGACTATATAATCCTAGCACTAAAGGTTTTATAGTCATTTGAAAGGTTTTGTTTGATGAGAATAAAGCATACTTTGAAGATGATTTTAGGAATATCAAGCCAGGATATGATCGAAAGGAAGACGTCCCCAACTCTCTCTAGCAAAAATACACATACGCTTGAATCATTAGGTGCTTCTGAAGATGATCAGAAGAATCCAAGAAGAGAAATCAACTCATGGAACTGGAAAGGCAAGACCAAGATAAAAGAGTTGAGGAATGTTACAGAATCGTCTCAACAAACAATCAAAATATCTACTAGGGAGAAGAAGAAGAAGAAGAAGCCTAATTAAAGGTATGGGTATGATACATCTCTAGTGACTAAACACTTTATGTACTTATCACAATACTTAAATTCTAGAGGAATGTCATCTTGTTAGGGGGCAAAGAAGAAACCTTAATGGATGAATGCTATGGAAGAAGAAATTGAAGCTTTGCATGAGAATCACACTTGAGAATTGGTACAAATTAATTTCCAAAACTAGTTTGAGGCATCTAGTTGAGTCTTTATGATGAGTGCCATATTCATGCTCATTGAGACCCATCATATGGATAGATGTGCATTCTCGAAGTGGTTTATAGAATTTGTAGGACCAATTAACCCCCTTAGTTAGAGGATGTTCCCATGCAAAATAATATGTCATAGTGGCCACATATTATCTCACCAAGTGGGTATCAATGAGAGAGACATGTAAAAATACTACACAAAATATGGCTAGGTTTATATTTGAGAATTTGCTTACAAGATATGGACTTCCCATAGAGCTAATGAGTGATTGAGGAGCACACTTAGTGAATGAAGTGGTTAAAGGTATATTACAAGAACTCATGGTAATACAAAAGAAATGAGAACCATATCATCCACAAGTGAATGGACAAGTGGTAAATACTAACAAAGTCTTATTTCATTCATTGACAAAGCTCGTAGATAATAAATGATCTAGTTGGTGCAAATAGTTATATCATGTTTTTTGAGCATGTTGAGTGGCCTTTAAAATAGTACTCAATGGAAACCCCTCACATATAGTATTTGGTCAAAATGCAACGCTACCAATGGTTACCCATGCTCAAAGCAGCACAAGAGTATCAACAAACGGGCCATGAGCTATCCCCTAGGATAGTGGATCTAGAACATTTAGGAGAAACATGACCAAGAGAGGCAACACGAATATATGCAATGAAGAGTATATATGTAATGTTGATGTATACCATGAAGCAACATGCTAGTAAATTAGAAAAACATGGTTATGGAACTAGGATTATCAATAGAATTTTGACAAATAGTAAGTTATAATAAGCCACGTTACAAGGGGATATAATTCCAGACTACATCCATGGATGGAGAGTCAATATTTATCAAGAATCACTAACGAAAGATATGAATGAGCGATTAAATCACACCATGAAATATAGGGAGGAAGGAAAAAGAATTAGAGAAGAGTAACATGCACATTCCCTAGAATCAATTAAGTGCATGAAGGTGAGATGAGAGGACATATGTTATCTCAAGGACACTAATATTAATGAGATCTACACACACACACATACACATGCATATACACATATATATAGATACACACGTATATACACACATAGACACACACACACATACACACATAGAAACACACACACACACCTAGACACATACGCACACACATAGACACATACACACATATATGCATACACACACACACACACGAAGAGAGACATACACACGCATACACATACATGCAGACATAATGCATATGCATATGCATACATACATACTTACATGCATACACACATACACACACACATACACACACACATGCATACATAATGCACATGCATATGCATACATACATGCTTACATGCATAAACACACATACACACACACATACACACATAGACACACATAGACACACATACACACACACATAGACACATACACACACATACAGACACATATACACACAAATTTACACACATACACATGCATACACACACATACACATAGACATACACACAGACACACACACATATACACACACATAGGCACATACACAGTTACACACACACACACACAAATACACACACACACACATACACACATAGACACATACACACTTCCACTCATACATACACACATCCACTCACATTTACACAGACACATACACATGCATATAGACGCATATATACATATGCACACATATATACACACATAGACACCCACATACACACATAGACACACACACATATACACACACACATGGACACATACACACATATATGCATACACACACATAGAGACATACACACACATATATGCATACACACACATAGAGACACATACACACACACATAGACATACATGCATACATATGAATACATAATACATATGCATATGCATACATACATACTTACATGCATACACACACATGCACACACACATACACACACATGCATACATTTTCATACATAATGCACATGCATAATGCACATGCATAATGCACATGCATAATGCACATGCATAATGCACATGCATAATGCACATGCATAATGAACATGCATACATGCATACAGACATACACATACTCACATATACACCTACATACATGTACACACACATATACGTACTTACATATACATATGCATATATACATACACACATATAGCACATGCATATACACATACACATGCATACAAACATACACATGCATACACATACATATACATACATATACGTATGCATACGTCAGGTCACATGCATACCTGCCCACAAACATACACACATACATACACATGCATATATATGTATGCATGCATACACAATGCAGACATACACATGCATACACATATACATATACATATGCATATACATACACATACATATATACACATACATATACATGCATACATATGTACACATAGATATATTGATTTCTAACCCAATTTTTTTAATACATACATGTATTATGGATACTAGTAGAGAGAGAAAGGCGAAACTCACTCTCATAATAAGTCTTACGAGAGCAAGAGCTCCGCATGATACGTTAGGGATCATCATGCATGGTACTCAGAGATGTTTAATGATGAGCTAGATTTTACGATCCAGATGCTTACGCAGCGATCAGAGGAGGACTCTTCTGTGGCTCCACATGTAGGAAGACAACTATCTACTCACATGTATGCTTTTTTTCACAATTTTTTTAATGATTTTATAACACATATTTTTATTTATTCTTATCTATCTATCTTTAGAAAACCTATACCACCTCTAGATCATAAGAGAAGATCATATTGTTGCAAAGCAGATTGTTGCAAAAGAAAATTCATGCGCAGGAAGAGTCAACCATTTCAACTATGGATTGGTCTCCCTCAGTTGTTAATAACTTGCAAAATTTATTTTCTGATAGTACAATAGCCTTCGCCAAACAAGCTGATGATCATAGATTACTAATAGTTCAAAAACATTTCAAAAGGGATGCATATTTGATATTGTGCATGCATTAATGTGATTATTTGCTAATCCTTGAGATTGTGCACAGTAATCTTGTAGGTGGCCACTTTGGGCATGATCTTGTGATCAAAGATATTCTATTTTAAATTTTGAAGATGGAATAGGTTTCGCATGGATGCACATACCTATGTGAAACATTGTGACAAATGTCAAAGAGCTCAATATTCGATACAAAAAGATAAGATGTAATTGAGACCCATCACATGAATGGATGTGCATTCTCAAAGCGGGTTATAGAATTTGTAGGACCCATTAACACCCTTAGTTAGAGGATGTTGCCATGCAAAATAATATGTGATAGTGGCTGTAGAGGAGGTACTGGGGTATCCACACTTTTATAGAAAATAAACACTTCCAGTACGTCACGTACTCAAGGGAGGTTCTCTTTAGGGAAGTATACCCTTTAACATTTCTGTGAGCAGGCAGATACAAGTATTGAACATAGTAGTAAATACTTCAGAAAATATGGACAACCAATGGCAAAGGAAGACCATACACTTCTTAATTCGAATCAATTACAAGGTTGGGCAGAGTGGTGCTCAAAAGTGCAAGCTTAGGGCTCACAAGCCACCCTAAAAATAATTCACTCCAGCACAACAGATTCTTCTCATCAACATAAGGGGCCACTGATATGCAGACTAACTCAGAACAATACAAAGAATTTCACAAGAGGATAGAACCTAATCAACAACACTGTCTCACAGAAAAGAAGAAGAATCCAAACTACTCTTTTACACTATAGTGCTCATAGCCCTTCACTGAGAGGCCTCCCCTCTGTAAACACACTACAGAGTAGCTCCCATAGTAGACTTGAAACCACCAAGTGCAAGAGAGAACTTCTGCACGTATACACGAACTCTGTACCTCTCAAATTGTTGTGTGAACATGTACCCTCAGTGTACCCAAATGAGCACAAATCCATTGCTTTTATAGGTCTCAATAGGCCAAGAGAGCCTTGCCGAATCTTCACGTCCACTGATCACACGCCGGTTGATCACCCAAAATTGGCGGGGTAGGTCAAATATTCCCTTGATTTGAATTAGATCCACAAAAAAAGGTAGTCACCCGTGAATTGTTGCTGGCAATTCCACTTTCACTTTTAACAACTATCTTTTACCTTTTCACCCGCACTATTTAATCCTGGTAATTCAAATGAAGGACCCCGTACACTTTGGAAGTGTAAAAGCAAATCATTATGGAATGTAAATGTCTTTTCCAAGACACCCATTTGTATTCAATTTCAATCTTGCATGCTTTCCATGGCAATAAGGAACAACAGAGTCGAATGACACCAGAAATTCACCATCTATCTCTAGATGTAGATTGTCAACCCCAATCCTTCTCAGGTGCTTCCATTGCTTCCATGCATCCATTGCTTCCATGGCTTTGTTTCTGATGATTTCCCACATGCGCGGGGTTCTACATGTGTGCCGGTGTGTGTGTGCATGTATGGATGTGTATGTGTGTGGGTGTGTGCGGGAATGTATGTGTGTGGGTGTGCATGTGTGTGTGTGAGTGCATGTATGTGTTTGTGTATGTGTGGGAGTGGGTGTGTATGTGTGAGTGAGTATATGTGCATGTATGTGTGTGAATGTGCGCATGTACATATGCATGGGGGTGCACATGTGTGTGTGGGGATGGATATGTATATGCAGGTGTGTGTGCATGTGGGTGTGTGTGTAGTTGCATGTGTGAGGGTGTGGGGGTGTGTGCATGTGCGGGGGTGTGAGTGTGTATGGGAGTAAGAAAGTGTCGGTGTGTGGGTGTGTGTATATGCACTGGTGTATATGTGTGGGGATGGGTATGTATGTGCAAGTGTGTGTGTGTGCATGGGTGTGTCGGTGTGTGTGGGTTGCATGTGCGGGTGTGTGGGAGTGTGTTTATGATTGGGGGAGTGTGCCTATGTATGGCGTGTGTGTATGTGAGGATGTGCAGGTGTAGGGGTGTGTGTGGGAGTATGTGCGTGGGGGTGAGGGGCCGGTGTGGGTAGGAGGGGGGTAATGGGGTGGGGACTGGGCGGGTGGCGGAAGCTTGGGGGTGGCGGGGTGGGGTCAGCGGGTGAGGAGGCAGGAGGAGAGGGCCTGCGGGGGGGGAACTGGCGGGTGGCGGGCTGCGGGTGGCGGAGGGGAAGAGGGGGGGGGTTCTGCGGTGGCGGGCTGCGGGTGGCGGAGGGGAGGAGGGGGAGGGTTCTGCGGGTGGCGGAGGGCGGGGTGGAGAGGGCCTGCGGGGGGGAAAACTGGGCGGGTGAGGAGGCGGGAGGCGGGAGCTTGCGGGTGGCGGGGTGGGGCCAGCGTGTGAGGAGGCGGGAGGAGAGGGCCTGCGGGGGGGGGGAACTGGCGGGGGCGGGGGTGGGGCTTGCGGGCTGCGGGAGGAGAGGGCTTGCGGGGGGGGGGACTGGCGGAGGCGGGGGCGGGGGTCAATGGCGGATGGGGCGGGGGTCAATGGCGGAGGGGGGCGGGGGTCAATGGCGGAGGGGGGTGGGGGTCAATGGCGGAGGGGAGCGGGGGGGTCAATGGCGGATAGAGAGAGAGAGAGAGAGAGAGAGAGAGAGAGAGGGAGAGAGAGAGAGAGAGAGAGAGAGAGAGAGAGAGAGAGAGAGAGAGAGAGAGAGAGAGAGAGAGAGAGAGAGAGAGAGAGAGAGAGAGAGAGAGAAAGGGAGAGGGGGGGTTCACGTGGGGTGGCGGAGAGGAGAGAGAAAAAGAGAGAGAGAGAGAGAGAGAGAGAGAGAGAGAGAGAGAGAGAGAGAGAGAGAGAGAGAGGGAGGGATTCACACACAGGGCAAAGAGAGAGAGAGAGAGAAAAAAAAAGGACGGGGAAGAGAGAGAGAGAGAGAGAGAGAGAGAGAGAGAGAGAGAGAGAGAGAGAGAGAGAGAGAGAGAAGAAGAGAGAGGGGGGTAGGTTGAAAGAGAGAGGGAAATAGAGAGAGAGTGAGAGAAGAAAGAGAGAGAGGGAGAGAGAGAGAGAGAGAGAGAAAAGAAGAGAGAGGGGGGTAGGTTGAAAGAGAGAGGGAAATAGAGAGAGAGTGAGAGAAGAAAGAGAGAGAGGGAGAGAGAGAGAGGGAGGGAGAGAGAAAGAGAGGGAGAAAGAGAGAGATAGGCGGAAAGAAAATAGAGAGAGAGTGAGAGAAGAAAGAGAGAGAGAGAGAGACCGAGAGAGAGAGGGAAAGATAACGAGAGGGGGAGAGAAAGAGGGAGAGAGAGAAAGAGAGAGAAAGAGAGAGAGAGGAGGGGGATCTACAGACCCCCACATCAAGATTTTGCACCGTCCCGGTGCAATAAATCCTTATTTTACTTATTTCTTCAGAATGAACTTGCAGATCCTCCAGTTGCACTGCCAGGACTCCATACCACACTTTTGGAGAACCAAAATACATATAATTCACAGAATACCGGTGTTGATCTTCAACATGCCAACAAAAAGAGGAGAAACACATTCCCATATATAGCTAGGGAACCAGAACTCCAAAGATTTTCTCCTCCTCAAAAGCTAAGATTGATCCACCCAGCCGAGCAATGCTACTCAAATTCCACCCAGAGCTTTCATAGGAGCTGTGTGTCCCTCCAAGTCCACTACCAAATTTCCTTGTCTCTATCTCAGCACCATAAAGGACCTCCAATTGCTCAGCTGCATGCTCCACTATTCGCCAATATTCCCCTTCTACACAATCAACAGAAGCTTTCTCCTGAAAAGATCCATGAACAGGCTTCTCCCTTTCGTTCAAACCAAAATATTCATCCTTAAACTGGTTATCATATTTTTCAAAGGACTCTAATGTGGATGGTGGCCCGTGCTCAAAACCAAACGTTCCATCCTTATCTGCAGATTCTGTGCAATCATCTATAGGAATAAATCGAGGACGGCCTCTTTTCCGTTTCTTCTGTTCCTTGATCCATCCTAAAGGTATATTTGAGAATGGGAGTCCTTGAAGGTCACAATTAGCTTCCTCGGATGCCGGCACAACTTTGTCACTTTCTGGTCCTGCAAGCATAAGATCATCCGATTCCTCATGTTTACCTGCCTTCTCCTTACATACCATCGTAGTGGCGCTGAGTGTTGAATTTTGATTATCTGACTCAATTAGAGGTTTCTGTCCTTCGGGAGGTGCCTGCAAAAGATAAGCTTGACTTCCTTGCTTACTCTTTTCTATATTATTCAAGTGAAAAACATCAATTTTTTCCTCTTCCCGACCTCCTGGTGTTGCTTCTGCCAAATCTTCATTTACCTTACATATCTCCACTATGCAGCATTCTGCACTTCCCATCATCCAACTTAATAGGGCATCATCTTCTGAAGGCATTACCTGAGTTTCCATTGTATACCCAGTAGCCTTGTTGATGTCTGATCCTTCCTCCAAATGTATCTGTAATTGATTATTAGTACATGTGGAAATCCATAACTTGTTCTTTCCCCAATCCTATAGAGCCTTTGTTTGCCTTAACCAAGGCCTTCCCAAGAGTAGAGGGTATGAGGTCTCCTGTGGCAGGGCAATAACAACAAAGTCTAAAACAAAATGGCAACCCTACACTATCATAAGTACTTTTTCGACAATGCCCAGTGGTGCAACCCGATGTTGATCTTCCAATGTAACCGTGAATGGTGCCAACTTGGTGGGGTTCAATTTCAGCTTCTTCATTGTAAAATCTGGCATTAAATTGATACCAGAGCCTCCATCTATAATCACACCTGTGAGAGTTTCATCCTTTATACAAACTGATAATCTCGAACTTTGGTAGTCTGCTAAGGGTGCAGGAGGAAAATCAACCATGAAACCATCTATACTCGGTGATTGGACCAAGTGAGCAGAGTGTATAATCTTTAATAAATCACTTCTTATTTTTGAATCCATCCTTATAAGTTCATATAGACTAACCTTGTGATGAATACCTTTCAAGATCTGTTCAATGTTTACCTCCTGAGTATTTTCTTGCAGACTTGTTGGTAGGCCCCTTAGAGAAGTAGTCATTTCTTCATAAGCTCCTTCAATTTCCACTTGGTCCTTCCATCCAGACTTCTTTTCTTCCTCTTTATCCTGAAATCCTTGTTGTTCATCTCTCTAGGTTGCAGCTGCTTGCCTAGCTCTAGTCATCATGGGCATTGCAGAGGATGAAACAGCATAAGTCTGAGTGGTTTTTCCTTCTTCATGTGGAGAGACTGCAATCATGTGGATTGGAGCAGGACGACCTCTTGGGCAATCCTTGGTATAATGATCTTTGGCCTCTGGACAATGTTGACAGGGAGGTGCATCTTCTGGAAGAGAACACCTATTTTGCATGTGGCCATACTCACCACAACGATAGCACATCAAAGGTCTATTATATCGAGGCTTTGCAGGCCTATTCTCCTCTCTATTAGATGTATTTGAGGTACTAGCATAATATGAATCCAAAGTTTGAGGGTTACCTCTCTGCTGTGTACCCTTGAGGTAATAGCAATCTCTGGCTTCATGACCATCTTTTCCACAAAATTGACAGATTACCTTAATAGGGCAATTAGCATTGGAATGTCCATTGTTGTTACAGATTGTACACCAAATTTGTCTCCTTATATCCTGAGTGGTCCTCAAATCTTCTAACTCTCGGCGAAGTTGAGCTACTTCATCATCAGTGCGATGCAGTGGTGGCAAGACCTTCTCTTCTTGTTGATTTTGTTGCATCTTCAATGCTTCCAATTCCCTCCTCAGTTGCTCAATAGGATCCATGTCTACAGCGTACTTTGGTTGTGTATCCCCTTCGAAATGTTGCCTTGCTTCTTCAATGCGTGATGCCACTGCAACAAAATCATTGAGGGTCGCATCCAATCTAAGAGATTCACGAAGCTTCTACTGAGATGACCTGGGCAGAGCCTTTTCTATCCACTTTTTAACCAAAAAGTCACCTGGAGCATGTGGCAGACGTGCAACAAGTGCTTTTGTTCTAGTGTGAAGTTCATGAAAAGATTCACCTGGTCTTAGCTTCAAATTCTCTAGCTGATCTAGAGCTCTTTCCGAGGAATCACTTGGTCGGAATGTCTGTGAGAATGCCGCCTTCAGAGCCTCCCATGTAGTGAAGTGGCCATCTGCATATTGACTAAACCATTTATCTGCAAGACCCTCCAATGTGGATGGAAAAAGTGCCAACATTGCATCTTCTCTATTCTGCAGACCACATCCACGGCATAAAGAGATAAATCTCCTCACATGATCATCAGCATCTTCATAAGCATGTCCCTTGAAGGTAGGGAACTTGATGTTGATCGTGGAGAGTAGATGAGAAAGATCCTCCATTTGGACTGGTGTCTCTTCTGACGTATCTGAGGAGAAGTCTAGTGTTCTCCTATACCCCTCTTTTGACAATGGTGTCGCACCCAAATCAATAGAAAAATTTAGGGAGGACAGAGGGGAGGTAGACTCACTAGCCGTGGTTATTGCTAACTTGTTAAGGCTCCTTCGAACACAAAGAGATTCCTTCTTTGCTCGTGTATGGGTCTTGTACCTATTCGCAATTGTAATAGGGCAAAACAGGTCTCACAGAGATGCAAAGGTCCCATTGGGCGTGCCAAACTGTAGAGGAGGTACTGGGGTATCCACACTTTTATAGAAAATAAACACTTCCAGTACGTCACCTACTCAAGGGATGTTCTCTTTAGGGAAGTATACCCTTTAACCTTTCTGTGAGCAAGCAGATACAAGTATTGAACAGAGTAGTAAATACTTCAGAAAATATGGACAACCAATGGCCAAGGAAGACCATACACTTCTTAATTCGATCAATTACAAGGTTGGGCAGAGTGGTGCTCAAAAGTGCAAGCTTAGGGCTCACAAGCCACCCTAAAAATAATTCACTCGAGCACAACAGATTCTTCTCATCAACATAAGGGGCCACTGATATGCAGACTAACTCAGAACAATACAAAGAATTTCACAAGAGGATAGAACCTAATCAACAACACTGTCTCACAGAAAACAAGAAGAATCCAAACTACTCTTTTACACTATAGTGCTCATAGCCCTTCACTGAGAGGCCTCCCCTCTGTAAACACACTACAGAGTAGCTCCCATAGTAGACTTGAAACCACCAAGTGCAAGAGAGAACTTCTGCACGTATACACGAACTCTGTACCTCTCAAATTGATGTGTGAACATGTACCCTCAGTGTACCCAAATGAGCACAAATCCATTGCTTTTATAGGTCTCAATAGGCCAAGAGAGCCTTGCCCAATCTTCATGTCCACTGATCACACGCCGGTTGATCACCCAAAATTGGAGGGGTAGGTCAAATATTCCCTTGATTTGAATTAGATCCACAAAAATAGGTAGTCACCCGTGAATGGTTGCTGGCAATTCCACTTTCACTTTTAACAATTATCTTTTACCTTTTCACCCGCCCTATTTAATCCTGGTAATTCAAATGAAGGACCCCGTACACTTTGGAAGTGTAAAAGCAAATCATTATGGAATGTAAATGTCTTTTCCAAGACACCCATTTGTATTCAATTTCAATCTTGCATGCTTTCCATGGCAATAAGGAACAACAGAGTCGAATGACACCAGAAATTCACCATCTATCTCTAGATGTAGATTGTCAACCCCAATCCTTCTCAGGTGCTTCCATTGCTTCCATGCATCCATGGCTTTGTTTCTGATGATTTCCCACGTGCGCGGGGTTCTGCATGTGTGCCGGTGTGTGTGTGCATGTATGGATGTGTATGTGTGTGGGTGTGTGCGGGAATGTATGTGTGTGGGTGTGCATGTGTGTGTGTGTGAGTGCATGTATGTGTTTGTGTATGTGTGGGAGTGGGTGTGTATGTGTGAGTGAGTATATGTGCATGTATGTGTGTGAATGTGCGCATGTACATATGCATGGGGGTGCACATGTGTGTGTGGGGATGGATATGTATATGCAGGTGTGTGTGCATGTGGGTGTGTGTGTAGTTGCATGTGTGAGGGTGTGGGGGTGTGTGCATGTGCGGGGGTGTGAGTGTGTATGGGAGTAAGAATGTGTCGGTGTGTGGGTGTGTGTATATGCACTAGTGTATGTGTGTGGGGATGGGTATGTATGTGCAAGTGTGTGTGTGTGTGTGTGCATGGGTGTGTCGGTGTGTGTGGGTTGCATGTGCGGGTGTGTGGGAGTGTGTGTATGATTGGGGGAGTGTGCCTATGTATGGCGTGTGTGTATGTGAGGATGTGCAGTTGTAGGGGTGTGTGTCGGAGTATGTGCGTGGGGGTGAGGGGCGGGTGTGGGTAGGAGGGGGGTAATGGGGTGGGGACTGGGCGGGTGGCGGAAGCTTGGGGGTGGCGGGGTGGGGCCAGCGGGTGAGGAGGCGGGAGGAGAGGGCCTGCGGGGGGGGGGAACTGGCGGGTGGCGGGCTGCGGGTGGCGGAGGGGAAGAGGGGGGGGTTCTGCGGTGGCGGGCTGCGGGTGGCGGAGGGGAGGAGGGGGAGGGTTCTGCGGGTGGCGGAGGGCGGGGCGGAGAGGGCCTGCGGGGGGGAAAATTGGGCGGGTGAGGAGGCGGGAGGCGGGAGCTTGCGGGTGGCAGGATGGGGCCAGCGTGTGAGGAGGCGGGAGGAGAGGGCCTGCGGGGGGGGGGGGGGGGGAACTGGCGGGGGCGGGGGCGGGGCTTGCGAGCTGCGGGAGGAGACGGCTTGCGGGGGGGACTGGCGGAGGCGGGGGCGTGGGTCAATGGCGGAGGGGGCGGGGGTCAATGGCGGAGGGGGGCGGGGGTCAATGGCGGAGGGGGGTGGGGGTCAATGGCGGAGAGGAGCGGGGGGGTCAATGGCGGATAGAGAGAGAGAGAGAGAGAAAGAGAGAGAGAGAGAGAGAGAGAGAGAGAGAGAGAGAGAGAGAAAGGGAGAGGGGGGGTTCACGTGGGGTGGCGGAGAGGAGAGAGAAAAAGAGAGACAGAGAGAGGGAGGGATTCACACACGGGGCAAAGAGAGAGAGAGAGAGAAAAAAAAGGACGGGGAAGAGAGAGAGAGAGAGAGAGTGAGAGAGAGAGAAAAGAAGAGAGAGGGGGGTAGGTTGAAAGAGAGAGGGAAATAGAGAGAGAGTGAGAGAAGAAAGAGAGAGAGGGAGAGAGAGAGAGAGAAAAGAAGAGAGAGGGGGGTAGGTTGAAAGAGATAGGGAAATAGAGAGAGAGTGAGAGAAGAAAGAGAGAGGGAGAGAGAGAGAGGGAGGGAGAGAGAAAGAGAGGGAGAAAGAGAGAGATAGGCCGAAAGAAAATAGAGAGAGAGTGAGAGAAGAAAGAGAGAGAGAGAGACCGAGAGAGAGAGGGAAAGATAACGAGAGGGGGAGAGAAAGAGGGAGAGAGAGAAAGAGAGAAAAAGAGAGAGAGAGGAGGGGGATCTACAGTGGCTACATAATATCTCACCAAGTGGGTATCAATGAGAGCGACATGCAAAAATGCTACACAAAATAGGGCTAGGTTTATATTTCAGAATGTGCTTACAAGATATGGACTTCACATAGAGCTAATGAGTGATTGAGGAGTACACTTAGTGAATGAAGTGGTTGAAGGTATGTTAGAAGAACTCATGGTAATACAAAAGAAATGAGAACCAGATCATCCACAAGCGAATGGACAAGTGGTAAATACTAACAAAGTCTTATGTCATGTATTGACAAAGCTCGTAGATAATAAATGCTCTAGTTGGGGCAAATAGTTATATCATGTTTTTTGAGCATGTTGAGTGGCCTTTCAAATAGTACTCAATGCAAACCCCTCACATATAGTATTTGGTCAAAATCCAGTGCTACCAATGGATACCCATGCTTAAAGCAGCACAAGAGTATCAACAAACGGACCCTGAGCTATCCCCTAGGATAGTGGATCTAGAACATTTAGGAGAAACATGACCAAGAGAGGCAAGATGAATATATGCAATGAAGAGAATATATGTAGTGTTGATGTATACCATGAAGCAACATGCTCGTAAATTAGAAAAACATGGTTATGGAACTATAATAATCAATAGTTCTTTTTTATGAATAGTAAGGTATAATAAGCCTTGTTACAAGGGGATATAATGCCAAACTACATCCATGGATGGAGAGTCAATATTTATCAAAAATCACTAATGAAAGATATAAATGAACGATTAAATCACACCACGAAATATTGGAAGGAAGGAAAAAGAATAAGAGAAGAGTAATATGCACATTCCCTAGAATCATTTAAGTGCATGAAAGTGAGATGAGAGGACATATGTGATCAAAAGAACACTAATATTAACGTGATCCACCTCATACTTCTCATTTATAACCTACATGACTGAATATATCACATGGCTATTGTTGGTGCATGAAGCAAGCCTAAGATGTTGACTCATACATTCGGAATTCTCTTGACATTCAAGGCTTAATATTGCACACAGTTCACTATATGGATGGATTTCTAAGGTTTATATCAGGTTCTATCTTGGTCAAATGTAAATGAGATAATTTGAGAAAATCTCATGGACTTATAGGGGTCCAAAGTCCATGACTTGATTTGAATTAAAAATTCAAATGTCCACCTAAACATTTCCATCACTTTTAAGTGAAACCATTCAAGATTTATGAAGCAAAACTGTATATGTACACTAGACCCTAATAATCCATTTGGATACATGAACAACCCCTAAAACAATAACTATAAAGGAGGATACAAAAGAAGGAGAGGATACAACAATTATATAGATGATCAAGCTCTAGAGGATTCACTTCTACTTATGAACATGAAAATTAAGGAAGGTGATTCAAATGAGCATGTGTTCTACATTGATTCAGGATGCTCAAACCATGTGGCAAGAAATGTAGCCTTGATCTCAGACTTAGAAGGTCCAAAGAATAAGTATGAGGTTGAAACAGGTGATGACAAAAGACATCCTATGGAGAAGATAGGAAATGTGAAGACCTCCAATGATAATATGATTTTTTAAAGCTCATTTCCTATGGTCGAGATATTAAAAAGAAACACAAGTGTAGGAAAGACTCTAGACATAGGCTTGCAGATGAGATTCACCAAACATAGAGCCTATGTAAAGGATCCATTTCAATGTTTCAAGAAGATAGAAAAGGGCAAAAAAAAGCAAGTACATTATTCACATTTGAACTTCCAGACACCAAGAACGTTCCCTTGTTCAATTATGGCACCCAAACCTTATCAAAGCTCGAGGTTTGGCATAAAAGATTATCTCACATTAGAGAAAGAGTTGTCAAACAAATTATTAGAGATGAGAGTGTTATTGGACTACCCAATGCCTAAGATCAGCACATGATATACAAGTGTAGTGCATGTCAATTCAAAAAATCACAGAGGTAACCATTCACCAAGAAAGGATATATACATGGGGACGTACTAGAGCTTCTCCACGCAAATGTTTGGGGACCAAGAAAAGAACCATCAATCTTAGGATCAAGGTATTATATGTTATCTATAGATGATTGTATCCAATGTACTATTTTTAACTTCATGAAGCATAAGGATGAAGTGTTCTCTTGTTTTGAGAAATATTTAGCTCTTGTGGAGAATCAAATAGGTAAAACATCAAGACAATAAGGTCTGATGGAGGGCGAGAATATCTCTTTCATGAATTCGGTTCCTACCTAGAGGGTAGAGGATCCAAGAGATTGATTACTAGCACGTGCACTCCTCAATAGAATAGAGTACCATAGAGGAGGAATATGAACATTATTGAAGCACCAAGGTCCATGTGGAACGAGAAGAAATTAACAAATTTATTATCTAGAGAGGCAGTATCTAGTGCCTCATACTTGATAAATAGATTACCTTCAAAGGCCTTTGATGGTATCACACCTTATTAATCTCAAAATATTAGAAAACAAAGCTTGGATCATTGCATGATATTTTGGTGCATTTCATATACACACATACCACCAAAAATTGGAGGTAAATTAGATCCCAAGGCAAACAAGTGTGTATTTATAGGCTATGACCTTAATAAAAAAAGGTTATTAGGTGATTCTGAAGATGATCAAAAGAATCCAAGAAGAGAAATCAACTCATGGAACTGGAAAGGCAAGACCAAAATAAAAGAGTTGAGGAATGTTGTAGAATCGTCTCAACAAACAATCAAAATATCTACCAGGGAGAAGAAGAAGAAGAAGAAGAAGAAGAAGAAGAAGAAGACTAATTAAAGGTATGGGTATGATACATCTCTAGTGACAAAACACTTTATGTACTTATCACAACACTTCAATTCTAGAGGAATGTCATCTTGTTAGGAGGCAAAGAAAAAACCTTAATGGATGAATGCTATGGAAGAAGAAATTGAAGCTTTGCATGAGAATCACACTTGAGAATTGGTACAAATTAATTTCCAAAACTAGTTTGAAGCATCTAGTTGAGTCTTCATGATGAGTATCATATGCGTGCTATATTCATGCTCATGGGAACAACAGAAGTCGTACTATCATGTCAATATTAGCAATTTGTATCAGCACATTCCTTTTCATTTTGAATGTCGTAGAGAGAAAAAGACGTTTCTCAACGACGCGCATGTAGAGAGAGAGAGAGAGCGAGGGAGGGAGGGAGGGAGGGAGTAATTGATAAAGAGAGAGAAAGAGAGTAGGAAAAGAAGAAAGAGTGGTAGAAAGTAAGAGGGAGAAAGAGAAAGAGCATGAAAAAAGACAAGGAAACAGAGAAAGAGGGAAAGTGGGAGAAAGAAAGAGAGTAGGAAAGGAAGAAAGAGTGGTAGAAAGTAAGTGGGAGAAAGAAAGAGAGTACGGAAGAAAGAAAGAAAGGGAAAGAGGAAGAGAGTCAGAAAGAGAGAAGGAGAGTGGGGAAGGAGAGTGAGATGTGTGTGTGTGAAGAGTGTGTGTAAGAGAGTGTGAGAGCAAGAAAGCTTGGGGGTGAGAAAGTGAGAGAGAGTAAGCATGTGAGTGAGTGTGTGTGTGTGTACAAGAGTAAGTGAGAGGGAGTCAAAATGAGAAACAGAGATATACACACACACACATACACATACATGCTTATGTAATGCATATGCATATGCATACGCATACATACATACTTACATGCATACACACATACACACACACATAAACACACATGCATACATGTGCATACATAATGCACATCCATATGCATACATACATGCTTACATTCATACACACACATACACACACATACACACACACAAATACACACATAGACACATGTACACACACATATACACACATACACACATACACACATACACACACATACACACACATATACACACAAATTTACACACACACATACACACATAGACACACACACATACACACACATATACACACACATACACACATAGACACATACACAATTACACACACACATACACACATAGACACATCCACACTTCCACACATACATACACACATCCACAAACATTTACACACACACATACACATGCATATAGACACATATATACATATGCACACGTATATACACACATAGACACACACATAGACACACACACATGCATACACACACACATGACATATACACATACACATGCATACAAACATACACATGCATACAAATATACACACGCATACACATACATATACATACATACATATACATACATATACGTATACACACATCAGGTCACATGCATACCTGCCCACAAACATACACACATACATACACATGCATATATATGTACGCATGCATACACAATGCACACATACACATGCATACACATATACATATACATACACATACATATATACACATACATATACATGCATACATACATACACGTAGATATATTGATTTCTAACCCATTTTGTTTTATATGTACATGTATTATGGATCCTAGTAGAGAGAGAAAGGTGAAACTCACTCTCATAAAAAGTCTTATGAGAGAAACAGCTCTTTATGATACGTTAGTGATCATCATGCATGAGTACTCAGAGATGCCTAATGATGAGCTAGATTTTACGATCCAGATGCTCACCCAGTGATCAGAGGAGGGCTCTTCTGCGGCTCCACATGTAAGAAGACAACTATCTACTCATATGTATGTGTTTCTTCACAATTTTTTTAATGATATTATAACACATATTTTTATTTATTCTTATCTATCTATCTTCAGGACACTATACCACAAAGATCATATTGTTGCAAAGAAAATTGTTGCAAATAAAATTGTTGCAAAAGCAAACTCATCCGCAGGAGGAGCCAACCATTTCAACTATGGATTGGTCTCCCTCTGCAGTTAAAAACTTGTGAAATTCAGATTTTGATAGTACAATAGGCTTCGCCAAACAAGTTGATGATCATAGATTACTAATAGTTCAAAAACATTTCAAAAGAGATGCATATTTGATACTATGCATGCATTAATGTGATTATTTGCTAATCCTTGAGATTGTGCACAATAATCTTGTAGGTGGCCACTTTGGGCATGATCCTGTGATCAAAGTTATTCTATTTTAAATTTTGAAGATGGAATAGGTTTCATATGGATGCACATACCTATGTGAAGCATTGTGACATATGTCAAAGAGCTCAATATTCTATACAAAAAGACAAGATGTAATTGAGACCCATCACATGAATGTATATGCATTCTCAAAGTGGGTTATAGAATTTGTAGGACCCATTAACCCCCTTAGTTAGAGGATGTTGGCATGCAAAATAATATGTGATAGTGGCCACATATTATCTCACCAAGTGGGTATCAATGAAAGAGACATGTAAAAATGCTACACAAAATAGGGCTAGGTTTATATTTGAGAATGTGCTTACAAGATATGGACTTCCCATAGAGCTAATGAGTGATTGCGGATCATCCTTAGTGAATGAAATGGTTGAATGTATATTAGAAGAACTCATGGTAATACAAAAGAAATGAGAACAATATCATCCACAAGTGAATGGACAAGTGGTAAATACTGACAAATTCTTATGGCATGTATTGACAAAGCTCGTGAATAATAAATACTCTAGTTGGGGCAAATAGTTATATCATGTTTTTTGAGCATGTTGAGTGGCCGTTAAAACAGTACTCAATGCAAACCCCTCACATATAGTATTTGGTCAAAACGGAGTGCTACCAATGGATACCCATGCTTAAAGCAGCACAAGAGCTTCAACAAACGGACCCTGAGCTATCCCCTAGGATAGTGGATCTAGAACATTTAGGAGAAACATGACCAAGAGAGGCAACATGAATATATGCAATGAAGAGAATATATGTTATGTTGATGTATACCATGAAGCAACATGCTGGTAAATTAGAAAAACATGGTTATGGAACTATGATTATGAATAGAATTTCGAAGAATAGTAAGGTATAATAAGCCTTGTTACAAGGGGATATAATGCCAAACTACATCCATGGATGGAGAGTCAATATTTATCAAGAATCACTAACAAAAGATATGAATGAACGATTAAATCACACACGAAATATTGGGAGGAAGGAAAAAGCATTAGAGAAGAGTAACATGCACATTTTCAAGAATCAATTAAGTGCATGAAGGTGAGATGAGAGAACATATGTTATCACAAGAACACTAATATTAACGAGATCCACCTCATAGTTTTCATTTCTAACCTACATGACCGAATATATCACATGGCTATTGTTGGTGCATAAAGCAAGCCTAAGATGTTGACTCATACATTAGGAATTCTCTTGAAATTCAAGGCTTAATATTGCACATAGTTCACTATATGGATGAATTTCTAAGGTTTATATCACGTTCTATCTTGGTCAAACGTAAATGAGATAATAATTGGAGAAAATCTCATTGACTTATAGGGATCCAAAGTCCATGACTTGATTTGAATTAAAAATTCAAATGTCCACCTAAACATTTCGATCACTTTTAGATGAAACCAATCACACTAGACCCTAATAATCCATTTGGATACATGAACAACTCCTAAAACAATAACTATAAAGGAGGATACAAAAGAAGGAGACGATACAACAATTATATAGATGATCAAGCTCTAGAGGATTCACTTCTACTTATGAACATGAAAATGAAGGAAGCTGATTCAAATGAGCATGTGTTCTATACTATTTATTCAGGATGCTCAAACCATGTGGCAAGAAATGTAGCCTTGATCTCAGACTTGGAAGGTCTAAAGAATAAGCATGAGGTATTAAAAAAAAAAAACACAAGTGTAGGAAAGACTCTAGACATAGACTTGCATATGAGATTCACCAAACATGGAGCCTATGTAAAGGATCCATTTCAATGTTTCAAGAAGATAGAAAAGGGCAAAAAAAACAAGTACATTATTCATATTTGAACTTCCAGACACAAGAACATTCCCTTGTTCAATTATGGCACCCAAACCTTATCAAAGCTCGAGGTTTGGCATAAGAGATTATCTCACATTAGAGAAAGAGTTGTCAAACAAATTATTAGAGATGAGAGTGTTATTGGACTACCCAATGCCTCTGATCAGCACATCATATACAAGTGTAGTGCATGTCAATTTAAAAAATCACAGAGGCAACCATTCACCAAGAAAGGATATATACATGGGGACGTACTAGAGCTTCTCCACACAAATGTTTGGGGACCAAGAAAAGAACCATCAATCTTAGGATCAAGGTATTATATGTTATCTATAAATGATTGTATCCAATGTACTATTTTTAACTTCATGAAGCATAAGGATGAAGTGTTCTCTTGTTTTTGAGAAATATTTAGCTCTTGTTGAGAGTCAAACCAGTAAAACATCAAGACAATAAGGTCTGATGGAGAGGGAGAATATGTCTTTCATGAATTCGGTTCATACCTAGAGGATAGAGGATCCAAGAGATTGATTAATACCACGTGCACTCCTCAATAGAATGGAGTACCATAGAGGAATAAATTGAACATTATTGAAGCAGCAAGGTCCATGTGGAACGAGAAGAAATTAACAAATTAATTATCTAGAGAGGCAGTATCTAGTGCCACATACTTGATAAATAGATTACCTTCAAAGGCCTTGGATGGTATCACACCTTATGAATCTCAAATTATAAGAAGACAAAGCTAGGATCATTGCATGATATTTTGGTGCATTCCATATACACATGTACCACCACAAATTGGAGGTAAATTAGATCCTAAGGCAAACAAGTGTGTATTTCTAGGCTATGACCTTAATAAAAAAAGGTTATGAGGTGATTCCAAAATGATCAGAAGAATCCAAGAAGAGAAATCAACTCATGGAACTGGAAAGGCAAGACCAAGATAAAAGAGTTGAGGAATGTTGTAGAATCGTCTCAACAAACAATCAAAGTATCTACTAGGGAGAAGAAGAAGAAGAAGAAGAAGCCTAATTAAAGGTATGGGTATGATACATCTCTAGTGACTAAACATTTTATGTACTTATCACAATACTTAAATTCTAGAGGAATGTCATCTTGTTAGGAGGCAAAGAAGAAACCTTAATGGATGAATGCTATGGAAGAAGAAATTGAAGCTTTGCATGAGAATCACACTGGAGAATTGGTACAAATTAATTTCCAAAACTAGTTTGAAGCATCTAGTTGAGTCTTTATGATGAGTATCATATGCGTGCCATATTCATGCTCATGGGAACAACAGAAGCGGTACTGTCGTGTCAATATTAGCAATTTCTATCAGCACATTCGTTTTCATTTTGAATGTCGTAGTGAGAAAAAGACGCGTATGTGGGTGAATTGCAATCCCGACCGATATTTTGTTTTCTTATAAGCAGTAACGAGTATGGAAGGAAGAGGGTATCATTTCCTTTGCTGTCAGAAGTGGTGGGGGGAATATATCAGCGCTGGACTGCATAGCAATGAAGTTATCGACGTTCCTTCTTTTGCTGTGTGCAATATTCATTTTACAGGATAGAGCGTTTGGCGGTGAATATACAAGCGAAGAATGCAGCGCCATAGTTAAGCGATGGGAAGGCCACGCTATTTCTCAACTATCGGAGCTTTCTGAAGATCGGCATACAGAATTGAAAGAGCTGCTCTATTTTCTTCATGTGCGACGCACAGGAGGTCGAACTTTCCATCAATGTTTGTTGCGGAATTTATACCCAAGCGAACAACTTTGCAACGATTCTTATGACAAGCTCCGATTCAATGCAAAGAGTCGCTGCAGATTACTAGTTAGTCACGACGATTACAGCATTCTCTCAACGCTACCGGTGAGATCGACATCGATAGTCACCAACTTGCGACATCCTGTAGATCGTGTTTTCAGCGCGTATGAATTCACAGTCGAGGTGGCTGCACGATTTCTAAGACCCACCCTCCGGGGGAAAGTAGATTCTCTCAAAGCATCAAAAATGGCGTCAAGTACTCTGATGATTTGGCCATAGAGTATTCTTGTTCCGTGGATGCGAGATGATCTGTACGAACGCGGCAAGCACAGGATTTCATCAGCACAGGAGAAGACATCATCGGAATGATTCTCAAACTACAATGCAAGTACCTTCGTAATGCCATTTCATGAATTTATTCACCAACACTTGGTGGCGGACAATATACATAACGGTGAAGCGTTCCAAATTGCCGGATTGACCTCCAACTCTTACACAAAAGGGGCAGCTGCAAAGATGAGACTCGATAAAATGATCTTTGTGGGTTTAACGGAGAAGCACGAAGATTCCGCAAAAGCTTTTGCTCATATTGTTGTGAAGCAAATTCATGCGCGAGAGGAGCCGATCATTTCAACTACTGAAAGGTCTCCCTCGGCCGTGAGTGAAGTGCAAAATTCGGCTTCTGACAATGCAACAGGCTTCGCCAAACAAGCTCTCACAGTCGATGGGCTCATTAGAACGTACGAGAAATGTTCTGGACGCCTTCAAAGCATCCAAGCTGAGCACCGTATCGTTTCTTTAAAGCATTCGTTACCAATCAGTTTCTCCAAAGAGGCTCGTCTTGGAGTTCCAGAGCAGATATTGGAGGAAATCAAGAAGTTGAACGCGCTCGACCTCGACCTCTTCGAATATGTCCAACATCGGTTCAGACAGCCGTTGTCAGTTTACAACTCTTCACAGAATAATATTTCACAGCAGCATGCGACAAGGAACTTAACGACAGAGATTAACATTATTAAAGGGCAAATAATGATTAATGAAGGTCTCCAGAGAGGCTTTGGCTACACAAAGTTGGTGCTCATATCCATAGGGAAGTTCGTCCTCTCAGCTCGCCGACCGGCAAGATGAACTCAGAATGTGACATCTGATCGGAGATGTGGGTAGTCTGTTGAGGCCTTGGCCATTCAACTCACAGAAAACAGGTGTTCTTTCATCATAGAATATCATTGTGACAGCTGCGCCAACTGTATATGCGTCTATGAATTATTGTATATGTATATTCCAATATGCTCTCATTGAGGAGCGCTCATGAAAGAGTAACCCATATTTTAGATTGTGTACATCAATACTCGAAACGGTGTAAGTTCTGTTCAACCTAATCGTTGTTTTACACTTTTCACATTATCATGCATTTTCACATCTATTTTGCATGTGTTTTGATGGTGTAGTCTGAACAGAAGAGCATCGCCTTACAAAAGCTGACATTAAGACTGTCTCTCTTCACAATTGATTTGAAGGAGGTCGTAAGACTAGTGTTAATACAAAGTCGACATACCTTGCACTCTAGAAAATAATAATAATAATAAAATTATAATTATAGTAATATTAATAAACAAAATCCCAGTTAACTTTTTCCTTCCCAAAATTGATCTCTTGTTTGGCTTGCCTCATTCTAACTTGATCTAGTTCCTTGTGTGCTCTATCTAATTTACATGCTTTTCTAATCTATCTTTCTCGTATGTCTTCTTGTACTTGTTAACCTATTTTTTGTATCTTTCCTCCATGTCTGATCTAGCTCCTCACCTAGGCTAACCTTGTTTTCCTCATCTTGTTTTTCTCAGTGTTATTTCATTTTCATTGACTAGCTCCACATTCGAAAAATCAATTTTTAATCCTCTGCCTTCCCTATTTGATCAACTAAGTATGCTTGGACAAGGAAAAAACTCTTGAAAATTGTTAAGCATGGTGATAGAAGCATAGAACCGACATGGATTACCCTTAAATAAGTGCTACGTGTCGCTATAGAACTCAGATGCAAAGCTTTGAAAAAGTGTTAAGTGTGCTCAAAGAAGTAAACATCTGCATGTGCAACATGTCGAGTGGTATTAAGTTTTGCTAAGGAGAGACAAAGAAAAATTGGATGACCTTCTAGGAAGACCTGCTGGATGACTCAATTGGATCACTCAATTGGAAATGCCTTGGATCACTATGCTCATGCAAGATAGCCTCTCAATAAACTATAAAAAATGAGAATTATATGTATTTGATATGTCGAAATGGAGACTTATTCAAATAGTTAATCTAATGCATTCTCGATAATCAAGCTCGAGGATGCAGTTGTCCTTAATTTGAAGAAATATTGCTGAAATGTTTGATCAATGAACTAAGAGGTTCAAACTAAAAATCCCTCTGTTATTCATGGAAATTGAGTCTTCCAAAAAAGGTGAATCTATCCATGGATAGTTTTTTCTTTTCGTAAAAGATAATAATCTTCCACATATTCTAAGATCCTCATTTCCTCCTTTCTTCATAATGCTTGAATCGTGATCCATTTATAAATTTCATCTGCTCCTAAGTGGAGCTTGATTTTCAACATTCCCCCTTCGGCTTCAACCTTAAAGTCTTCATCCTAGCTCCATCATTCCAATGCCTCTATTGATTGAAATTTCAACCTCAGATTCTTCATCCTCTATCTCTCCATTTAGAAAAGCATTCTTCACATCAAGTTGATACATCCTCCAATGCATGCTAGTTGTGATTGCAGTGATTGGTCTAATGTTAGTCATCTTGGTGACAAGGCTAAAGATCTCTTCATTATCCACTCCATCTATTTGAGCAAAGCCATATACCTAGCAATGCTACCATCTAATTGTTTCTCTACCTTGTGTACCCACTTTTCTCCAATGAACATCATGTCTTTCTTCCTTGGCACTATGTCAAAGTGTCATTATCCTCCAACTCCTTGACCTCCTCATGCATAGCATCTTTCTATTCTCTGCATGTATTTACTTCTTCGTTCTCTGCATGTGAGTTCTTCAATAGTGTTACTCATATATGTATAGTTTCTAGCCATGAATGAATCATATGCAGGCCTCTCAAGTGGATAACTTACCCTCTCAAACCTTCTTATTTCATCATCCCATTAATTCAGATATTTACAATTTACCTTTGAGCTCTTCCGCTTCTTTTGCATGATGGTCTTCATTTATCTCAATCCACAAATCTTCAGTTTCTTTTACCTTTGTGATTTTGGCCTTGCATTTTTTCCGTGCATCACTAAGTTGGCTTGATGTAGGAATACCTCCACTCAATGATGAGTGTCTATTCAAGTCCATTAGACCACTCAGAACCATGCTTTTTGGTTGTTCATTTCTTCTTGAATTCCTTCCTTCTTTATCTTCATTTGCAGCTTGCATAGTCTCATCTCAAGAGTATCAAGGTAAAAGCTCATCGAATCTCACATCACTAAATACCTTTAAATCCTTGTTTGTAGAATTGTAGCATATATGCCTACTCTATTGACTTCCATGCCTTCCGAATACACATCTTTTTGACCTATCATCAAGTTTGCTTCTCACTTCACTTGGAATATAAACTTAGCAAGTAAATCCAAACACTCTCAAGTGTTATTTATCTAGTTTTTTTATTATACCAAGCGTCATAGGACGCTGTGATATGTATACCTTATGTGGATGCTCTTTTCATGATGTATATTGTAGTGGCTTACACGATCTCAATAATAATTAGGCATTGCTCTCTCCCTCAATATAGCCATAGCCCATTCCGCAATGTGCCTATCCTCTCTTTCTCCTACACCATTTGGTTCTGGTGTGTACCTACATGTGATTTGTCTGTTGATGCCATTTGACTTCCAAAAAAATGAGATAATGCTTGTGAGAAGTATTCTCTCCCTCCATATGACCTTATACATTCGATATACCTATACAATTCCTTCTCTAAATTTCTTTGAGGTTCTTGAAGTAATCAAAGACATTATTTATGCTTCATGTAGTAAATTGAAGTAATCCTTGTGCAATCATCATTGAAAATTACAAATTCTATTACCTCCAATTGAGTTCTTATTTTTTGGCTTCCAAACATATGTATGAAGTAGGCCAAGTGGATGATAGTTCATATACTCTCTCTTCTTGAGCAGTAAGCTAGTTCGCTTACCCAGTTCGAAATCTTCACACAGGTTATTGAGATTTTCATTATAAAGATTGGGTAATCAGGGCGCTAAACTCTTCTTCTCCATATCCACCAACCACTCAATATCTATAGGTCTATACATTTTTGGCAAAGATCCGATTCTACTACCCTTCTCCTTCTATATGTGCAGTAGATAGTATGGTTGAAGTTTTTGTTCCCATTCAATCCGAATAACCATCCCTCCTTTCCACCTTTACCTTCCAATTTCTACCCTTCTTTAGGGTTTTCCAAAAAGCTTCCCTTCTAGTTGAACTTAGCTTGCAATCCTCTCTCAACCATCTGGCCCACAAAAACAAGGCTATTTGTGACTATGGGAACATGAAGTACATCCTTCAAATGCTTAGCCTTTTGAGAACCATCTAACATAATATCACCTATATGTGTGATGAGATGGTGGGTATCATTACCTATCTCCACATGCTCTTTGTTTGATCGTACTTACATGCTTGAGAAGAAGTCCTTGTTGTAGCTCATGTGATTGTTGCATCTAATGTCAATGTACCATGTGCTCGGCTCATGTTTTATGTAATCTGTCATCCACATCATACTTAACATACATTCATTATCATTTGAGTACATTCATAGGTTTTCCTTTCTATGATGAATCACTCTTTTCCCGTTGATATATCTCCTTTCAATAGTGGTCATACTTGCCACAAATGAAGCATCCTTCTTAGTTTTTGTTGTCATGAATCATAACTTCCTCCTCTTCCTCTACACTTGCCTCTTCTTCTCTATGAAGAGAACTTGCTCCCTTGGTCTTGATTAGAGTCTCCATTTGATCTCTTCCTTTGCTTCCTCTAATTCTCCCTTGATTTCTTCCTCTACATCTTCCTTCACCTACATAGAATACTTCAGCTTCATTGCCCTTTGTCTTGAGCCTCCAATGTTCATCTCCTTAGTGACCATTAAGAACACGAGCTGATGTTCATAATTGAATCATTAATCTTGCTATTTGGTGCCTTCCTCAAATTATTGCGTTCATTACAAAAGCTGACATTAAAACCCTCTCTCTTCACAATTGATATGAAGGAGGTCGTAAGGCTAGTGTTAATCCAAAGTCGACATATCTTGCACTTTAGAAAATAATAATAATAATAATAATAAAATTATAATTATAATAATATTAATATAAATAAACAAAATCCCAGTTAACTTTTTCCTTTCCCAAAATTGCTCTCTTGTTTGGCTTGGCTCATTCTAACTTGATCTAGTTCCTTGTGTGCTCTATCTAATTTACATGCTTTTCTAATCTATCTTTGTCGCATGACTTCTTGTACTTGTTAACCTAATCTTTGTATCTTTCCTCCATGTCTGATCTAGCTCCTCACCTAGGCTAACCTTGTTTTCCTCATCTTGTTTTTCTTAGTATTATTTCATTTTCATTGACTAGCTCCACATTCGAAAAATCAATTTTTTATCCTCTGCCATCCCTACACAATCAACTAGGTATGCTTGGACAAGGAAACAACTCTTCAAACTTGTTAAACGTGGTGATAGAAGCACAGAACCAACATGGATTAGCCCTAAATAAGTGCTACCTATCGCTATAGAACTCAGACGCAAGGCTTTGAAAAAATGTTAAGTGTGCTCAAAGAAGTAAACATTTGCATGCGCAACATCTCGAGTTGTATTAAGTTTTGCTAAGGAGAGACAAAGAAAAATTGAAAAAAAATGAGAATTATATGTATTTGATATGTCCAAATGGAGACCTACTCAAATACTTAATATAATGCATTCTTGATAATCAAGCTCGAGGATGCGATTGTCCTTAATTTGAAGAAATATGGCTGAAATGTTTGAACAATAAACTAAGAGGTTCAAACTAAAAATCCCTCTATTATTCATGGAAATTGAGTCTTCCAAAAAAGGTGAATCTATCCATAGATAGTTTTTTCTTTTCGTAAAAGATAATAATCTTCCACATATTCTATGATCCTCATTTCCTCATTGATGATTATCTAAAAACTGAATTTATAAATTGAGAGAATGGCTAGAAAGTGTGAGCTCTAAAAACGTTCATGAACTATCCATTATTCGATGTGCAGCTTTGAACTTTCAAAATTGCCTCCTGTTCGTTGTTCGCCTTTCCCCTGAGAAGAGAAACCAAAAGTCTATATCTATGAATTTCATTACTAATTTTGGGTCAAGCAAATAACCATCATAGCTCAAAAATATAATAGAGATTTATTTCTTGCATATTCAAAAATAGAGGTGCTTTGCTCCTTTCTTCATAATGCTCGAATCCTGATCCATTTATAAAGTTCATATGCTCCTAACTAAGAGCTTGATTTTCAACACTCCCCTTCGGCTTCAACCTTAAAGTACTCATCCTAGCTCCATCATTCCAATGCCTCTATTGATTGAAATTTTAACCTTATGTTCTTCATCCTCTATCTCTCCATTTAGAAAAGCATTCTTCACATCAAGTTGATACATCCTCATATGCTTGCTAGTTGTGATTGCAATGATTGGCAAAGCCATTAGTTACAACCCTAGCTTTATACCTAGCAATGCTAGCATCTAATTGCTTCTCTACCTTGTATAATCACTTGTTTGCAATGACCTTCATGTCTTTCTTCCTTGGCACCATGTCAAAGTGTCATTATCCTTCAAATCCCTGATATCATTGTGCATAGCATCTTTTTATTCCCTGCATGTATTTACTTCTTCAAAGCAGAGTTCTTCAATAGTATTACTCATATATGTATAGTTTCTAGCCATGAATGAATCATATGTAGACCTGTAAAGTAGATAACGTACCCTCTCAAACCTTCTTATTTCATCATTCCATTAATTTGGATATTTACAATTTACCTTTGAGCTCTTGTCCTTCTTTTGCATGATGGTATCTTCATTTTTGTTTACCGTTGTAATTTTTGCCTTGCATTTTTCCTTGCATCACTAAGTTGGCTTGATGTAGGAGTACCTTCAGCCAATGATGACTATCTACTCAAGTCCATTAGAGCACTAAGAACCATGCTTTTTGGTTGTTCATTTTTTCTTGAATTCCTTCCTTCTTCATCTTCATTTGTAGCTTGCATAGTCTCATTTGAAGAGTATCAATGTAAAAGCTCATCGAATCTAGCATCCCTTAATACCTTCAAATCCTTGTCTCTAGAATTGTAGCATATATACCCACTCTATTGACTTGCATGCCCTCTGAATACATATCTTTTTGACCTATCATCAAGTTTGCTTCACACTTCACTTGGAATATAAAGTTAGCAAGTAAATCCAAACACTCTCAAGTGTTATACATCTAGTTTTTTATTATACCAAGCTTCATAGGATGTTATGACATGTATACTTGATGTGGATGCTTTTTTCATGATGCATATTATAGTGGCTTACATGATCTTAATAATAATTAGGCATTGTCGTTGTAATATAGTGATAGGCAAGAGATGGTTGAACCACAACCTTGAAAGATAGGAGATAATTGAACTACACCCTAGGAGGGAGGATTAGGAAGTCACCCTCAACCATGGCTTTTGGGGCAAGTGGTTAGCCCATCACATTCCTAACCATGAGGTTGTGAGTTCAATTCCTTAAATTGGTATCAGAGCCTAGGAAGTAGTCTTGGGCAAGGTGGAATGACCCAATGGTCTCTTAAAAAGGCGCTTGGGCACTCTATCATGTGAAAGGATAGGAATTTTTGGCTTCCAAACATATGTATGAAGTAGGTCAAGTGGATGATAGTTCACATACTCTCTCTTCTTGAGCGGTAAGCTAGTTCGCTTACCCAGTTGCAAATCTTCACACACGTTTTTGAGATTTTCATTATAAAGATTGGGTAATCCAGGCACTAAACTCTTCTTCTCCATATCCAGCAACCACTCAATATCTATAGGTCTATACATTTTTGGCAAAGATCCGATTCTACTACCCTTCTCCTTCTATATGTACAGTAGATAGTATGGTTGAAGTTTTTGTTCCCATTCAATCCGAATAACCATCCCTCCTTTCCACATTTGCCTACCAATTTCTACCCTTCTTTAGGGTTTTCCAAAAAGCTTCCCTTCTAGTTGAACTTAGCTCGCAATCTTCTCTCAACCATCTGGCCCACAAAAACAAGGTTATTTGTGACTATGGGAACATGAAGTACATCCTTCAAATGCTTAGCCTTTTGAGAACCATCTAACATAATATCACCTATATGTGTGATGAGATGGTGGGTATCATTACCTATCTCCACATGCTCTTTGTTTGATCGTACTTACATACTTGAGAAGAAGTCCTTGTTGTAGCACATGTGATTGTTGCATCCAATGTCAATGTACCATGTGCTCGGCCCATGTTTTATGTAATATGTCATCTACATCATACCTAACATACATTCATTATCATTTGAAGTACATTCATACTTAGGTTTTCCTTTCTATGATGAATTGCTCTTTTCCCTTTGATATATCTCCTTTCAGTAGTGGTCATACTTGCAACATATAAAGCATCCTTCTTAGTTTTTGTTGTCATGAATCATAACTTCCTCCTCTTCCTCTACACTTGCCTCTTCTTCTCTATGAAGAGAACTTGCTCCCATGGTCTTGATAAGAGTCTCCATTTGATCTCTTCATTTGCTTCCTCTAATTCTCCCTTGATTTCTTCCTCTACATCTTCCTTCACCTACATAGAATACTTCAGCTTCATTGCCCTTTGTCTTGAGCCTCCAATGTTCATCTCCTTAGTGACCATTAAGAACACGAGCTGATGTTCATAATTGAATCATTAATCTTGCTATTTGGTACCTTCCTCAAATTATTGCGTTCATTATTTAATTATATATTCCTAGCTTTGGTTGAAGTAGAGTGTGATTTTGCTAGGGTTTTCCCAACCTTCATTAAACAGTATCACTTTTAATTATGCCCCTTAATTATATTGCCAATATGCTGAGATAAGATGAAGATGAACCTCTTATCTCTGTCATTCCATTTTCTCCCAATCTAGGCCTTGTTGTAAACAATAAAACCATCTTAAACCTTAGACTCCATGTGAATTTCTATAGCTCATTTTTTTAACTCAGAATTTGGAGAAACTAATGCTACCATTGCATCCAAAACTTTCCAGAACCCTAAGATTGATTGTCTACTTGCTAGATTCTGACATCTAGAGGTTTTGTTTTAGATTGTTGACATCATCAAGACATCATGAATTCATAACTAACTTTATAACCGCCCTTTGGGACCCTCCTCAAACTCCTATATAAGAAGGTCTTGGCCACATACATACTCACTCTATCCGATCCTAGTCTTGGGAGCTCAAGAAGTCATAATCACCAAGTAAGTACTTTCAAGTTACAATTCGAGTTCTAATCGTGTTTTGTGATCTAGTCTTGTCTAGTCTTGTATCTTGGACATCCTTTCTTGTCCTATTGTAATCTCATAGTATAAGATCCATTCCATTTATTCCTTATATCTAGTTCATCTCCTTGAAGTGACTTCTTGTAATCTAGAGATCTTGTTTCATACCTACAGTCCTAGGTTGTGGGATCTTCTATATCATTTAGTTGTGTTATCTATACATATCACTCTCATGTTGTGGGGCTTCTTGTATAAATAATATATTCTTGTATTATTTCCCTACATGGGTGATCTTGTAATCAAAATTATAATTTCAAAATCGTTTTTATTCTAGTAATAGGGCACAATCTATTGCTCCCCTTGACATTTCGGGAAGACTACATACATGGCTAATCACTCTCGAAATGGCCTCAAAGCTGACGTGAAGTATCTCTTTCTATCCATGCCCTAAGCAAATCCCTTGGAGGATGTTATCAATTATGCAGTTCAATGTGAGAATGATTTGTTCAAAGGAACCAAGTCCAAGAGCTATCAACATTGAGTACATTTCATCATGAATAAGAATCAAGTATCTTTGAAGATTAGCAAATCACTAGAAAGGATGTATTGCATAAACATTATGAAGATAATAAGAAGACAAAGGAAAAGAAGAACTTCATCTTCAATAAAGAAAGTACACTTACTCAAGGTTCTACATCAAATAGCTTGGAAACACCACAACATATACCTAGAAGCTCAAAGGATCCATTGTGTGAAGACCACAAGAAAGCTCCAGAGACACCCTGTCAATCACCACCTATCAGGATTGAGGATCATGAAGAATTGGAGGTTGAGCATGTCTTAGACTCAAGAATCTCGAAATGAAGTCAAGAATACATTATTCATTGGAAATTATATGACGTCAAGGATCGTACTTAGGAACTTAAAAAAAATCTTGAGATAGCAACAATCAAGGTTTGTGAATTTCATAGGAAAAATCCAATAAAACCCAAGCTAAACAACATGACCACTCCTCGTGGAAGTCATTGCTTGAGGAGGAGGTGATGTCATCAAGAAGAAAACCATCTTAAACCTTAGACTCCATGTGAATTTCTATATCTCATTTTTTACTCATAATGTTGAGAGCCTAATGGTGCCATTGGATCCAAAGCATGCCAAAACCCTAAGATTGACTATCTACTTGCTAGATTCTGACATTCGGAGGTCGTGTTTTAGATTCTTGACATCATCATGATATCATGAATTTCTAACCCACTTATATGCACTTTTAGGAAACCCCCCTCGAACTCCTATATAAGGAGCTCTTCGCCACATACATACTCATCCTTGCCAATCCCAGTCGAGCTCAAGGAGTTGTGAATCGTGATCACTAAGTAAGAACTTTCAAGTTCCAATTCCAGTTCTAGGGTGTCTTGATCTAGACTTGGACATCCTTTCTTATCCTATTGTAATCTTGTAGTACGAGATCCTTTTTAGTTATTCCTTATATCTAGTTAATCTCCTTGAAGGGATTTCTTGTAATGCAAGATCTTGCCTTGTGCCTATGGTCCCCGATTGTGGGATGTTCTATATCATGTCTAGTTGTGTTATCTATACCTATCGATCTCCGGTTGTGGGACTTCTTGTACGAGTAATTGAAAGTATAATTGTGTGATCTTGTATATCATGTCTAGTTTTAGTATTTATACCTATCAATCTCAGGTTGAGGGACTTCTTGTAATCGAAAGTCTCATTTCGAAATCTTGTTTAGTCTAGTCAAAGGGCACAATCTTGTGCTCCCCTGACATGCGTAGCATTTGTTCCACCAAGAAATCCCCATAATCCCTTGCCACTTAGAAGACTGAGAAACCTAAACTTCCATGGTTGATAGTTGTTATTTTCTTGATACTATATTTGAACATGGCCTAATCTAATGTACTCTTCTAAGGTTCCTTGATGCAAGAATAGTGATGAGTATCAACATACTTACCTCTTTGCTTCAAAATGAAAGTTTTTCAAGCTCAAGAGTGTGGGAACATGTCCCAAATTGAACCTTCCACATCATCCACAATCAAAGGAGGCTGATTTCCACAAGTTGGAGGCATCAAATCATGCACATAATGGAAAGAAGTTTATTAGAGAAGATTTAGCTCACTTGTTGATGTGATTGGACCTCACTTTTGACACGTATATGCTTTTGATTGGTTAAAGAGGTTAGTATGTGATCTTTAAAACTCCTAATGAGTTGTATTATGACTTAGAGTCATGAGAATATGTGCCCAAGTTGCCCCTTTGCTTAAGCACACTCCCTACTAACTATTCTCTGCATATTTTGCAAAACTTTCACTTTTACACACTCTATCTATCTATATGATTTTGGCAGACCCCCCGTTCTTGTAATTTTTGTTTCTCCTTCATTGGGAATCTATTTTCAATTATTTTTGTGTTGTTGGAAAGCGTCTAAGTTCTAGTTTTAGTGGTATAAGTCTTGGGTTCAGTACTTGCACAAGTGCAGAGAAATGTGAAGAATAGTGTCTATCTAGTTAGCTCATACTCTGTGAAGAGATCAAGTTTTCTGTTTTGTTGCAGCTGGTTTGAGGTATCATCCAGTATCCAATGGAGTGATTTTTAATCTCATCTGAAAGCTCTTAATGTCTAGTTTGGGCTTGAAAAAAACCATTTTTATTCTCTACATAAACTCAGAGAAGCGCAAAAAATATAGAGCCTATGTCTAAAACATTTCAGGAATATCATAGGAGGGTTCATTTGCTTTTGTTGTGCACATAGGAGTGTTTATCCTCCAACAATGGTATCAGAGCTATAAGTGGAGTATCAAAGAGAGAACAAGAAGCTACTAAAGTGAAGTAAAGACTTCATCAAAGTTTTAAGGAAGGAAGCTAAGAACGGGCACGTCAACAAGGGGAAGCAAATACATCATCAAATCAAAGAGGATGCTTCATCAAGAGGAGTAGCTCTATTTTTTGAGGTAAAAGCCATCTTTTTCAACTTCATTACATCAAGGGGGAGGTTCAAAAGAGCTAGGAGTCACCATGGTTGATCTCAATGCTCAGATCGAGAAGCTCAAAAAAGGAAACTACAAACCATGGCCATTTTGAATAAGAAACTTTTTGATGGGGAAAGGTTTGTGGGGACTTGTTAGTGGCGGAGAGCCAAAACCATACATAGATGAGGTAAATCCAACCAATGACCAGAGAAGAGCAGTAAGAGAGTGGGATAAAAGGGACATAAAGGGTCATTTTCATTTTATCTCAGCATATTAGGAACTCTATGGTAGGGCATATTCAAGATTTGGATACATCCAAGAAGGTGTGGGAGTGCTTGGAGAGATTGTACTCAACCTCCACAAAAGCTAGAAAAATTCAGCTCAAGAATGAGCTAAATAATCTTTGGAAAAGCCCCTCTCAAGGTGCTAATGAGTACATATTAAAGGTTAACGAGCTTGCAGATGCACTAGGGTCAATTGGTTGTGCCCTAGATGTTGATGATCTTGTCGCCCACACCCTAAATGGACTTATGGATGATGAAAAATGGATGGCTTTCACAACTTCAGTGTATGTAAGGGACTCTCTACTTGATTTTGATCAACTAATCACTCTCTGCATGGTGACAGAGGAGATGAACCCTGGTGGTCACAATGCCAAGGATAGCGAAGGACAATTTTTGTATGCGGGTAGAGAGAGAGGAAGACACAATCGAGGTGCCACAAGAGGAAGAGGAAGATAGCAAAGCAACCAAGGAGGTCAATGACAACAAGAAAATGAAGGTGAAAGAGGTGGAAAAGCCACAAATAGAGGAAGAGGTGCAAGATTTGGTGGAAGAGGACAACCCACTTCAAATGGATGCTTTGTATACGGTAAGCCTGGTCATTTTGCAAATGAATGTTATCATAGAGCTCAAAGACAAGGGAATCAAAGAAAC
This sequence comes from Ceratopteris richardii, assembly GCA_020310875.1. NCBI lineage: Eukaryota > Viridiplantae > Streptophyta > Polypodiopsida > Polypodiales > Pteridaceae > Ceratopteris > Ceratopteris richardii. The sequence continues at coordinate 22,736,839 of CM035425.1, forward strand.
AACAACAATTATAGAGGGCAAGGTAATTATGCAAAAACATCATCCAGCCAAGGGAATGATTATTTACTTGCCTTGAGGTATGGTGAAGATACAACTCAAGCTAGTGAAGATGTACGGTATGTAGACAATGGATGTAGCAATCATATGTCATGTCGAAAGGATCTTTTTAGTAATCTGCAGGTCCCAAAGCATCAAGGGCATGCAGAAACCGGTGATAATTCAGATAATACCATTCAACATGTGGGAGATATCAGTTTGGAAGGAAATCAAAGAGCAAAGTGCTTATCAGAGGTATTACATGTCCCTACTATTACTAAAAACGTGATTCTGGTAGGCCAAATGGTAGAAAAAGGCTATCAATTTAGGTTCAATGAAAGAGGATGTTTTGTTGAGGATCCAAGGGCAGGTTTCAAGCTCATAGGAAAAGGAAAGAAGCAAGGGAGAATGTTCACAATGGACATACATCAGCCACACCATTCAATGTCACATATGGAGACAGGAGGATAGCAGATTTGGATCTATGGCATAAACGAATAGGTCACATCAACCTACAAAAGCTCAAGGACATGCAAAGGAGGAGCTTGGTAAGAGGCCTACCAAATTGTACATCTAAAATATTGCATGAAATTTGTGTAACTTTCCAACAAGGAAAACAATCAAGGTTGCCCTTCAAGAAGAGTACCTATGTAAGTGCAAATGTTTTCGACCTCATTCACACGGATGTTTGGGGTCCAACAAGAGAAGCTTCCCTTGATGGAAATAGGTATTTTGTAACCTTCATTCATGACTTTTCAAGAAAAGTATGGTTGTATTGCATTAGAAACAAATCAGATGTGTTCCACCACTTCAAGAAAATCAAAGCACAGGTGGAGAAGGAATCTGGCACGTTGATCAAAACTTTGAGATCCGATGAAGGGGGAGAGTACTTCTCCCATGAATTTATTGAATTTTTCTAGATCAATGGCATCAAAAGACAATTTACATGCAGGTATACCCCTCAACAAAATGGGGTAGTAGAGAGAAAGAACAGACACATAGCAGAGGTAGCAAGGTGTATGCTCAACAAAATGAATATGCCGCGTTGTTATTAGGGAGAGGCTATATATACAGCCACACACATCATGAATAGATGTCGTACATTAGGTATACATCATCTAACCCCTAAGGAAGCATGGAGTGGAAGAAAACCTTGCATTTCACATCTAAGAATCTTTGGTTGTATATGCTATGTACATGTACCTCAAGAGTTGAGGTCAAAGTTAAATTCCAAATCTTAAAGGTGTATTTTTTTTTGATATTCTATGGAACAAACACCAAGGAGTTAAAGGTAAGTAGGGATGTTGTCTTTGATAATTTGAAGCCTTGGTATGCATGCACGAGTCCATTCAGGTTGAAGAGATAAGTGGGATAGATAAAGACAATGATAATAGAGTTCAAGAAAGCAAGGATTTAAGTGGTCCAAGCAACTCATGCAACACAAGGAAACCCTCTTCATGGAGTGGAAGGGTTAGGGAAAGAGAGACCAGCTCTGAAGAAAGCAAATTTAAAGGCAAAGATAAGATTTCAGTTGAAGAAGGAAGCTATGTGGACGAGAGCATGTTGGAAGATGAAGAGATAGAAGAAATTCAAACCCCAGGAGTGGCAAAACAAAGAAAGAAGATGGCAACCACACCTAAAGGAAGTGAAAGAAGGTCTTCAAGAGTAAGATATCGAGTACAAAGGTTAACATTGGCAAAGCATTATGCATACATGACTCAGGTAATCAAGGACAAAGAACCAACTAGTTATGAAGAAGCTAAGGATTGCAAGGAATGGCAAGAGGCAATGAAGAGCTCAAAGCGCTTGACGAGAACCATACTTGGAGCTTGGTACTAGCTCAAGAAGGCATGGAGGTGATAGTTAATAAGTGGTTTTACAAAATTAAAAGAAATTCAGATGGTTCCATTGCTAGGTACAAAGCAAGGTTGGTGGAAAAACGCTTCTCCCAAAGCTACGGGATAGATTATGATGAAACTTTCAGCCCTGGAGCCAAGATGCCGACAATTAGGACTTTGATTTCAGTGGCCATATCAAGGAAATTGATCTTATATCAGTTGGATGTGAAGAATGCCTTCCTCAATGGAGAGCTTCAAGAAGTATTCTACATGAGCCAACCTCAAAGATCTACTAGTATGAGGTACCCAAATCATGTTTGCAAGCTAAGGAAAGCATTATATAGACTAAAGTGAGCCCCAAGGGCCTAGAATCAGAGCTTAGCGGATTATTTATCAAGTTGTGGATACAAAGAAAGTGTCGTAGATCCATCACTTTACATGAAGAAACAAGGAGACAAGACCGTATACATATGCATCTATGTGGACGATTTGATCATCGCAGGAAGTGATATTGCACGTATTAAAGATATCAAATCAAAGCTAGGAGAGGAGCTCAAGATATCTCATCTTGGAACACTAAAGTACTTCTTGGGAATAGAGGTAATCTATGCACACAATGGCATCTTCTTGATTCAAAGAAAATACTTGTTGGATGTGCTATACAGGTTTGGTATGAGTGGTTATAAGCCACTTTTTCAGCCCATGGAGCCCAATACAAAGCTTGTTGCAGGTCAAGGAGAGGCTATACAAGATATTACACTATATAGAAGCATAATTGGTTCATTAATTTATGCTACATTCACTAGACCTGATCTTGCATATGTAGTAGGTGTTCTCTCTCAATTTTTGCATGCACCTAATCATGATCATCTATGGCAGCAAGAAAGGTGCTTAGATACATCAAGAAAACCATCAACCAAGGTCTATTTTACTCATATGATGCTGATCTAAGTATGAAAGGATATAGTGATGCTAATTGGACAGGTAGCAAGGATGATCGAAGGAGTACATCGGGTTATGTTTTCATGATAGGTACAAAAGTGATCTATTGCAGCTCTAAGAAGCAACCCACTATCGCTCTTTCATCCACAGAGGCTGAGTACAGAGGTTTAGCATTGGCTACATGTGAGCTATTATGCCTTAAGAAGCTACTTAAGGACTTGGAAGTAGAAGTGGAGGAGTTTCCTCTTTATGGAGACAACATTTGAAGCATCTACCTAGCTAACAATCCCATGTTTAATGTGACGAGCAAGCACATAGAGGTTCATTACCACTTTCTTAGAGAAAATGTGATGGCAAAAGAGCTAGATATAAGGTATGTGAACACTAAAGCGTAGGTTAAGACATGATGAAAACGTTTCTTCAAGGTACAAAGCTTGGAGGATTCAAGGAAGCAATCAACATAAGAGACACACGTTGAAGCAACGAAGGAGAAAAACTTGAGCTTCAGGGGGAGTGTCGAAAGTTTATCAAGCTCAAGAGTGTGGGAACATGCCCCAAATTGAACCTTCCACATCATCCACAATCAAAGGAGGCTGATTTCGACGAGTTGGAGGCATAAAATTATGCCCATAATGGAAAGAAGTTGATTAGAGAAGATTTAGCTCACCTCTTGATGTGATTGGACCTCACTTTTGACATGTATATGCATTACATGGAAATACGTGCCCAAGCTGCCCCCTTGCTTAAGCACACCCCCTACTAGCTATTCTCTACATATTTTGCAGAAATGTCCAGAATAGTGTCAGTCTAGTTAGCTCATTCTCTGTGAAGAGATCAAGTTATATGTTTTGTTGTAGCTGGTTGAGGCATCATCGAGTATCCAAATGGAGTGATTTTACTCTCATTTCAAAGCTCTTAAAGTCTAGTTTAAGATTAAAAAAATCCACAGGGCTTTTTCTATCCATTTTTTAACCAAAAAGTCACCTGGAGCATGTGGTAGACGTGCAACAAGTGCTTTTGTTCTAGTGTGAAGTTCATGAAAGGATTCACCTGGTCTTAGCTTCAAGGTCTCTAGCTGATCTAGAGCTCTTTCCGAGGAATCACTTGGTCGGAATGTCTGTGAGAACGCCGCCTTCAGAGCCTCCCACGTAGTGAAATAGCCATCAGCATATTGACTATACCACTTATCTGCAAGACCCTCCAATGTGGATGGAAAGAGTGCCAGCATTGCATCCTCTCTATTCTGCAGACCTCGTCCACGGCATAAAGAGATGAATCTCCTCACATGATCATCAGCATCCTCATAAGCATGTCCCTTGAAGGTAGGGAATTTGATGTTTAATCTGGAGAGTAAATGAGAGAGATCCTCCATTTGTACTGGTGTTTCTTCGGACGTATCTAAGGAGAAGTCTAGAGTTCTCCTATACCCCTCTTTTGACAATGGTGTCGCACCCAAATCAATAGATAAATTTAGGGAGGGTAGAGGGGAGATAGACTCACTAATCGTGGTTTTGGCTAACTTGTTAAGGCTCCTCCGAACACGAAGAGACTCCTTATCTGCTCGTGTATGGGTCATGTACCTATTCGCAAATGTAATAGGGCAAAATACCTCTCACCCAAATGCAAAGATCCCACCAGGCATGCCAAACTGTAGAGGAGGTACTGGGGTATCCACTTTTATCAAAAGTAGAGAATAAAGATTAAACACATCCAGTACGTCACCTACTCAAGGGAGGTTCTCTTTAGGGAAGTATACCCTTTAACATTTCTGTGAGCAGGCAGAGGTAAATAATAGCACAGAGTTGTACATACTCTAGGAATATTAATCAACAAATGACTATAGAAGACCGTATATTTCTTGATTCGAGTCAGATGATTACAAGGTTGGGCAGAGTGATGCTCAAATGTGCAAGCTTAGGGCTAACATGCCACCTTAAAAGTGAATAACCTCAATGCAACAGAGTCTTCTCATCAACATAAGGGGCCAATTATATGCAGACTAACTCAGAACAATACAAATGGTAAAGAATTTCTCAAGAGAATAGAGCTTAACAACAACACTGACCAATAGAAAAGAAAAGAATCCAAGCCACTCTCTTACACTATAGTGCTCATAGCCCTCCACTGAGAAGCCTACCCTCTGTATCCACACTACAGAGTAGCTCCTACAATAGGCTTGAAACCACAAAGTGCAAGAGAGGACTTCTGCACGTACGTACGTGTATCTGAACCACGGTATCTCTAAAAAAATTGTACCTCAAATGAGCATAAATCCATTGTTTTTATAGGCCCCAATAGGCCAAGAGGGCCTTGCCGAATCTTCACTTCCTCTGATCACGCGTTGGTTGATTACACAAGATTGGAGGGGTAGGTCAATTATTCCTTTTATTCGAATTGGATCCCCAAAAATAGGTAGTCGCCATGAATGGTTGGCGGCAACATTTGTTTATCCACTTTCACCTTTAACATTTCACTTGCCATCCGATATTCTCATTTTTGTTTCCTCACTGATTTAATCCCGGGTAATTCAAATGAAGTGCCTTGCCCACTTTGGAAGTGCATGAGGAGACCATCATGGGGTGTTTTGCCATAGTACCATACCGTATTCAATAAAGCGTTCTGCATCATCATCTTGAGCCTTCTTCTGCCATTCTGGGATAGCAGCTTGATATGCGGGACCTAATATTACTTTCGATTCATTGTTTACAGTGCTCCTGGACCCATGTTCATCCTGAGAAGAGCTCTTTTCTGTTGGCTTAGATGTCATTTTTTTCTTCTATGAATTCTCGTCTTCTGAAATTTCTGACACCCTTTTTCCGGTATCGTGTGTGTGTGGATGTGTTGGTGTGCATGCGGGTATGTGTGGATGTGTGTTTGTGTGGGTGTGTGTGTGATGGTGTGGGTGTGGGTGTGTGTGTATATGTGTGGGTGTGTGTGTGTGGGTGTGTGCATGTGTGGGGGTGTGAGTGTGTGGGTGTGGGTGCGTGAGGGGGCGGGGATGCAGGAGGCTGAGGGGAGGGGGGTGTGAGGGGGGTGAGCAGAAGGAGTGGCGGGGGAGGGATGCGGGAGGAGTGGCCGGAGGGGGTGCGGGGGGTTAAGGGCGGGGAGAGGTGGGGAGGGCTGGCGGGGGTGAGCGGAGGGATGGCGGGGAGGGCTGGCGGGGGTGAGCGAAGGGATGGCGGGGAGGGCTGGCGGGGGTGAGCGGGGGGATGGCGGGGAGGGCTGGCGCGGGTGCGGGTGGGATGGCGGGGAGGGCTGGCGGGGGAGCGGAGGGATGGCGGGGAGGGCTGGCGGGGGTGAGCGGAGGGATGGCGGGGAGGGCTGGCGGGGGGTGAGCGGAGGGATGGCGGGGAGGGCTGGCGGGGGTGAGCAGAGGGATGGCAGGGAGGGCTGGCAGGGGTGAGCAGAGGGATGGCAGGGAGGGCTGGCGGGGGTGCGGGTGGATGGCGGGGAGGGCTGGCGGGGTGCGGGTGGGATGGCAGGGTGGGGCAGCGGGGGCGCGGGGTGGGATGCGGGGGTGAGCGGAGGGATGGTGGGGAGGGCTGGCGGGGGTGCGGGTGGATGGCGGGGAGGGCTAGGGGGGGTACGGGTGGGATGGCGGGGGCGCGCGGGGCTCCGGGCGGAGAGAGGCGGGGGATAGCGGGGTGGGGTAGCGGGGCGTGCGGGGAGGGCTGCAGGGGTGGCGGGGGAGGAGAGAGAAGGAGGGAAGGGTGAGAGAGAGAGAGAGAGAGAGAGAGAGAGAGAGAGAGAGAGAGAGGAAGAGAGAGAGAGAGAGAGAGAGAGAGAGAGAGAGAGAGAGGAAGAGAGAAAGAGGGGACGGGAGAGTGAGAGAGAGAGACCAAGAGAGAGAGAGAGAGAAAGAGAGAGAAAGAGAGAGAGAGAGAGAGAGAGAGAGAGAGAGAGAGAGAGACCGAGAGAGAGAGAGAAAGAGAGAGAGAGGGAGAAAGAGAGAAAGAGAGAGAGAGAGAGAGAGAGAGAGAGAGGAAGAGAGAAAGAGGGGACGGGAGAGTGAGAGAGAGAGAGAGGTAAAATTAGTCCATTAGGGTAACACTGGAACAAAAGCAACGATCGCGCAGAAGATCAGAAGATGAAACGGTTCGGGTAATGGGTGGAATCACTTCTTGAATATGCAGCTCAAGTAATTTGGGAGCTTCGTTCTCAGTCTCAGAAGCCGTTGCTACATCAATGACGTGATGTGCAGTCAATTAATTCATGGTGATACTTGGTTACCATGATACTTGGCTTGACAGACAACTTATGAAGCATCTCTATGTAAAAGACACAAGGTGATTGACAGAGAGAAAAAGGAGGAGGGGTACTACAGTTGTGTTTTCATTAGGAGAAACTTTAGGTTGTGCTACATATGATCTATGATGTGGTTGGTAGTTCTTATTCATTTTACATGTATGCCTTGATTGACATTGTGACACAATTTATGGCATATGTTTCTTTTCTCATATGTGGGTAGTGTGCTTTGACCTAATAGTAGTGACTTTATAGCCTCTACTTGATGTGATGTTGGAATATACTTATGTTTCATGATGGTTACTTGAAGCTCTCCTTTGTGGATGGGTTGGAATGGCTACTTCATGTTTCATCAACCATGTTCTATTTGGAGGTATATTGAGTTCAAATGGTTCATCACCAATAATTAGTGGATTTATTTTTCCCCTTTGTGCATGTCCTGAGAATCATTTTTTGAATGGTCACATCTATGGCAGTTGATCATCACCATGCTCTTAGGAATGATTCTATGGACGAGGCTATGAACTATTTTGATATTTTTAATCGACTTCACTCTGTCATATTGAACCGCTCTATGATTGTATGGTGACCTTTGTTGCATGTAGACCACTTCATCCTCTCTTATGGGGCTTCATCCAAGGTGTTCATTATGTACCTTGAGCATGGATAAGATATACCACAAAAACTTATTAGTATAAAATAATCAAATGATTCCTCTTATGTAACTTCATTTCCAAGTTGAACCCTCAAAAACTTTTTGTGCATGACATTGATCATGATGCAAAGGCCTTGTTGATAGCCTCCAATTTCCACTTGCAATGTTTGTGTTGTACTTTCATGAAAACATTTCTAATTGTCAAACTCTTGCAAAATTTGTTTGAAGAAAAGCACGTGAGTATTAGTCCAACTAGTCAACATGCATATAACCACTAATATGACATCTATTTTTTAAGAAATTACTATTAGATTTATAGTGGGACTTTTCCATTATTATTGTACTAGAATCTTGACTCATAAATATCAATACATCAAAATTCTCCATATGAAATACAACATGTAATATTTCAATGAATAAAATGAGCACAACCAGAAACAACATCTGAATGTAGAATGTACTTTACCTTTCACTATTCCAATTCATTGATGATTAGTATCTTTAATATGAATTTGAGTCTATCACCACAACATGTACCAAAAAGATAAACATATATAAAATCAAATTAAAAAGGGATGTGAAAAGAAAATTAGTAGAGGTAGCTTTTATTCGAGAAGAAAAGCATTGATTTTTGAAGCCTCTATACATTAAAAATTTATTTATTTATTGTTTTGTACAAACTAAAGCATATGTATATGAGTTCTTCATAAACTAAGGATATGATTTCTTGATTGACTCCGTAGTCATGGTTGCATGCTAAACATAGCTGGGCATATTTTTTTTATGTGTAAGTATTCTATAGCAATATCAATCATGTCCTCTTTATAATTCATCTTCCTAATGAGTAGCTTCGATAAGCATGGACAAATGCTTTCACACACATATGTGTATCCATACTGTGTAATATTGGTGTCATTCTTTTGAAAAGACGCAGAAGTAAGAGAAACTATTTAACAATTTAAAGTGCTTCTTTGGTGCTGATGAAGCACTTATTTCTCATATGAATTACCTATGCAAGGGCAATATTGGTTTAATTCTTTTGCAAATATGAGAACGAAGAAAAATATTATACCTCATTGGAAGAATATGATGTCTATGTTCTCCCACTCCCCATGAAAGAGCTTACAATGATGGTATTGTATGTTTTTCCTCTTGAAGATTAGTAGATGAATAATGGAAAGTAAAATGAATAGTAGATCTTTGATCACAAGGAAAGAATGAACCACCTACTTGGACATGAATATTGTCATCTCATGGCAGAAAAATTTCCTTCTAAGTGATTCCATTATTGTTACATCTTCTCCTTGGAGGAAATTGTTCGAGTACCCCATGGCTGCTAGAACTCAGATGGTAAGAGAGAGAAAGAGAGAAGAGAATCAAAATAACATGTATAATGGACTAAGAAGTATCTGTACATAGAGAAAAGTACTTTTTTGATATGTGTATGGGTCAAGGTGAGGTTTTCCATTCTATGTGAGTGAAAATGATAAAAATTTGAAAAACTCATTTTTTGAGGTAGGGAAAGTTATGAGTTTGATGATGTGGCACTTTACTTTTGGAGGGAGTTTGAAAAAAGAACTATATTGAGCAATTTTATTAAGAAATCCATACAAAAAAGTAACTTCTGACATGTATATTAAGAAATGGGCCCTTTTTAGTAAGCAATAACTAAATATGTGACTTTTCAAAAAAGAGTCATTTTTTTATTCACAAAGATGGACGGATCTGATGATGTGTAAAGTAGAATATCTCTCTCTTTCTTTTATAGAAGAGAGAGATGACCCTACTTGGGCCTAAAAAAAAAGCTTAGTCTAGCCTACTAAAAAGTGCTCTATTAAATGCACTTTTTTCCCTCAAGCAAGAACAAGATTAAGCTTAATCCCTTAAAATTAGGAATCCTTACAAGGCCCATGCAGGGTTCATTTTTTCCCCTAATGATAGACATTTACTCACATATACACCTGCATACACATACACACACATAAACGTACTTACTTATACATACACACATATACATACACACATGCATATACACAGATGTATGCATACACACATACACAATGTCATGCATACAAATACATATACACTCACAAACATATACATACATATATGTATACACATATTAGGTCACATGCATACCTGCCCACAAACATACACACATACATACACATGCATATATATGTATGCATGCATACACAATGCACACATACACATATACATATACATACACATACATATATACACATACATATATAGACATACATATACATGCTTACATATCTACACATACATATATTGATTTCTAACCCATTTTGTTTTACATGTACATGCATTATGGATCCTACTAGAGAGAGAAAGGTGAAACTCACTCTCATAAAAAGTCTTATGAGAGCAAGAATTTTTCCTGATACTTTAGGGATCATCATGCATGAGTACTCAAGGATGCCTGATGATGAGCTGGATTTTACGATCAAGATGCTTACCGAGCGATCAGATGAGGGCTCTTTTGTGGCTCCACATGTAGGAAGACAATTATTTTCTCATAGGTATGTTTTTTTCACAATTTTTTTTATGATATTATAAAACACATTTGTATTTATTTTTATGTATCTATTTTAATGACACCTATACCACCTCTAGATCATAAGAGCAGATCATATTGTTGCAAAAGAAAATTCATGTGCAAGAGGAGTCGACCATTGCAAGCTATGGATAGGTCTCCCTCACCTGTTAATAACTTGCGAAATTTGGATTTTGACAGTACAATAGGCTTCGTGAAACAAGCTTATGATCATAAATTACTAATAGTTTGAATAAGATTCGGACTGATGCATATTTGATACTATGCATGCATTAATGCGATTATTTGCCAATCCTTGAAACTGTGCACAACAATCTTGTAGGTGGCCACTTTGGGCATGATCGTGTGATCAAAGAGATTCTATTTTAAATTTTAAAGATGAAATAGGCTTCACATGGATGCACATACCTATGTGAAGCATTGTGACATATGTCAAAGAGCTCAATATTCTATACAAAAAGATAAGATGTAATTGAGACCCATCATATGGATGGATGTGCATTCTCGAAGTGGTTTATAGAATTTGTAGGACCAATTAACCCCCTTAGCTAGAGGATGTTCCCATGCAAAATAATATGTCATAGTGGCCACATATTATCTCACCAAGTCGGTATCAATTAGAGAGACATGTAAAAATGCTACACAAAATAGGGCTAGGTTTATATTTGAGAATTTGCTTACAAGATATGGACTTCCCATAGAGCTAATGAGTGATTGAGGAGCACACTTAGTGAATGAAGTGGTCGAAGTTATATTAGAAGAACTCATGGTAATACAAAAGAAATGAGAACCATAGCATCCACAAGTGAATGGACAAGTGGTAAATACTAACAAAGTCTTATGTCATTCATTGACAAAGCTCGTAGATAATAAATGCTCTACTTGGGGCAAATAGTTATATCATGTTTTTTGAGCATGTTGAGTGGCCTTTTAAATAGTACTCAATGGAAACTCCTCACATATAGTATTTGGTCAAAAATGCAGTGCTACCAATGGATACCCATGCTTAAAGCAGCACAAGAGTATCAACAAGCGGGCCATCAACTATCCCTTAGGATAGTGGATCTAGAACATTTAGGAGAAACATGACCAAGAGAGGCAACACGAATATATGCAATGAAGAGAATATATGTAATGTTGATGTATACCATGAAGCAACATGCTCGTAAATTAGAAAAACATGGTTATGGGACTATAATTATCAATAGAAATTTGATGAATAGTAAGTTATAATAAGCCACGTTAGAAGGGGATATAATGCCAAACTACATCCATGGATGGAGAGTCAATATTTATCGGAAATCAGTAACAAAAGATATGAATGAACGATTAAATCACACCATGAAATATAGGGAGGAAGGAAAAAGAATTAGAGAAGAGTAACATGCACATTCCCTAGAATCAATTAAGTGCATGAAGGTTAGATGAGCGGACATATGTTATCTCAAGAACACTAATATTAATGAGATCCACACACATTTACACACACACACATACACATGCATATAGACACATATATATAGATACACACGTATATAAGCACATAGACACACACACACACGTACACACATAGAAACACACACACATACCTAGACACATACACACACATAGACACATACACACATATATGCATACACACACACGGAGAGAGACATACACATACACATACACATACATGCATACATAATGCATATGCATATGCATACATACATACTTACATGCATACACACATACACACACACATGCATACATAATGCACATGCATATGCATACATACATGCTGACATGCATACACACACATACACACACACATACACACATAGACACACATACACACACATAGACACATACACACACATATACACACAAGTTTACACACACATACACATGCATATACACACATACATACATAGACATACACACATACACACACACATATACACACACATACACACATAGACACATACACAATTACAGAGACACACACACAAATACACACACACACACATACACATACACACACACATACACACATAGACACATACACACTTCCACACATACATACACACATCCACACACATTTACACACACACATACACATGCATATACACGCGTATATACATATGCACATGTATATACACACATAGACACACACATAGACACACACATAGATACACACATACACACATAGACACACATAGACACACACACACACACACATACACACACACATGGACACATACACACACATATATGCATAAGCACACATAGAGACATACACACACATATATGCATACACACACATAGAGACACATACACACACACATAGACATACATGCATACATATGAATACATAATGCATATGCTTATGCATACATACATACTTACATGCATACACACACAATCACACACACATACACACACATGCATACATTTGCATACATAATGCACATGCATATGCATACATACATACATACATAATGCACATGCATAATGCACATGCATAATGCACATGCATAATGCATACACATACTCACATATACACCTACATACATGTACACACACATATATGTACTTACATATACATACGCACATATACATACACACATATAGCACATGCATATACACATACACATCCATACAAACATCCACATGCATACACATACATATACACACATACATATACACACATACATATACGTATACACAGATCATGTCACTCGCATACCTGCCCACAAACATACACAAATACATACACATTCATATATATGTAAACATGCATACACATTGCACACATACACATGCATACACATATACATATACATATGCATATACATACACGTACATATACATGCATACATATGTACACGTAGATATATTGATTTCTTACCCATTTTGTTTTATATGTACATGTATTATGGATCCTAGTAGAGAGAGGAAGGCGAAACTCACTCTCATAAAAAGTCTTATGAGAGCAAGATCTCCGCATGATAGGTTAGGGATCATCATGCATGGTACTCATGGATGCCTAATGATGAGCTGGATTTAACGATCCAGATGTATACCCAGCGATCAGAGGAGGACTCTTCTACGGCTCCACATGTAGAAAGACAACTATCTACTCATATGTATGTTTTTTTTCACAATTTTTTTAATGATATTATAACACATATTTTTATTTATTCTTATCTATCTATCTTTAGAAAACCTATACCACCTCTAGATCATAAGAAAAGATCATATTGTTGCAAAGCAAATTGTTACGAAAGAAAATTCATGCGCAGGAAGAGTCGACCATTTCAACTATGGATTGGTCTCCCTCCACTATTAATAACTTGTGAAATTTGGATTCTGATAGTACAATAGGGCCTTGAGATTGTGCACAGTAATCTTGTAGGTGGCCCCTTTGGGCATGATCCTCTGATCAAAGATATTCTATTTTAAATTTTGCAGATGGAATAGGTTTCACATGGATGCACATACCTATTTGAAGCATTGTGACATATGTCAAAGAGCTCAATATTCTATACAAAAAGATAAGATGTAAATGAGGCGCATGGCATGAATGAATGTGCATTCTCGAAGTGGGTTATAGAATTTGTAGGACCCATTAACCCCCTTAGTTAGAGGATGTTGCCATGCAAAATTATATGTAATAGTGGCCACATATTATCTCACCAAGTGGTTATCAATGAGAGACACATGTAAAAATCCTACACAAAATAACGCTAGGTTTATATTTCAGAATGTGCTTACAAGATATGGACTTCCCGTAGAGCTAATGAGTGATGAGGAGCACACTTAGTGAATGAAGTGGTTGAAAGTATATTAGAAGACTCATGGTAATACAAAAGAAATAAGAACCATATCATCCACAAGTGAATGGACAAGTGGTAAATACTAACAAAGTCTTATGTCATGTATTGACAAAGCTCGTAGATAATAAATGCTCTAGTTGGGGCAAATAGTTATATCATGTTTTTTGAGCATGTTGAGTGGCCTTTAAAATAGTACTCAATGCAAACCCCTCACATATAGTATTTGGTCAAAATGCAGTGCTACCAATGGATACCCATGCTTAAAGAAGCACAAGAGTATCAACAAACGGACCCTGAGCTATCCCCTAGGATAGTGGATCTAGAACATTTAGGAGAAACATGACCAAGAGAGGCAACATGAATATATGCGATGAAGAGAATATATGTAATAATGATGTATACCATGAAGCAACATGCTCGTAAATTAGAAAAACATGGTTATGGAACTATGATTATCAATAGAATTTTGACGAATAGTAAGGTATAATAAGCCTTGTTACAAGGGAATATAATGCCAAACTACATCCATGGATGGAGAGTCAATATTTATCAAAAATCACTAACGAAAGATATGAATGAAAGATTAAATCACACCACGAAATATTAGGAGGAAGGAAAAAGAATTAGAGAAGAGTAACATGCACATTCCCTAGAATCAATTAAGTGCATGAAGGTGAGATGGGAGGACATATGTTATCACACGAACACTAATATTCATGAGATCCACCTCATAGTTGTCATTTCTAACCTCCATGACCGAATATATCACATGGCTATTGTTGGTGCATGAAGCAAGCCTAAGATGTTGACTCATACATTAGCAGTTCTCTTGACATTCAAGGCTTAATAATGCTTATAGTTCACTATATGGATGCATTTCTAAGTTTTATATCAGGTTCTATCTTGGTCAAATGTAAATGAGATAATTGGAGAAAATCTCATGGACTTATAGGGATCCAAAGTCCATGACTTGATTTGAATTAAAAATTCAAATGTCCACCTAAACATTTCGATCACTTTTAGATGAAATCAATCAAGATTTATGAAGCAAAAGTATATATGTACACTAGACCCTAATAATCCATTTGGATACATGAACAACTCCTAAAACAATAACTATAAAGGAGGATACAAAAGAAGGAGAGGATACTACAATTATATAGATGATCAAGTCCTAGAGGATTCACTTCTACTTATGAACATGAAAATGAAGGAAGGTGATTCAAATGAGCAGTGTTCTACATTGATTCAGGATGCTCAAACCATGTGGCAAGAAATGTAGCCTTGATATTAGACGTGGAAGGTCTAAAGAATAAGCATGAGGTTGAAACAAGTGATGACAAAAGACATCCTATGGAGAAGATAGGAAATGTCAAGACCTCCAATGATAATATGATTTTTTAAAGTTCAGTTCGTATGTTCTAGATATTAAAAAAAAAAAACACAAGTGTAGGAAAGACTCTAGACATAGGCTTGCAGATGAGACTCACCAAACATGGAGCCTATATAAAGGATCCATTTCAATGTTTCAAGAAGATAGAAAAGGGCAAAAAAAACAAGTACATTATTCACGTTTGAACTTCCAGACACCAAGAACATTCCCTTGTTCAATTATGGCACCCAAACCTTATCAAAGCTCGAGGTTTGTCATAAGAGATTATCTCACATTAGAGAAAGAGTTGTCAAACAAATTATTAGAGATGAGAGTGTTATTGGACTACCCAATGCCTCAGGTCAGCACATGATATACAAGTGTAGTGCATGTCAATTCAAAAAATCACAGAGGCAACCATTCACCAAGAAAGGATATATATATGGGGACGTACTAGAGCTTCTCCACACAAATATTTGGGGACCAAGAAAAGAACCATCAATCTTAGGATCAAGGTATTATATGTTATCTATAAATGATTGTATCCAATGTACTAAATGAATCATTTATATGTTATCTATAAATGATTGTATCCAATTCAAAAAATCACAGAGGCAACCATTCACCAAGAAAGGATATATATATGGGGACGTACTAGAGCTTCTCCACACAAATATTTGGGGACCAAGAAAAGAACCATCAATCTTAGGATCAAGGTATTATATGTTATCTATAAATGATATGTTAACTTCATGAAGCATAAGGATGAAGTGTTCTCTTGTTTTGAGAAATATTTAGCTCTTGTGGAGAATCAAACAAGTAAAACATCAAGACAATAAGGTCTGATGGAGGGGGAGAATATCTTTTTCATGAATTCGGTTCCTACCTAGAGGATAGAGAATCCAAGAGATTGATTAATACCACGTGCACTCCTCAAGAGAATGGAGTACCATAGAGGAGGAATATGAACATTATTGAAGCAGCAAGGTCCATGTGGAACGAGAAGAAATTAACAAATTAGTTATCTAAAGAGGGAGTATCTAGTGCCACATACTTGATAAATAGATTACCTTCAAAGGCCTTGGATGGTATCACACGTTATGAATCTCAAAATATAAGAAGACAAAGCTTGGATCATTGCATGATATTTTGGTGCATTCCATATACACACGTACCACCACAAATTGGAGGTAAATTAGATCCTAAGGCAAACAAGTGTGTACTTATAGGCTATGACCTTAATAAAAAAAGGTTATAGACTATATAATCCTAGCACTAAAGGTTTTATGGTCATTTGAGAGGTTTTGTTTGATGAGAATAAAGCATGCTTTGAAGATGATTTTTGGAATATCAAGCCAGGATATGATCGAAAGGAAGACGTCCCCAACTCTCTCTAGCAAAAATACACATACGCTTGAATCATTAGGTGATTCTGAAGATGATCAAAAGAATCCAAGAAGAGAAATCAACTCATGGAACTGGAAAGGCAAGACCAAGATAAAAGAGTTGAGGAATGTTGCAGAATCGTCTCAACAAACAATCAAAATATCTACTAGGGAGAAGAAGAAGAAGAAGAAGAAGCCTAATTAAAGGTATGGGTATGATACATCTCTAGTGACTAAACACTTTATGTACTTATCACAATACTTAAATTCTAGAGGAATGTCATCTTGTTAGGGGGCAAAGAAGAAACCTTAATGGATGAATGCTATGGAAGAAGAAATTGAAGCTTTGCATGAGAATCACACTTGAGAATTGGTACAAATTAATTTCCAAAACTAGTTTGAGGCATCTAGTTGAGTCTTTATGATGAGTATCATACGCGTGCCATATTCATGCTCATGTTCTATCACCACATTCGTTTTCATTTTGAATGTCGTAGTGAGAAAAAGACGTTTCTCAACGACGCGTATGTGGGTGAATTGCAATCCCGACCGCTATTTTGTTTTCTTATAAGCAGTAACGAGTATCGAAGGAAGAGGGTATCATTTCCTTTGCTGTCAGAAGTGGTGGGGGGAATATATCAGCGCTGGACTGCATAGCAATGAAGTTATCGACGTTCCTTCTTTTGCTGTGTGCAATATTCATTTTACAGGATAGAGCGTTTGGCGGTGAATATACAAGCGAAGAATGCAGCGCTATAGTTAAGCGATGGGAAGGCCACGCTATTTCTCAACTATCGGAGCTTTCTGAAGATCGGCATACAGAATTGAAAGAGCTGCTCTATTTTCTTCATGTGCCACGCACAGGAGGTCGAACTTTCCATCAATGTTTGTTGCGGAATTTATACCCAAGGGAACAACTTTGCAACCATTCTTATGACAAGCTCCGATTCAATGCAAAGAGTCACTGCAGATTACTAGTTAGTCACGACGATTACAGCATTCTCTCAACGCTTCCGGTGAGATCGATATCGATAGTCACCAACTTGCGACATCCTGTGATCGTGTTTTCAGCGCGTATGAATTCACAGTCGAGGTGGCTGCACGATTTCTAAGACCCGCCCTCCGGAGTAAAGTAGATTCTCTCAAAGCATCAAAAATGGCGTCAAGTACTCTCATGATTTGGCCATGGAGTATTTTTGTTCCGTGGATGCGAGATGATCTGTACGAACGCGGAAAGCACAGGATTTCATCAGCACAGGCGAAGACATCACCGGAAGGATTCTCAAACTACAATGCAAGTGCCTTTGTAATGCCATTTCATGAATTTATTCACCAACACTTGGTGACGGACAATATACATAACGGTGAAGCGTTCCAAATTGCCGGATTGACCTCCAACTCTTACACAAAAGGGGCAGAGAAAATTCGTAGATGCATCGTTCACCATCCACACCTCGGCGCCCATGTTCTGAATGTTGCAAAGATGAGACTCGATAAAATGATCTTTGTGGGTTTAACGGAGAAGCACGAAGATTCCGCAAAAGCTTTTGCTCATATTGTTGCGAAGCAAATTCATGCGCGAGAGGAGCCGATCATTTCAACTACGCAAAGGTCTCCCTCGGCCGTGAGTGAATTGCGAAATTCGGCTTCTGACAATGCAACAGGCTTCGCCAAACAAGCTCTCACAGTCGATGGGCTCATTAGAGCGTACGAGAAATGTTCTGGACGCCTTCGAAGCATCCAAGCTGAGCACCGTATCGTTTCTTTAAAGCATTCGTTACCAATCAGTTTCTCCAAAGAGGCTCGTCTTGGAGTTCCAGAGCAGATATTGGAGGAAATCAAGAAGTTGAGCGCGCTCGACCTCGACCTCTTCGAATATGTCCAACACCGGTTCAAACAGCAGTCGTCAGTTTACAACTCTTCACAGAATAATATTTCACAGCAGCATGCGACAAGGGACTTAACGACAGAGATTAACATTATTAAAGGGCAGAATATGATCAATGAAGGTCTCCAGAGAGGCTTTGGCTACACAAAGTTGGTGCTCATATCCGTTCTGTACTTAATGGCGATAGGTGTGGTCGTTTCCATAGGGAAGTTCGTCCTCTCAGCTCGCCGACCGGCAAGATGAACTCAGAATGTGACATCTGATCGGAGATGTGGGTAGTCTGTTGAGGCCTTGGCCATTCAACTCAGAAAACAGGTGTTCTTTCATCACAGAATCTCATTGTGACAGCTGCGACAACTGCTCTCATTGTATGCGTCTATGAATTATTGTATATGTATATTCCAATATGCTCTCATTGAGGAGCGCTCATGCAAGAGTAACCCATATTTTAGATTGTGTACATCAATACTCGAAACGGTGTAAGTTCTGTTCAACCTAATCGTTGTTTTACACATTTTCACATTATCATGCATTTTCACATAAAATTTGCATGTGTTTTGATGGTGTAGTCTGAACAGAAGAGCATCGCCTTACAAAATCTGACATTAAAACTGTCTCTCTTCACAATTGATATGAAGGAGGTCGTAAGGCTAGTGTTCATCCAAAGTCGACATATCTTGCACTTTAGAAAATAATAATAATAAAAAAATTATAATTATAATAATATTAATATAAATAAACAAAATCCCAGTTAACTTTTTCCTTCCCAAAATTGCTCTCTTGTTTGGCTTGGCTCATAACTTGATCTAGTTCCTTGTGTGCTCTATCTAATTTACATGCTTTTCTAATCTATCTTTCTCGTATGTGTTCTTGTACTTGTTAACCTAATTTTTGTATCTTTCCTCCATGTCTGATCTAGCTCCTCACCTAGGTTAACCTTGTTTTCCTCATCTTGTTTTTCTCAATATTTAATTTCATTTTCATTGACTAGCCCCACATTCAAAAAATCAATTTTTAATCCTCTGCCATCCCTACTTGATCAACTAAGTATGCTTGGACAAGGAAAAAACTCTTGAAAATTATTAAATGTGGTGATAGAAGCATAGAACCGACATGGATTAGCCCTAAATAAGTGCTATGTGTCGCTATAGAACTCAGATGAAAGCTTTGAAAAAGTGTTAAGTGTGCTCAAAGAAGTAAACATCTGCATGTGCAACATCTCGAGTGGTATTAAGTTTTGCTAAGGAGAGACAAAGAAAAATTGGATGACCTTATAGGAAGACTTGCTGGATGACTCAATTGGATCACTCAATTGGAAATGGCTTGGATCACTATGCTCATGCAAGATAGCCTCTCAATAAACTATAAAAAATGAGAATTATATGTATTTGATATGTCAAAATGGAGACTTATTCAAATAGTTAATCTAATGCATTCTCGATAATCAAGCTCGAGGATGCGGTTGTCCTTAATTTGAAGAAATATTGCTGAAATGTTTGAACAATGAACTAAGAGGTTCAAACTAAAAATCCCTCTATTATTCATGGAAATTGAGTCTTCCAAAAAAGATGAATCTATCCATAGATAGTTTTTTCTTTTCGTAAAAGGTAATAATCTTCCACATATTCTAAGATCCTCATTTCCTCATTGATGATTATCTAAAAACTGAATTTAGAAATTGAGAGAATGGCTAGAAAGTGTGAGTTCTAAAAACGTTCATGAACTATCCATTATTGGATGTGCAACTTTGAACTTTAAAAATTTATTCTTGTTCCCCTTTCCCCCGAGAAGAGAAACCAAAAATCTATATCTACAAATTTCATTAACTAATTTTGGGTCAAGCGAATAACCATCATAGCTCAAAAAATAATAGAGATTAATTGCTTGCATATTCGAAAATACAAGTGCTTGGCTCCTTTCTTCATAATGCTTGAATGGTGATCCATTTATAAAGTTCATATGCTCCTAAGTGGAGCTTGATTTTCAACATTCCCACTTCAGCTTCAACCTTAAAGTCTTCATCCTAGCTCCATCATTCCAATGCCTCTATTGATTGAAATTTCAACCTCAGATTCTTCATCCTCTATCTCTCCATTTAGAAAAGCATTCTTCACATCAAGTTGATACATCCTCCAATGATTGCTAGTTGTGATTGCAATGATTGGTCTAATGTTAGTCATCTTGGTGATAAGGCTAAAGATCTCTGCATTATTCACTCCATCTATTTGAGCAAAGCCATTAGTAACAAGCCTCGCTTTATACCTAGCAATGCTACCATCTAATCGCTTCTCTACCTTGTATACCCACTTGTTTCCAATGACCGTCATGTCTTTCTTCCTTGGCACTATGTCGAAGTGTCATTATCCTCCAACTTCTTGACCTCCTCATGCATAGCATCTTTCTATTCTCTGCATGTATTTACTTCTTAATTCTCTGCATGTGAGTTCTTCAATAGTGTTACTCATATATGTATAGTTTCTAGCCAAGAATGAATCATATGCAGGCCTCTCAAGTGGATAACTTACCCTCTCAACCTTCTTATTTCATCATCCCATTAATTCAGATATTTACAATTTACCTTTGAGCTCTCCCGGTTCTTTTGCATGATGCTCTGCATTTATCTCAATCCACAAATCTTCATTTTCTTTTACCTTTGTGATTTTGGCCTTGCATTTTTTCCGTGCATCACTAAGTTGGCTTGATGTAAGAATACCTCCACTCAATGATGAGTGTCTATTCAAGTCCATTAGACCACTCATAACCATGCTTTTTGGTTGTTCATTTCTTCTTGAATTCCTTCCTTCTTTATCTTCATTTGTAGCTTGCATAGTCTCATCTGAGGAGTATCAAGGTAAAAGCTCGTCGAATCTAACATCCCTTAATACCTTTAAATCCTTGTTTGTAGAATTGTAGCATATATGCCCACTCTATTGACTTGCATGCCTTGTGAGTACACGTATTTTTGACCTATCATCAAGTTTGCTTCTCACTTCAATTGGAATATAAACTTAGCAATTAAATCCAAACACTCTCAAGTGTTATCCATCTAGTTTTTTTATTATACCAAGCATCATAGGATGTTGTGACATGTTACCTGATGTGGATGCTCTTTTCATGATGTATATTGTAGTGGCTTACATGATCTCAATAATAATTAGGCATTGCTCTCTCCTTCAATATAGCCATAGCCCATTCTGCAATGTGCCTATTCTCTCTTTCTCCTACACCATTTGGTTTTGGTGTGTACCTACATGTGATTTGTCTGTTGATGCCATTTGACTTCCAAAAAAATGAGATAATGCTTGTGAGAAGTATTCTCCCCCTCCATATGACCTTATACATTCGATATACCTATGACATTCCTTCTCTAAATTTCTTTGAGGTTCTTGAAGTAATAAAAGAAATAATTTATGCTTCATGTAGTAAATTGAAGTAATCCTTGTGCAATCATCATTGAAAATTACAAATTCTATTACCTCCAATTGAGTTCTTATCTTTTGGCTTTCTGTAGAGGGGGTACTAGGGTATCTACTTTTAACAGGAGCATGCAGCAAGCACTCCAGTACTTCACCTACTCAAGGGAGGTTCTCCTTAGGGAAATATACCCTTTAACACTTCTATGAGCAGGCCGATATCAATGATTGCACAGAGTTGTGAATACTCAAGAAAATATTAATGACAACTGATAATAAAGGAAGACCAATCACTCCTTAGTTCAACGGATGATTACAACATAGGCAAAAGAAATGCTCTAAAGTTGATTGGGAAAAATGTGGCATTCATCCTTCCCAAAAGATGGTTCAGTATGAGCTACTCAAAATTTGCAGCTTGTTCATAGTGATGTTTATGGTCCTATGTAGACACCTTCTTTTGGGAACTATCTTTACTTTGTGACTTTCACCGATGATTTTTCCAAGCGTGCAAAGTCCAAAGTGTTTATCTGCTTCAAATAGTTTTTGGTTTTGGCTAAAAATCTATCAGCATGTAAAATGGGCACCCTCCATTCTGATCAAGGGGGGGAATATATGTCTTCTGATTTTAATGCATTTCTGGTTGAATGTGGGATAAAACACTAGTGTATAGTGCCGTATACACCTCAATAGAATGGAGTTGCTGAAAGGAAGAATAAATCACTCATGGAGATGGTGAGGTGTATGGTCAAGAGTCAGGCTTTACCACATAATTTCTAGCTTGAGGCTATTATGTGTGCAGCATATGTACTTAACACATGTCCCACTAAAGCATTGCACTCTATCACTCCACATGAGGCTTGGCATGGTCGTAAGCCATATGTTTTTCACCTCCATATTTTTGGTTGTATGGCATATGCATTAGTGCCTGGACAACAACGCAAGAAATTGAATGATAAATTAGTGAAATGTATTTTTGTTGCATACAGTGCTAAAAGCAAAGACTATCGTCTCTATCATCCACAATTAAACACATTCTAGTTACTTATGATGTTGTTTTTGTGGAAGATGCTATTCAGCCATTACTTTCATGTACTAAGGAGACATATGTTAGCTCCAAAGACATGTATGATACTTTGTTGCCTCTTTTTACAAGTGGATAGTCTAGTGAAAGTCCTAATGAGGCAACTTCTCAACCTTTATAGTTTTCATGTGATGATGTAGATCATTCCATTTTTTATGCAAATTTACATGATGCACTGTTGATGAGAGAGCTGATATTGAGGAGGCAAAAATTATGCCAAAATGGTTGGTGGAGATTTTGTGTGACAACCAATTAAATGCACCTCTCTCATATCATACTTGTTCAGGCTCTCATACTGCCTCTTTTGCATCAAATTGCTATGTTATGGTTGCCTCTAGTCTCTACGATGAGAATGAGCATGTTTCGTTTGATGAAGCATAAAATTTTGAAAATTGGATGGTTGTTATGTAATCAATATATGATGTTATCATGAGAAATGATACTTGGTATTTATGTAACTTGCCGCTTGGAAAGAAGGCCATTGGCACTAACTGGGTATACAAGCTAAAGCATAAGCCTGATGGAACAGTTGACAAGTATAAGGCTAGGCTTGTTGCAAAGGGGTATGCTCAGGAAAGAGGCATTGATTTTGATGAGACCTTTGCTCCTACTTGCGGAATGACTACTGTTTGTAGCATTTGTGCACTTGAAGCTCATCATGGTTGCAACATCGGTTGGACATTAAAATTCCATTTTTGAATGGTGACTTCCATGAAGAAGTGTATGTTTTTCAGCCTTGTGGCTTTGTGCATAAAGGGCATCAAAATCAAGTATGAAGATTGAAAAAGGCATTACATGGTTTGAAGCAAGCACGCCTATCTGATTGCACATTGTTTTCAGAACAATCCAACTGAGAACACCTTATATGTTAAGCATGATGATGATGTGCTTCTGATCATTGTTGTGTATGTTGATGACATGCTGATCACTGGTCCTCATGAGAAGCACATTGTTGATTTTAAGGCAGAATAGCTTTGTGTCAAACAAAATGCATTGACACATTATTGTAGTTTTTTGGCCTTGAAGACTGTAAACCCATTGCCAATCCTATGGAGACAGGTTTATGGTTGAGTCTTCATGATGTTGGAGATGCATTTGATGTTGTTCTCTATTATCATGTTGTTGAATGCTTGATTTATTTATGCATTACTCGGGTAGATATTCAGTTTGTTGTCTCAGAGATGAGCAAGTTTATGCATTGGCCAGGTATCAAGCATTGGCTAGCATTTAAGCGCATCTTTTGCTACTTGAGTGGTACCCGGCTACTTGGATTGTTTTATCCCAAGGGGGGATCACTACTGCCAGATTTTTATGCTTTTTCTGACTCTACCTAGGATAATTGCTATGACACTCATGTGTCCACTAGTGGTTTTTGCTTCATGCTTGGTAGCTCATGCATATCTTGGTTGAGAAAGAAGCAGCCTATTGTGGCCACTTCTAGTTGTGAGTTTGAGTATAGGGCAACTTTCATAGTGATTGTTTACTGTGTGTGGCTTAGACACCTTATGGCTGATTTGGGTGTTAGTTAGTCTTCTGCCACCACCATCTTCACTAACAATCAGAGCACATTGGCAGTTGCAAGGAACACTGTGTTCCATGCTCGCTTGATGTCGATCTCCATGAGTTTGTTTAAAGGCCTTCTTCCATACTTCTCTAGCAAACTTAGTATATATTTCTTTTTGTATTACCCATATATCTTCTATACATTGAGTTTGATACCTTCAATTGCTACCCTATCTTCCTCTTGATATCTTGTTAGCTATACAAATTTTTGGTTTTTGTGCACTAAAATATTCCCATTTTGTAGATTAAATGTCTAGCTACATGTGTTTTGCAAAGGAGAGATGGTTGTCAGTGGCAATAAACTACAATCACTGTGACTTGGAGGTCGGTATGCATACAACCATGAGGTATGTGAGGGGGATGAAGTTAGAGAGAAAAAAAAAACAAATAGAAGCAAGATAAAGAATAAAATAAATAGAAAAACAGAGAAGAATATATCTATATATATATATATATATATATATATATATATATATATGGAAAATGAGAAGGAAAATTTTTCAAAAAGCAAAATAAAAAAAAGGAAAAAGTTCAAGAGAAAAATAAGGGATAAATAAAAGAAAAAAGAAAGAAATTAAAAAAAGAAGAGAGAAAACAAAATTAAACTAAAACAACACCTAGAAAAAAAATTAAAAAGAAAACAAGGAGTAAAACATGAAGATAAAAAGAAAAAAAAGAGAAAAAACGATATACTACTTAAGAAAAAACAATAAAACAAACAAATACATAAATAAAAAAAAGAGAAATAAGAAAAAAAAAGTTAAACAAAAACACAAAAAGGAAAAAAATAAAAAATGAAAAAGAAAGGAGTGTGCACGTGTGTATGAGTGGGGGGAGTGGGGTGTCAGAGGGAGTCAGACGGATTGGGTGAGTGGGGAAAAACAAAATTATTTTTCGCTTCCCTCTCACTCTCTCTTTCTCTCTATGTCTCCTCTTTCTCTCACTTCCTCTCTCTCCCCAACTTAAAGTGGGCGGGCATCATTTTTTCAGTTTGTTGGTTCTTTTCTAGTTATAGAGATGCACATGGATGCAGGAGAGGACAATCAAAAGATGGGATGAGAAGGTGAGAGGAGGATGCACATGAGCGGAAGAGGATTTTCTGATGAAGATTCAAGGCACGCGAAGGAGGGAGGCATCATTAATCACACATTTTTTTCCTAGTGGTTGTGTCCAGTTGAGCATACATGCTGGAAAGGAGGGGAGGGTCCTCTCGTCTGATCCAAAAAGGAAGAAAAATGGTGTTTTGTTTTTCATATGTCTGTGATAGCTATGGGATTCAAAGTGTCTTCCCATCTTTGAACCTCATGCAATCCATCGATTGGGCATTGAGATGACTTAGACAATTCCCTCTCAAGTGAAGATTCTCATGAGAAAATTGAGAAGAACTCAAATCTTGTCCTCATGAGCAAACTGAGAAGAATTCACCTTCCAAAAATGATGGCACAAGTCTCGCTAAGAAGAATAAGCTCTGCAAATCTTGTGTTTTCCTTCATGATCCTTGCATGCGATTGCAATTATCTTGGATGTTGTATGTTCATATGATCACTGGAGTGAGCATTTGAGAGGGAAGACAAAATTGGAGGTGTCCCCTAGGTCTCCATGAACAAATAGACATAAGGACTGGGATTATGTAAGGCAATGAAGCTTTCATGGAGAGGATTTTTTGAAGTTTAGTAGCATGGGGCTTTCCTTCGGTAATTAAAGCAGCAAATGGGAGATACCTGTTTGAAAAGAAAGAGCAAAAATATTTGAAGACAATCAACTGATGCTACGATCAAGCTTCGAGAACTTGAAGAAATTATTTTAGCCCATCATGCTTTCTTCTGGACGAATGCTACCAAGGATCTCTTGATTGAAAGGGAAGCAAAGAAACAGTTGCAGCTAAAGGCAACTTAGTTGCATTGGGTGACAGGGAATAGAGGGGAGGCTCAGTAGTGGCCACTCTAGGAGGAACTTAGAGGAAAGTGCTCGCTTTTGCTATATGTAGGTACCGGAGAAGAGCATAGAAAGGGGGAGGGAGGGGGTTGGCCAGTGGAGATACTAGGGAGAGTGTAACAACCCCTTCTATATAGAGTATTTTGGTGCTTACAAAGTTTTCCGAGTTGCACCAAATTGTGTGCAACTATAAGGGTAGTAGTGCACCTAGATGCCACCTCCCCAACCAAGCTCTCTTTGCCATCCCATTGTAATCCTTTTTATTGAAGTAATTCAAAAAACTTTCTTGGAAAACATCTTGGCTTTCTGTGTACATGTGTTCTTGTGCATGTCTTGGGTCCTATTTTAAGCCTTGGGCATTTACGGTGGTCCAAGATGTCTCAAGTGGTATCAAAGCATGAGCCTAGGGGAAGCCTTTGGACAAGTGGACTGTCAAACCAATGCTGGTAGTGTCATCAGTCTCGGGCCCATCTTGGGTGAGTTAGCTCAAAATCATGTGTACATTTTTCCCTGGCCCCCCCACCCACTAGTCTCCACCCTCTGCCCCCCCTCCCTCGCCCCCCTTCCCTCCCCCCCCCCTCTCCCTCCCCCCTCCCTCTCTTCCCCAAGTGTCCTCGTTGCTATGCCCCGTCATTGGTGTGCCCACGTGCCATCCTCACTATGCCCTATCATCGGTGTGCCCATGTGCCATTGTCATTATGCCTTGCCATTGGTGTGCCCCTCTGCTGCCATCACTATGCCCTACCATCGGTGTGCCCCCGTGCCACCATTGTTATGCCCTGCTATCAATACACCATGCCTTCTGCCATACCTATGTCTTGCCATCGACATGACCAATTTCTGCCATCGTGCTCTCCTGCTATCACTATGCTTATGTCATAACCAACACACTCCCACCCCTCTGCAATGTGCAACATTGCATTGACACACTCCTAGACCAACCAGCCCCTTCATGAGCACCATACAAGATGAGCGGGCCATATCTCAAAGAACTCAAGCAATAGTTACATGAAGTGGAAGAACAAGGCTACATTCAGCCTAGCAATTCTCCATATGGGTTCCCTATTCGCAAGAAGAAAGACGGATCACTTCTACTCTGCATTGACTATCAGGCCCTCAACAAGAACACCATCAAAAGTAAATACCTTGTAGGGGTCATGGAGCAATCAATCGACCACCTTGGCAAGGCCCATTACTTTACTCTGATAGACCTTAGATCAGACTATCATCTAATTCGATTCACACAGGAGCACATCTAGAAGACAGTGTTCCACACTTGTTGTGGTAGTTATGAGTGTGTTTTCATGCCCTTCAGTCTCATGGGATCTCCCACCACCTTCTGTAGAGAAATGAATGACAACTTTTGAGATATGCTAGACCTCTTCCTCATCATTTACATCAATGACTTACTCATTTATAGTGAAACTCTAGAAGAGCACTATGAAGATGTATGGGTAGTGTTGCAATGACTTCAGGAGCAACACCTCTTTGTGAAAGAAAGCAAGTGCGAGTTTGCGATGAAGAAGGTAGAATTCGTGGGTTTTTTCAACTCCAAACTTGGGCTGCATATCGATCCCAAGCTGAAAGTCCTACTCAAGTGCTCCCCCCCTCCCCCAACATTGATTAAAGAGGTGCAAGAGTTTATCCGATTCTGCAAGTTCCCATGTCGATTTATCCAAGGATTTAGCAAGATCACGGCTCCACTTCTTGAGATAATCAAGTATAAGGAATCTTTCTAATGGGTCCAAATGGAGGAAGAAGCATTTGAGGAACTCAAGGTAGCTATATGCAATGCACTTTGTGCTCAAGTTACTGGAATTCGACAAACCATTCAAGGTCCACACCAATGCATCAGGATTAGGGAGGTGTACTTATGCAAGATGGGGAGCCTATTGCCTATGAGTCCCATAAGTTCATAGGACTCGAACTCAGATGGAGCACCCATGAGAAGGAGATGCTTGTAGTTGTTCACTACTTGCATAAGTGGCATCACTATGTGCAAGACGAACACACAGTCCTCATGGACAATATCTCACTAAAGTACTTCACCTCGTAACCAAAGTTAAGTCAAAAGAAAGCTAGATGGTAGGATTTCCTCATAGAGTTTGACATAGAGATCATTCATAAACTAGGGCAACAGAACATTATGCAAGATGTGTTCCAGAAATTGATAAATCTTGTTCTCAGTGCTCAGTCCATCATTTGAAGTGTTTTAACTTGGATTAGGAAGCTTGCTAAGTCTATTTGCTATGCCAAAAGGAATTTTTCTAATTCCTACCAGGTTGAAAGCACTGTTCATTTTTTCCAGCAGGTGTATGTCCAAAAATATCAAGTTTTGGGAGCTAGTCATTTCGCAACTAGTCTGTCTTGACTTAAACTTTTGGGATACATGTTCCAAAGTACTTGGCTGATATTTTGGTGGATTTAGGAAGCTTAAAGGGTCTAGTAATCAACTCTGAAGTCTCAGTTGGCTGGTGTGAAGCTGGTTGTAGCAGCACCTACTCATCTTTGGATTGCATCCACCATCTCTCTTCACAGTGGTATCAAAGCATAGTCAAGCAACATGGGAGATGGATTTCCATCAACAATTGACAAATTGGATCGAAAAAACTACCCGGCATGGTCTCTAAGGATGGAGGCTTACCTTCAAGGGAGGAGTCTTTATGGATTCATATCCGGAGATGAAGCAATGCCAACCATGAGGAACAAAGGGCAACCATCACATGAAGAAGTGGAAGGACTTTCAAATTGGTGTTCGAAGGATGCACTTGCAAGGTCCTATATTCTAAACTCAATCTCTGATTTTCTTTTACCTCATGTCAAGGGATGCAAGACATCAAGAGAGACCTGGAATGCACTTGCTTCTTTCTTCTCTTCCAACACTCGAGCAAGGAAGAACCAATTGTGGATGGAGTTCACAACAATGAAGAAAAGCCCGAAGCAAAATGTGATTGATTATGTCACAAAGATGAAGGAGATTTCAGACCAGCTTGGAAGCATTGGAGAGGTAATTGAAGAGGAGCAAATCATTAGACAAATCATGAACGGAATCAAAGCAGACGACAAGTGGGAGTCATTCACAACAGCCATGGATTTATACATGATATGCATGTACCCGACCTCAACACACTCATGGGCCAACTCTTCACTCATGAAGCAAAGATTAGCAAAGGTGGTGAGTCCTCAAGAGGTAATCAAACTTCTGCCTTATATTCTGATAAAGCTAAGGTCAAGGACAAGTCAAAGAATAGGAAGAATGAAGATGAAGGAAGCTCTTTCCAAGCAAACTTTGCAGGTAGAGGAAGAGCTAGAGGAAGAGGCAGAGGTGGAAAGCAAGGCAGGGGGAGATTCCAATCATCTCAACCTTGCAACATATGTGGCTTATTTAACCATACTACTAAAGAATGTTTCAGGAACCCGAGGAACTCAAGAGGAAGAGGATTCAATAGAGGTGGCTATGGATCAAATAGAGGTAGATACAATGGAGGCTACAACAACAACAACAATTACAACAACAACAACAACTATCAAAGTGGCCATAGAGGAAGAAGAGATTACAATAACTATGCAGAGGAACAAAGTCAAGAAGATTCATTATTGATTATGAATCTATCAGCGAAGAAGGGCAAGGATGATGATCACATATTTTACATTGATTCGGGATGCTCAAACCATGTAGCAGGAAATGTGGCTTTACTTTCTGATTTGGAAGATCCTCATAACAAGCATGAAGTGCAGACAGGAGATGACACAAAGCACTCAGTGGAGAAGATAGGTAATGTGAAGACATCAGATGGGAATATGAACCTCTTAAGCAAAGTCTTGTATGTCCCTACAATTACCAAAAATTTAATAAGTGTTGGACAGATTGTTGAAAAAGGATTGCAGGTTAGATTCAATCGATTTGGAGCATATGTTGAAGACCCAAGGCAAGGCTATCGAAGGATTGCGAAAGGAGAAAAGACAGGAAGGCTTTTCACTTTTGAAGTGGAAGATACAAAGAACATAGCTTTGTTTAGCTATGGATCTCAAACTCTAACAGAGTTGGAGATATGGCACAAAAGACTTGCTCACATTGGTGAGAGGACACTCAAACAGATTTGCAAGGACCAAAGTGTACTTGGTTTGCCTAATATCACAAGGCAACACATGATTTATAAGTGTGAAGCTTGTCAACTCGGCAAGGCTCATAGACAACCTTTCAATAAGAAAGGATATATGTATCAAAATCCTTTGGATCTAGTGCACACGGATGTGTGGGGTCCAAGTAAGGAGCCATCTATATCAGGCTCAAGATATTATGTGTCTTTCATAGATGATTGTAGCAGGTGGACCATTCTGTTTTTCATGAAGCACAAGGATGAAGTGTTTAATTGCTTTAAGAAGTATATTGCTCTTGTTGAAAACCAAACAGGTAGGACTTTGAAACGACTCAGATCAGATGGTGGAGGAGAATACTTCTCTTCTGAATTTGATGCCTTCTTGCATGAAAGAGTTTACTCCTCTCACACTCTCTTGCTTACACTTTCTCTCATTTCGACTCCCTCTCACTTACTCTCATGCACAAACACACTCACTCACATGCTTACTCTCTCTCACTTTCTCACCCCCAATCTTTCTCCCTCCCACACTCTCTTACACACACTCTCTCCCACACTCTTCACACACACACACATCTCACTCTCCTTCCCCACTCTCCTTCTCTCTTTCTCACTCTCTTCCTCTTTCCCTTTCTTTCTTTCTTCCCTACTCTCTTTCTTTCTCCCACTTACTTTCTACCCCTCTTTCTTCCTTTCCTACTCTCTTTCTTTCTCCCACTTTCCCTCTTTCTCTCTTT
This sequence comes from Ceratopteris richardii, assembly GCA_020310875.1. Classification (NCBI taxonomy): domain Eukaryota; kingdom Viridiplantae; phylum Streptophyta; class Polypodiopsida; order Polypodiales; family Pteridaceae; genus Ceratopteris; species Ceratopteris richardii. Next base: position 22,768,428 of record CM035425.1, read on the forward strand.
CCTTCTCTTTTTTCTCTCTCTTTCTCTTTCTCCCTCTTACTTTCTACCACTCTTTCTTCCTTTCCAACTCTCGTTCTCTCTCTTTCTCAATTACTCCCACACACTCTCACTATCCTTCCCCATTCTCTGTTCCTCTTTCCTACTCACTCTCTTCCTCTTCCTCTCTCTCTCTCTCTCTCTCTCTCTCTCTCTCTCTCTCTCTCTCTCTCTCTCTCTCTCTCTCTCTCTCTCTCTCTCTCTCCCTCCCTCCCTCCCTCCCTCCCTCCCTCCCTCCCTCCCTCCCTCCCTCCCTCCCTCCCTCCCTCCCTCCCTCCCTCCCTCCCTCCCTCCCTCCCTCCCTCCCTCCCTCCCTCCCTCCCTCCCTCCCTCCCTCCCTCCCTCCCTCCCTCCCTCCCTCCCTCCCTCCCTCCCTCCCTCCCTCCCTCCCTCCCTCCCTCCCTCCCTCCCTCTCTCTCTCTCTCTCTCTCTCTCTCTCTCTCTCTCTCTCTCTCTCTCTCTCTCTCTCTCTCTCTCTCTCTCTCTCTCTCTCTCTCTCTCTCTCTCTCTCTCTCTCTCTCTCTCTCTCTCTCTCTCTCTCTCTCTCTCTCTCTCTCTCTCTACCTCTCTCTCTCTCTCTCTCTCTCTCTCTCTCTCTCTCTCTCTCTCTCTCTCTCTCTCTCTCTCTCTCTCTCTCTCTCTCTCTCTCTCTCTCTCTCTCTCTCTCTCTCTCTCTCTCTCTCTCTCTCTCTCTCTCTCTCTCTCTCTCTCTCTCTCTCTCTCTCTCCCTCCCTCCCTCCCTCCCTCCCTACTCTCTTTCTTTCTCCCACTTACTTTCTACCACTCTTTCTTCCTTTCCTACTCTCTTTCTTTCTCCCACTTTCCCTCTTTCTCTCTTTCCTTCTCTTTTTTCACTCTCTTTCTCTTTCTCCCTCTTACTTTCTACCACTCTTTCTTCCTTTCCAACTCTCTTTCTCTCTCTTTCTCAATTACTCCCACACACGCTCACTATCCTTCCCCATTCTCTTTTTCTCTTTCCTACTCACTCTCTTCCTCTTCCTCTTCCTCTCTCTCTCTCTCTCTTTCTCTCTCTCTCTCTCTCTCTCTCTCTCTCTCTCTCTCTCTCTCTCTCTCTCTCTCTCTCTCTCTCTCCCTCCCTCCCTCCCTCCCTCCCTCCCTCCCTCCCTCCCTCCCTCCCTCCCTCCCTCCCTCCCTCCCTCCCTCCCTCCCTCCCTCCCTCCCTCCCTCCCTCCCTCCCTCCCTCCCTCCCTCCCTCCCTCCCTCCCTCCCTCCCTCCCTCCCTCCCTCCCTCCCTCCCTCCCTCCCTCCCTCCCTCCCTCCCTCCCTCCCTCTCTCTCTCTCTCTCTCTCTCTCTCTCTCTCTCTCTCTCTCTCTCTCTCTCTCTCTCTCTCTCTCTCTCTCTCTCTCTCTCTCTCTCTCTCTCTCTCTCTCTCTCCCTCCTACTTTAGGTTCATCAGACCAATCATTTTCAAAAAAAAAAGGGGAAATGGAAATGCAATCTTGATCTAGAAAAAACTGCATTCACTCTTAAATTGAATAAAAAGATTATGGAGCATTCTCTACCATAATATTCACGGTTGACATAATTTTTTGAAGGTAAGATTAAAGATCTCACATGAACTTTGACCAAGCGGATAGCCACCACTTTGTTCCTCTCAATTCCCACATGCTAACCCACTCGACATGATGCCTTAAATCAACCCTTTTCTTTCTTGAAACATGAATAAATAAAGAATGATTGCACTATGAAAAGCTAATGTTGGGCAATGAATACACTTTGAGAGTTTTAGAGCACAAGGGAAAGAAGGTGATAGAGCCATCATACATTAGAGCTCACATGTGCTTGAAATCTTTTTTGCATATTGTGAAGGAGTGATGTCCAGACTTGGTAATTATCCACATATAATTGACTCCATTGCTAGCATTTGGCCTGAGTTGTTGACCAAGCAGATGTAATTTGTTTTGATTTATTCAGATGAACATTGCATGACTAATCTATGATAAATACATGGCTCTTCTGTAGAAATTATGGAGAAGATTCCTTGTGGACAACACAAGTAATATAGAGTTTGAAGGCTAAAATGAAACCCATTGAAGCATGCTTGATTGGATTGGGTGATATTCATGCCTCATGCATTGAACAAGATTTAACTCCCATGCATTTGGGCAAGGCCAAATTATTGATCAATTTTTTAGTCCACAAGGATACTAATCTAACTAAACAAACTTGAGGATTCCTCCCATGTTACAATAAAAAACAAGCCTCATGAAGAAATCCACTTTGAGAGAGCACATTGAGACATTGAGAGCCATCACTTTTTTCCATGAATATTTGGATACCCAAGGCCATTACTGCAACAAAGAGTCAACATAATCAAGTATGGGTTCCAAATTCTATCCTTTTGGCACAATCTATATCCCGTTCCTAAACAATGCCTATCAAGAATGACACAAAATAAGGAGGGGAGATTACAAGGCAAGGCTTTGCATGAAAACTTGCACAAAGCCATGCAAGGTAAGCTTCAGGCTTATGGTTACATACAAAAAAGAAGTCTCTTAGATCCAAAAAGAAGTAGCCAAGACAAATAGATCCTAGGAACAATTAAGAGTGGGTCCCAAAGTAGTCTCATTTGCCACCAAGAGAGACCACAATGCATACTACATAGGTCCCAAGGAGATGTTCCATGCCTCTCCCAACTCCCATAGTCATCTTTGTTGATGCATGAAACATCACAAGAAATGAATAAATGTGACACTAGACATCCTCTATGGTCACCATTAACTGAATGCTTCTTCAAACTTTGAGAAATAATAACCAAAAGTGAGAACTTTACTTCTTCATAAATTTCTAGTCACTAAAATAACATACCTTCACTCTTTTGGTTATTTCTCTTAGGACAAATATTATTTTTCCAAGATCTTCTAGTGGATAAAAATAGAAGAAAGGAACTTTTCAAGAAGCTATTAGCTATTAAAAATTTTTCACTACGCACCACGTTATGGCCTTCACAAGATGACTATGTCTGACTACCAAAATAGAAAATGCTGCCTATTTTAGTAAAAGCTCTTGTCCATTTTTGAAAATTTTCAACTTAGGATCAACTTGCAGCAAGAATTCGATGTCACGCATCAAATTGGTGTGTTTTTGGCCACTTTTTCAGCACCTGAAATACTCTCTTGAACACAAATATGAAGCAAAACACTTTTATGATGGAACTACATAAACTCAGAGAAGTGCAAAAAATATAGAGCCTATGTCTAAAACATTTCAGGAATATCATAGGAGGGTTCATTTGCTTTTGTTGTGCACATAGGAGTGTTTATCCTCCAACAATGGTATCAGAGCTATAAGTGGAGTATCAAAGAGAGAACAAGAAGCTACTAAAGTGAAGTAAAGACTTCATCAAAGTTTTAAGGAAGGAAGCTAAGAACGGGCACGTCAACAAGGGGAAGCAAATACATCATCAAATCAAAGAGGATGCTTCATCAAGAGGAGTAGCTCTATTTTTTGAGGTAAAAGCCATCTTTTTCAACTTCATTACATCAAGGGGGAGGTTCAAAAGAGCTAGGAGTCACCATGGTTGATCTCAATGCTCAGATCGAGAAGCTCAAAAAACGAAACTACGAACCATGGCCATTTAGAATAAGAAACTTTTTGATGGGGAAAGGTTTGCGGGGACTTGTTAGTGGCGGAGAGCCAAAACCATACATAGAGGAGGTAAATCCAACCAATGACCAGAGAAGAGCAGTAAGAGAGTGGGATAAAAGGGACATAAAGGGTCATTTTCATTTTATCTCAGCATATTAGGAACTCTATGGTAGGGCATATTCAAGATTTGGATACATCCAAGAAGGTGTGGGAGTGCTTGGAGAGATTGTACTCAACCTCCACAAAAGCTAGAAAAATTCAGCTCAAGAATGAGCTAAATAGTCTTTGGAAAAGCCCCTCTCAAGGTGCTAATGAGTACATATTAAAGGTTAAAGGTTAACGAGCTTGCAGATGCACTAGGGTCAATTGGTTGTGCCCTAGATGCTGATGATCTTGTCACCCACACCCTAAATGGACTTATGGATGATGAAAAATGGAGGGCTTTCACAACTTCAGTGTATGTAAGGGACTCTCTACTTGATTTTGATCAACTAATCACTCTCTGCATGGTGACAGAGGAGATGAACCCTGGTGGTCACAATGCCAAGGATAGCGAAGGACAATTTTTGTATGTGGGTAGAGAGAGAGGAAGACACAATCGAGGTGCCACAAGAGGAAGAGGAAGATAGCAAAGCAACCAAGGAGGTCAATGACAACAAGAAAATGAAGGTCAAAGAGGTGGAAAAGCCACAAATAGAGGAAGAGGTGCAAGATTTGGTGGAAGAGGACAACCGACTTCAAATGGATGCTTTGTATACGGTAAGCCTGGTCATTTTGCAAATGAATGTTATCATAGAGCTCAAAGACAAGGGAATCAAAGAAACACAACAATTATAGAGGGCAAGGTAATTATGCAAAAACATCATCAAGCCAAGGGAATGATTATTTACTTGCCATGAGGTATGGTGAAGATACAACTCAAGCTAGTGAAGATGTACGGTATGTAGACAATGGATGTAGCAATCATATGTCATGTCGAAAGGATCTTTTTAGTAATCTGCAGGTCCCAAAGCATCAAGGGCATGCAAAAACCGGTGATAATTCAGATAATACCATTCAACATGTGGGAATATCAGTTTGGAAGGAAATCAAAGAGCAAAGTGCTTATCAGAGGTATTACATGTCCCTACTATTACTAAAAACGTGATTTTGGTAGGCCAAATGGTAGAAAAAGGCTTTCAAGTTAGGTTCAATGAAAGAGGATGTTTTGTTGAGGATCAAAGGGCAGGTTTCAAGCTCATAGGAAAAGGAAAGAAGCAAGGGAGAATGTTCACAATGGACATACATCAGCCACACCATTCAATGTCACATATGGAGACAGGAGGATAGTAGATTTGGATCTATGGCATAAACGAATAGGTCACATCAACCTACAAAAGCTCAAGGACATGCAAAGGAGGAGCTTGGTAAGAGACCTAACAAATTGTACATCTAAAATATTGCATGAAATTTGTGTAACTTTCCAACAAGGAAAACAATCAAGGTTGCCCTTCAAGAAGAGTACCTATGTAAGTGCAAATGTTTTCGACCTCATTCACACGGATGTTTGGGGTGCAACAAGAGAAGCTTCCCTTGATGGAAATAGGTATTTTGTAACCTTCATTGATGACTTTTGAAGAAAAGTATGGTTGTATTGCATTAGAAACAAATCAGATGTGTTCCACCACTTCAAGAAAATCAAAGCACAGGTGGAGAAGGAATCTGGCACGTTGATCAAAACTTTGAGATCCCATGAAGGGGGAGAGTACTTCTCCCATGAATTTATTGAATTTTTCTAGATCAATGGCATCAAAAGACAATTTACATGCAGGTATACCGCTCAACAAAATGGGGTAGTAGAGAGAAAGAACAGACACATAGCAGAGGTAGCAAGGTGTATGCTCAACAAAATGAATATGCCGCGTTGTTATTAGGGAGAGGCTATATATACAGCCACACACATCATGAATAGATGTCGTACATTAGGTATACATCATCTAACCCCTAAGGAAGCATGGAGTGGAAGAAAACCTTGCATTTCACATCTAAGAATCTTTGGTTGTATATGCTATGTACATGTACCTCAAGAGTTGAGGTCAAAGTTAAATTCCAAATCTTAAAGGTGTATTTTTTTTGGATATTCTATGGAACAAACACCAAGGAGCTAAAGGTAAGTAGGGATGTTGTCTTTGATAATTTGAAGCCTTGGTATGCATGCACGAGTCCATTCAGGTTGAAGAGATAAGTGGGATAGATAAAGAGAATGATAATAGAGTTCAAGAAAGCAAGGATTTAAGTGGTCCAAGCAACTCATGCAACACAAGGAAACCCTCTTCATGGAGTGGAAGGGTTAGGGAAAGAGAGACCAGCTCTGAAGAAAGCAAATTTAAAGGCAAAGATAAGATTTCAGTTGAAGAAGGAAGCTATGTGGACGAGAGCATGTTGGAAGATGAAGAGATAGAAGAAATTCAAACCCCAGGAGTGGCAAAACAAAGAAAGAAGATGGCAACCACACCTAAAGGAAGTGAAAGAAGGTCTTCAAGAGTAAGATATCGAGTACAAAGGTTAACATTTGCAAAGCATTATGCATACATGACTCAGGTAATCAAGGACAAAGAACCAACTAGTTATGAAGAAGCTAAGGATTGCAAGGAATGGCAAGAGGCAATGAAGAGCTCAAAGCGCTTGACGAGAACCATACTTGGAGCTTGGTACTAGCTCAAGAAGGCATGGAGGTGATAGGTAATAAGTGGTTTTACAAAATTAAAAGAAATTCAGATGGTTCCATTGCTAGGTACAAAGCAAGGTTGGTGGAAAAACGCTTCTCCCAAAGCTACGGGATAGATTATGATGAAACTTTCAGCCCTGGAGCCAAGATGCCGACAATTAGGACTTTGATTTCAGTGGCCATATCAAGGAAATTGATCTTATATCAATTGGATGTGAAGAATGCCTTCCTCAATGGAGAGCTTCAAGAAGTATTCTACATGAGCCAACCTCAAAGATCTACTAGTATGAGGTACCCAAATCATGTTTGCAAGCTAAGGAAAGCATTATATAGACTAAAGTGAGCCCCAAGGGCCTAGAATCAGAGCTTAGCGGATTATTTATCAAGTTGTGGATACAAAGAAAGTGTCGTAGATCCATCACTTTACATGAAGAAACAAGGAGACAAGACCGTATACATATGCATCTATGTGGACGATTTGATCATCGCAGGAAGTGATATTGCACGTATTAAAGATATCAAATCAAAGCTAGGAGAGGAGCTCAAGATATCTCATCTTGGAACACTAAAGTACTTCTTGGGAATAGAGGTAATCTATGCACACAATGGCATCTTCTTGATTCAAAGAAAATACTTGTTGGATGTGCTATACAGGTTTGGTATGAGTGGTTATAAGCCACTTTTTCAGCCCATGGAGCCCAATACAAAGCTTGTTGCAGGTCAAGGAGAGGCTATACAAGATATTACACTATATAGAAGCATAATTGGTTCATTAATTTATGCTACATTCACTAGACCTGATCTTGCATATGTAGTAGGTGTTCTCTCTCAATTTTTGCATGCACCTACTCATGATCATCTATGGCAGCAAGAAAGGTGCTTAGATACATCAAGAACACCATCAACCAAGGTCTATTTTACTCATATGATGCTTATCTAAGTATGAAAGGATATAGTGATGCTAATTGGACAGGTAGCAAGGATGATTGAAGGAGTACATCGGGTTATGTTTTCATGATAGGTACAAAAGTGATCTATTGCAGCTCTAAGAAGCAACCCACTATCGCTCTTTCATCCATAGAGGCTGAGTACAGAGGTTTAGCATTGGCTACATGTGAGCTATTATGCCTTAAGAAGCTACTTAAGGACTTGGAAGTAGAAGTGGAGGAGTTTCCTCTTTATGGAGACAACATTTGAAGCATCTACCTAGCTAACAATCCCATGTTTAATGTGACGAGCAAGCACATAGAGGTTCATTACCACTTTCTTAGAGAAAATGTGATGGCAAAAGAGCTAGATATAAGGTATGTGAACACTAAAGCGTAGGTTAAGACATGATGAAAACGTTTCTTCAAGGTACAAAGCTTGGAGGATTCAAGGAAGCAATCAACATAAGAGACACACGTTGAAGCAACGAAGGAGAAAAACTTGAGCTTCAGGGGGAGTGTTGAAAGTTTATCAAGCTCAAGAGTGTGGGAACATGCCCCAAATTGAACCTTCCACATCATCCACAATCAAAGGAGGCTGATTTCCACGGGTTGGAGGCATAAAATTATGCCCATAATGGAAAGAAGTTGATTAGAGAAGATTTAGCTCACCTCTTGATGTGATTGGACCTCACTTGTGACATGTATATGCATTACATGGAAATACGTGCCCAAGCTGCCCCCTTGCTTAAGCACACCCCCTACTAGCTATTCTCTACATATTTTGCAGAAATGTCCAGAATAGTGTCAGTCTAGTTAGCTCATTCTCTGTGAAGAGATCAAGTTATATGTTTTGTTGTAGCTGGTTGAGGCATCATCGAGTATCCAAATGGAGTGATTTTACTCTCATTTCAAAGCTCTTAAAGTCTAGTTTAAGATTAAAAAAATCCATTTTCAGTCTCAACACATACTTAGAGAGACTCATAGAATACTCAGCCTATGTCTAAAAAATTTTAGGATCCTAGGGGTTCATTTGCTTTTGTTGTGCACATAGGAGTGTTTATCCTCCAACACAAAATTACTAATGCACATTGGGTAGATGCCTTGCTTTCTTCACTACTAGACTTCCTTTTAGTTGGTTGTGAGTTCTTGAACTAGATCTACTTTGGTGGATGAACAACCACTTCATACCCTTACAGGTGCTTTCCAAGAATTGCATGAAGATCTGAGCATTTTTGTGAAATTTTGAGTTATTGATGGCATTTAATATTTTTGACCTATCTACATATGTTTTTTTTGTGGTTTGGCTACATTTCTTTCTATGTAGTTGGAAGAACAACCATTCCATAGCTTTACAAGTACATTTTGAACATTGCATGAAATTTTGAAAGCATAGTCATTCCATAGCATTAATAATTTCTTCATGATGGATTTTTCTTTCCATTTATGTAGATTGCAACAATTTTTTGGGTGAAGATATGCAACTCAAGACTAACAAGGTTTCTAGGAGAAAACATATTTTTGATGATCTATTTGAATATAAGCTATATCGACAAGGGCATAAGGTTAGGAATATACAAATCTTTTTATTATACATGCTATAAGATTTCTTTCTTTAATAATTATATTTTATTTTGTATTGTTCATAGGTTGTGAAGAGAGTGGATAATATAGCTAAATTCCTGCAAAAAGGAACTATAAATGAGGTTGGCATTTTTATTGTCATATATCTTTTTCTATGTGATGATTTTCTTTCTTTCTCTGAAATAGGTTTAACTTCAAAAAAAGTCAGAGAAATAGAAGAAATTTGAACGGAATTTCAAAGGAGGTTGATTAGCCTGATGTCGCTTTCATGCAAGATCCACTCTCTTTCAACTTGTTATTCTAGAAGATAAAGAACCTCGACTCTTTGAACGGTGGATTTCTCCCGAATTTCTTATTCCTTTACCTAGGAAATCTACAAATTTCTCAATGGATTAGACTTTGGAAGAGCAGTTCGAGTTAATAACACATTCTTTCCTTCTAAATTTTCTAGAGGACTTTGCTTTTGGTTACATTCAGGAGCATCACCAAGTATGTCTTGTTTCTAGCTTACGAGTTCATTTAGCATGAGGGTCCTTTTCACATTCTTCCAAACTATGGACAAGAGAAAAAAATGTCTCTGATGCCCTCTCTCCTACTAAGATATCTAAAAAGCCTTTTGATCTAGAATTGGTCTAGAAATACTTTACACCATGGATGAGCATCACAAATTTGGTGATGATATCTTGCATTTGCAAGCACTTCATGTTGTACAATCATTGATACCGATAATTTGTAAATTTTGTAAGATTTGATATTTGTAATGAGAACATGTCTACTTTCATAAATTTTTGTAGTCTAGAAGTGTGCATTTATAATTTCTCTTGGTGATTATTCAATTTTCACTTTTATATAGAGTATGTTCAAGTTCACATCCATTGACATTTTATTGGTTAATTTTCTCAATAGATGATCATTTATGAAGTTTGACATTACAAAGTATATAACTCAAAAAGGTCATTCATGTTAGATATACTCAATACTTAGTGCTCAAGTAACCACAAATGATCGATGGTGCTCTTAAGTTATAAGGCCTCCATTATAAGGAGAAATTACTTTGAGAGTACAAACATCCATGAAACCTTAACTTCTAAGCTAGATGAGTTCTATATGTGAACATTTATGGTAATAGATGGTCTTTGTGAGTGAGGCCATGAGGTAAGTGGGACATAAAAGTTTGCCAATTTGAATGCCATTCAACCTGAAAATAAAGGGCCTCTAGTGCCATGGAATTTCCCCATAGAACCTTAATGGGAGGAGTTTAAAGGGGGAATTAGAGGCACAACAAGACTTCTAGACATGAGAATATTATCATAAATTATATTTTGCAAACTATTTTATCTCATCTGACTATGTTTGTTTATACTGGCTCCCATTGTATGGATCAATGTAGACTAAGTGACTTGTTAGAAATAAGTCCCATGGCTCTAAAACTTTAAGGAATAAAGTTCAATATCCACTAAAAGTAACCTTGCATGGCCTCTCATTGTGAAATCTGGCATCAAATTGATACCAGAGCCTCCATCTATGATCACACCTGTGAGAGCTTCATCCTTTATACAAACAGATAATCTTGAGCTTTGGTAGTCTGCTAAGGGTGCAGGGGGAAAATCAACCATGAAACCATCTATACTAGGTGATTGGACCAAGTGAGCAGAGTGTATAATCTTCAGTAAGTCACTTCTTATTTTTGAATCCATCTTTATAAGTTCATATAAACTAACCTTGTGATGAATACCTTTCAAGATCTGTTCAATGTTTTCCTCCTGAGTGTTTTCTTGCAGACTTGTTGGTTGGCCCTTTAGAGAAGTAGTCATCTTATCATAAGCTCCTTCAATTTCTATTTGATCCTTCCATCCAGGCTTCTTTTCCTCCTCTTTATCATGAAATCCTTGTTGTTCATCTCTCTGGGTTACAGCTGCTTGCCTAGCTCCAGTCATTATGGGCATTGTAGAGGATGAAACAGCATAAGTCTGAGTGGTTTTTACTTCTTCACGTGGAGAGACTGCAATCATGTGGATTGGAGCAGGACGACCTCTTGGGCAATCTTTGGTATAATGATCCGTGGCCTCTGGACAATGTTGACAAGGAGGCGCATCTTCTTGAAGAGAACACCCATTTTGCATGTGGCCATACTCACCACAACGATAGCACATCAAAGGTCTATTGTATCTAGGCTTTGCGGGCCGTTTCTCCTCCCTATTAGATGTATTTGAAGTACTAGCATAATATGAATCCAAATTTTGAGGGTTACCTCTCTACTGTGTACCCTTGAGGTAGTAGCAATCTCTGGCTTCATGACCATCCTTTCCACAAAATTGACAGCTTACCTTAATAGGGCAATTAGCATTGGAATGTCCATTGTTGTTACAGATTGTAGGGCTGGCGGGGGTGCGGGTGGATGGCGGGGAGGGCTGGCGGGGTGCGGGTGGGATGGCGGGATGGGGCAGCGGGGGCGCGGGGTGGGATGCGGGGGTGAGCGGAGGGATGGTGGGGAGGGCTGGCGGGGGTGCGGGTGGATGGCGGGGAGGGCTGGCGGGGGTGTGGGTGGGATGGCGGGGGCGCGCTGGGCTGCGGGCGGAGAGAGGCGGGGGATAGCTGTTGGAACAAGCTAATCACAAATTGGTGATTATAGAGATCTTGAAGAAGGTTTATGGTCAGAATGAAGTGAAGGAAAACACTTGTGAAAGTGAAGAAGATTTCAGGATGATGTCTTGTACACATATGTACATATAAGTGAAGAATCTTGTAAATTGAGTATAGTAAACCTTTAGGATGATAAAGAGCAATGTCATAGATACGGGATGAATCAAAAGTCATGTATATATAAGTTAATGATGACAAGAAATATGTAAGAGAGTCATTTGTAGATGACAAACTTCAGAAAGATGTGTAGAGAGTTTTTTTCCCAGAAAATAGCGACGGGTTTTTCTCTGAGTGCTCTCTGTCTGATCACGTGGATCAGAAATCCTTTTGTACACATCTAATTGAGAAGCTAATGAAGGTATGTCTAGAGTTTCAGAATCTAATTCCTTTCCTACTGTGAGAATGATCAATAGGAACATTCATATGTGAACTTTGGAAACTGAAGTCTGAGAGTAGCGCACTTTTCCGTCTCATTATTTTGAGCAGATCTGAGTGTATACTGTAAAGTTTTTGATGAGTGAGCACTTAAAATTTAAGTTAGAAGATAAGGAAGCTATGGCTAAAAGCATTTAGAAAAACGGGTTTCAGATTGGGAGAAATCAACTTAAGAAGTTGACTATGTCGAAGGCGCAACTTCTGAGAGACACTTTCTGACATATCTTTGATCTTAATGATCAAATTAAACTTTTGGTGATTAGTTTTGAGAACTAATGATTGACATGATTGCGCAAAGGTATTGCAAATACTTGTGCATCATTTACTTGAAGAAATTTGAAGTTTTATGCAGGTAATGAAGTTGATTCCTGAAGCAGACTTTCTGAAGTAAACACTTCTTCACTCAGAGAAGTGTTGATTGAAGTTTTGGTAAAGAAGAACATTGTTTGTGCAAAGTTTGGTTTATAACTGATATAGAAGTGTTCTTAAGTCAGTATAGATCAAACCTTTGGAGATTAAGAGGTCTCCAACAGTGGTATCAGAGCTGAAGGTGAAATACAAGAGAAGAAAAGACAATTGAAGTTCCGACTCGTGCAGATATTGGAGATCTTCCAAATCAAAGGAGGACAAGGACAAATTATTGAAGATAACCTGCAGGAGTTCAAAGCACGAGTTCGAAAAGAATCAAGAAGGACAAAGCTTATATCAAAGGTACACTTTATCCTTATAAATCATAGTAATTGCAGATACAGAAGGTCAAGGATGGGAGAAAGCTTGCATATTGATAAGCTAGATAGGGAGAACTATCCAGCTTGGTCCATGAGGATGGAAGCACACCTCATGAGCAAAGACCTTATGGCATTTATTACAGGAGATGAAGAAAAACCTGAATTTGCAGATCCTAGTATTCCAACTAGGGAAGAGCTTGCAAACTTGAAGGCTTGGATGAGAAAGGATGCTCAAGCAAGGAGCATTATTTACATGGCTGTAAATGATTATCTGCTACCTCACATCAGAGGTTTGGAAAGTGCTACAGATGTTTGGAATGCCTTGGAAGAGCATTTCCAAAATACAACTAAGTCAAGGAAGTCCTCACTATGGGCTGAGTTCACAACCTTCAAGAAGAAGAGCTCACAATCAATTTCTGATTATGTGGCAAGGATGAAGGATATTGCAGATAGCTTGGGAGCAGTGGATAAAGACATTGAAGAGGAAAAGTTGGTAAGACAAATACTTACAGGTCTGAGAGGAGATGAGAAGTGGAAGCCTTTCATATTGTCCATAGAGTTGTCACTTGATCACTTTACTCCTGATCTTAATCAATTGCTAGGACACATGCTAACCTTTGAGCAGGATCTTAAAGGAGACAATGATAGAAGTACAAGTCAAGCTATGTACTCCAAGGACAAGAAAAAGAGTGGCAAGGGAAAACAATCGAATGATGATGAAGGGAATTCAAATCAAGCTAACTTCACAAAAGGGAAGATGAATTTCAGAGGTAAAGGAAGAGGAGGTAAGAACAAAGATAATGCTAAAGCTTGTTGGATTTGTGGCAGAACTAATCATTTGGCAAATGATTGTTGGTATAACAATCAAAATGGTGGAAACAATAATCAGAATTATAATCAAAGAGGTAGAGGAGGCAGAAACCAAAGAGGCAATTTCAGAGGAAGAGGTGGTAGGACATCATATGGAAGAGGAGGTGGAAGAAACTTCCAATCTCAGTCCTACAACAACAATTATTACAATTATGCATCAGATCAGAAGGATGACATGACTCTTATCTTGAATGCAACTCATGAATCAATGGGAGAAGATCAAAGAGGACTCAGGGTGTAGCAACCATCTGAGTGGGAATCTATCCTTGATGACTGATATGGAAGCAAGGGTGAATGGACATACAGTTCAAACAGGTGATAATACCAAACATAAAGTGGAGAGCATTGGATCAGTGAAGACAAAGAGTGGAAGTACACTTCTGAGCAAGGTACTTTATGTTCCTACTATTCCTAAAAATTTGATAAGTGTAGGGCAAATTGTGGAGAAAGGATATGAGGTAAGATTCACAAATGATGGTGTTTATGTGCAAGATCCAAATTAGGGATATAGAAACATAATTGCAGGTAAAAAGGAAGGAAGATTGTTCACTCTCAAAGTCCAAGGTAATGTGGGACATGCATTATTTACCTATGGAAGTCAAAAGGTATCTGAATTAGACCTATGGCATAAAAGGCTAGGTCATTTCAATGAGAGAGCTATAAAGGAAATGTCAAAGAATCAGGTGGTGCTTGGATTGCCAAATATTGAAGGGCAACATATGGTGTACAAGTGTGAAGCTTGTCAATTAGGTAAAGCACATAAAGGTTCTTACAACAAATCAGGGTACAAGCATTCAAATATGCTTGAATTGGTTCATACAGATGTATGGGGTCCCTCAAGGGACTATAGCATAAATGGATCCAGATATTATGTGTTGTTTGTTGATGATGCAACCAGGTGGATTACTTTGTATGTAATCAAGGATAAATCAGAAGTTTTCAAGACATTCAAACATTTTCATGCCTATGCAGAAAGGATCACAGGGCAAAAGCTTAAGAGGTTAAGGTCAGATGGAGGGGGAGAGTATTTCTCTAAAGAGTTTGATGATTATTTGTGGAATGCAGGTATAAAAAGAGAAGTAACTTGCAGGTATTCCCCTCAACAGAATGGAGTAGCAGAAAGGAGGAATAGGACTCTTGTAGAATTTGCAAGAGCTATGATGAAGGAAAAGAATTGTCCAAATTACTTATGGGCAGAAGCTATTAACACTGCAACATACCTTGTGAACAGGTTGCCTTGTAAAGCATTGGATGGAGGAACCCCTTATGAAGCATGGTGGGGTAAGAAACCTACCCTTGATCATTGTAAAGTATTTGGATGTATTGCATATGCTTATGTTCCTTCACAATTAAGACATAAGCTAGAACCAAAAGCAGAGAAGTATGTGTTTATTGGATATGATGATAGACAGATGGGTTACAGGTTGTGGAGTCCATCCACAAAGCAATTTCTTATTACCAAAGATGTGACATTTGATGAGCAAAATACATGGTATATAGGATCACCAAATGATTTTACAGGTGTTGAAGAAATACAAAGGAAAGGAAAGGCAAAAGTAAAAGTGTGTGAAGAAGTTGTTGATGAAGTTGACTCTAGAAGTAGATTGCAGGATCATGTAGAAGAAGGGCCAAGATTTGATCCAGAGTCAAATGAGGCTGAAACTTCGAGAAGTGCAGAAATCAGAAGATCTACAAGGGAAAGGAAAGAACCTATAAGGTATAGTTATGATACATCTTTCCTAACAACAAAAGATTATGCTTACATTGTGAAGACAGAAGAAGATCCAACCACTTATGAAGAAGCCAAAGGTAAACAGAATTGGGAGAAGGCAATGCAGGAAGAGTATGATGCTCTACTTGAAAATGAAACTTGGGAATTAGTACCAAGACCAAAGAATCAGAAAGTCATTGGATGTAAGTGGGTATATAAAACAAAGAGGTTTGCAGATGGTAAGGTGTCTAGATACAAGGCTAGACTTGTGGTCAAAGGTTTTGCCCAAACTTATGGGGTAGATTATGATGAAACCTTTAGTCCTGTTGCTAAGATGTCTACAATTAGGACATTGATTGCTATTGCTGCTTGTAAGGGATGGAAATTATCACAATTGGATGTTCAGAGTTTGGTAGGTAGTTTAATCTATGCTACCTTGACAAGGCCAGATTTATCATATGCAGTAGGTGTGTTGTCACAATTTATGCATTGTCCAAAGAAGACTCATTGGATTGCAGCCCAAAGGGTACTCAGATATATCAAAGGAACCCTAAGTGAAGGTTTGTATTATGGTTTCACTTCTGATACAAGAATCAAAGTGTTTAGTGATGCAGATTGGGCAGGTGACTTAGATGATAGAAGGTCTACTCATGGGTATCTCTGTTATATTGGAGATAAACTAGTTTCTTGGTGTTCAAGGAAGCAACATACAGTTGCTTTATCATCCACAGAAGCTGAGTATAAGGGAATGGTAGAAGCTGCAAAAGAAGTGATATGGTTGAAGACCTTGATGAAAAGTTTTGAGACTGATCATAGTATTCCAATTATTTTTGGAGACAATATGAGTTCTTTGTATTTGGAAGCTAACCCTGTTTTTCATGCCAGGACTAAGCATATAGAGATTCAGTATCATTTCTTGAGGGAAAAGGTACTAGATAAAGAGATTGAAGTGATGTACACTCCAACAAAAGAACAAGTAGCAGATATGATGACAAAGAGCTTGGATGGACCTAAGCTACAGAGATTCAAGGAGATGGCAGGAGTGAAGAAGAATGGAATAATCACAATTAGTGATTGAGGGGGAGCTGTTGGAACAAGCCAATCACAAATTGGTGATTATAGAGATCTTGAAGAAGGTTTATGGTCAGAATGAAGTGAAGGAAAACACTTGTGAAAGTGAAGAAGATTTCAGGGTGATGTCTTGTACACATATGTACATATAAGTGAAGAATCTTGTAAATTGAGTATAGTAAACCTTTAGGATGATAAAGAGCAATGTCATAGATACGGGATGAATCAAAAGTCATGTATATATAAGTTAATGATGACAAGAAATATGTAAGAGAGTCATTTGTAGATGATAAACTTCAGAAAGATGTGTAGAGAGTTTTTTTCCCAAAAAATAGCGACGGGTTTTTCTCTGAGTGCTCTCTGTCTGATCACCTGGATCAGAAATCCTTTTGTACACATCTAATTGAGAAGCTAATGAAGCTATGTCTAGAGTTTCAGAATCTAATTCCTTTCCTACTGTGAGAATGATCAATAGGAACATTCATATGTGAACTTTGGAAACTGAAGTCTGAGAGTAGCGCACTTTTCCGTCTCAGTATTTTGAGCAGATCTGAGTGTATACTGTAAAGTTTTTGATGAGTGAGCACTTAAAATTTAAGTTAGAAGATAAGGAAGCTATGGCTAAAAGCATTTAGAAAAACGGGTTTCAGATTGGGAGAAATCAACTTAAGAAGTTGACTATGTCGAAGGCGCAACTTCTGAGAGACACTTTCTGACATATCTTTGATCTTAATGATCAAATTAAACTTTTGGTGATTAGTTTTGAGAACTAATGATTGACATGATTGCGCAAAGGTATTGCGAATACGTGTGCATCATTTACTTGAAGAAATTTGAAGTTTTATGCAGGTAATGAAGTTGATTCCTGAAGCAGACTTTCTGAAGTAAACACTTCTTCACTCAGAGAAGTGTTGATTGAAGTTTTGGTAAAGAAGAACATTGTTTGTGTAAAGTTTGGTTTATAACTGATATAGAAGTGTTCTTAAGTCAGTATAGATCAAACCTTTGGAGATTAAGAGGTCTCCAACAATAGCGGGGTGGGGCAGCGGGGCGTGCGGGGAGGGCTGAGGGGGTGGCGAGGGAGGAGAGAGAAGGAGGGAAGGGTGAGAGAGAGAGAGAGAGAGAGAGAGAGAGAGAGAGAGAGAGAGGAGAGAGAGAGAGAGAGAGAGAGAGAGAGGAAGAGAGAGAGAGAGAGAGAGAGAGGAAGAGAGAAAGAGGGGACGGGAGAGTGAGAGAGAGAGAGACCAAGAGAGAGAGAGAGAAAGAGAGAGAGAGAAAGAGAGAGAAAGAGAGAGAGAGAGAGAGAGACCGAGAGAGAGAGAGAAAGAGAGAGAGAGGGAGAGAGAGAGAGAAAGAGAGAGAGAGAGAGAGAGAGGAAGAGAGAAAGAGGGGACGGGAGAGTGAGAGAGAGAGAGAGGTAAAATTAGTCCATTAGGGTAACACTGGAACAAAAGAAACGATCGCACAGAAGATCAGAAGATGAAACGGTCCGGGTAATGGGTCGAATCACTTCTTGAATATGCAGCTCAAGTAATTTGGGAGCTTCGTTCTTAGTCTCAGAAGCCGTTGCTACATCAATGACGTGATCTGCAGTCAATTAATTCATGGTGATACTTGGTTACCATGATACTTGGCTTGACAGACAACTTATGAAGCATCTCTATGTAAAAGACACAAGGTGATTGACAGAGAGAAAAAGGAGGAGGGGTACTACAGTTGTGTTTTCATTAGGAGAAACTTTAGGTTGTGCTACATATGATCTATGATGTGGTTGGTAGTTCTTATTCATTTTACATGTATGCCTTGATTGACATTGTGACACAATTTATGGCATATGTTTCTTTTCTCATATGTGGGTAGTGTGCTTTGACCTAATAGTAGTGACTTTATAGCCTCTACTTGATGTGATGTTGGAATATACTTATGTTTCATGATGGTTACTTGAAGCTCTCCTTTGTGGATGGGTTGGAATGGCTACTTCATGTTTCATCAACCATGTTCTATTTGGAGGTATATTTAGTTCAAATGGTTCATCACCAATAATTAGTGGATTTATTTTTCCCCTTTGTGCATGTCCTGAGAATCATTTTTTGAATGGTCACATCTATGGCAGTTGATCATCACTATGCTCTTAGGAATGATTCTATGGACGAGGCTATGAACTATTTTGATATTTTTAATCGACTTCACTCTGTCATATTGAACCGCTCTATGATTGTATGGTGACCTTTGTTGCATGTAGACCACTTCATCCTCTCTTATGGGGCTTCATCCAAGGTGTTCATTATGTACCTTGAGCATGGATAAGATATACCACAAAAACTTATTAGTATAAAATAATCAAATGATTCCTCTTATGTAACTTCATTTCCAAGTTGAACCCTCAAAAACTTTTTGTGCATGACATTGATCATGATGCAAGGCCTTGTTGATAGCCTCCAATTTTCACTTGCAATGTTTGTGTTGTAATTTCATGAAAACATTTCTAATTGTCAAACTCTTGCAAAATTTGTTTGAAGAAAAGCACGTGAGTATTAGTCCAACTAGTCAACATGCATATAACCACTAATATGACATGTATTTTTTAAGAAATTACTATTAGATTTATAGTGGGACTTTTCCATTATTATTGTACTAGAATCTTGACTCATAAATATCAATACATCAAAATTCTCCATATGAAATACAACATGTAATATTTCAATGAATAAAATGAGCACAACCAGAAACAACATCTAAATGTAGAATGTACTTTACCTTTCACTATTCCAATTCATTGATGATTAGTATCTTTAATATGAATTTGAGTCTATCACGACAACATGTACCAAAAAGATAAACATATATAAAATAATTAAAAAGGGATGTGAAAAGAAAATTAGTAGAGGTAGCTTTTATTCGAGAAGAAAAGCATTGATTTTTGAAGCCTCTATACATTAAAAATTTATTTATTTATTGTTTTGTACAAACTAAAGCATATGTATATGAGTTCTTCATAAACTAAGGATATGATTTCTTGATTGACTCCTTAGTCATGGTTGCATGCTAAACATAGCTGGGCATATTTTTTTTATGTGTAAGTATTCTATAGCAATATCAATCATGTCCTCTTTATAATTCATCTTCCTAATGAATAGCTTCGATAAGCATGGACAAATTCTTTCACACACATATGTGTATCCATACTGTGTAATATTGGTGTCATTCTTTTGAAAAGACGCAGAAGTAAAAGAAACT
>CM035425.1:22790485-22915485 GCA_020310875.1 Ceratopteris richardii
TCCCTTCTCTCTCTCCTCCCCCGCCTGTTGGCCTCCGCACCACCCACCCGCAGCCCCCTCCCTTCTCTCTCCTCCTCCGCCCGCTGGCCTCCGCACCACCCACCCGCAGCCCCCTCCCTTCTCTCTCTCCTCCCCTGCCCGTTGGCCTCCGCACCACCCACCCGCAGCCCCCCTCCCTTCTCTCTCTCCTCCCCCGCCCGCTGGCCTCCGCACCACCCACCCGCAGCCCCCTCCCTTCTCTCTCCTCCCCCGCCCCCTGGCCTCCGCACCACCCACCCGCAGCCCCCCTCCCTTCTCTCTCTCCTCCCCCGCCCGCTGGCCTCCGCACCACCCACCCGCAACCCCCCCTCCCTTCTCTCTCTCCTCCCCTGCTCGCTGGCCTCCGCACCACCCACCCGCAGCCCCCCTCCCTTCTCTCTCTCCTCACCCGCCCGCTGGCCTCCGCACCACCCACCCGCAGCCCCCCTCCCTTCTCTCTCTCCTCCCCCGCCCGCTGGCCTCCGCACCACCCACCCGCAGCCCCCCTCCCTTCTCTCTCCTCCCCCGCCCGCTGGCCTCCGCCCTCCGCTACCTACTTCCCCCGCCACCCGCAGCCCCCCGCCCTCCGCTACTTACCTCCCCCGCCACCCGTAGCCCCTCACCCCCACTGCCATCATCCCCCGCCCCCACCGCCATCCATTCTCGGCCACCACCCCCCGCACACACTCACATTCCCACCCACATGCACATCCCCCACACATGCACACACCCACACTCACATGTGCACAACGCACACACACTCACACACATACCATCACACACTCTCACTCACACACACACATATATATGCACACGCACCCATGCACATACACACACAAACACACATACACACAACCATACATACACACTCCCACACATACACACCCACATACACGCATACACACACACCCACAACTACACACATGTGTACCCACACAAGCACACACAAAGGCCCCCACATTTATGCCCCACACACCCACATACACATTTATGCCCACACATAACCATCCACACACATTCTCACTCCCACTGGTACACACACACACCCACAATATTACACATCTCCCTACAGGAGCCTCTTCCTTCAGCAAAGCTATGAAAATGGGCTCAGAAGTATACCATAATCTAAAGAGTGTAATGAAGAAGCATATGGACGAGATTTTTAACAAGAGGTAACCAATTGGGTCGATCGAAGACCCCTTTGACCAGGATGATTGGAAACATTATAGCAAGCTCACTGAATAGATTGGCAAACAAGTTCAAATGTTGGAGATGATTTATTAGTCACCAATCCTACGAAGGTATGGGATAAAAGTGTGCAGGGTAAAAAGTGGAAGCAGGGAAAAGCTTTTTGCCACCAACTATTCACGGCGACTACCTATTTTTGTGGATCCAACTCAAATTAAGTACCCCCCAATTTTGGGTGATGATCCGGCGCATGATCAATGGACGTGAAGATTCGGCAAAGCTCTTGGCTTATTGGGGCCTATAAAAGCAATTGACTTTTGCTCATGGGGACACAACATTTTTAGAATTACATTGACGCGTGTATACGTGCATAAGTTTTCTCTTACACTTGGTGGTTTCAAGCCTATTGTAGAAGCTACTCTGTAGTGTGGATACAGAGGGTAGGCTTCTCAGTGGAGGGCTATGAGCACTATAGTGTAAGAGAGTAGCTTGGATTTATTTTCCTTTCTATGAGTCAGTGTGATGAGTAATCTCTATACTCTTGAGAAATTCTACCACTTGTATTGTTCTGAGTTAGCCTGCATATCAATGGCCCTTATGCTGATCTGTTGTATTGAACTTAATACTTTTAGGGTGGCTTGTGAGCCCTAAGCTTGCACTTTTGAGCATCACTCTGCCCAACCTTGTAATCGATTCGAATTAAGAAGCGTATGGTCTTCAACCTTGTAATCGATTCGAATTAAGAATCGTATGGTCTTCCTTGGTCATTGGTTGTCCATATTGTCTGAAGTATTTACTACTCTGTTCAATCCTTGTATCTGCCTGCTCACAGAAATGTTAAAGGGTATACTTCCCGAAAGAGAACCTCCCTTGAGTAGGCGACGTACTGGACGTGTTTAATTTTCATTCTCTACTTTTGTTAAAAGCGGATACCCCAGTACCTCCTCTACAGTTTGGCACGCCCGGTGGGACCTTTGCATTTCTCTGAGAAGTGTTTTTCCCTATTGCAATTGCGAATAGGTACATGATCCATACACGAGCAGATAGAGAATCTCTTCGTGTTCGGAGGAGCCTTAACAAGTTAGCAATAACCACGGCTAGTGAGTCTACCTCCCCTCTGTCTTCCCTAAACTTGTCTATTGATTTGGGTGCGACACCATTGTCAAAAGAAGGGTATAGGAGAACTCTAGAGTTCTCCTCAGATACGTCCGAAGAAACACCAGTACAAATGGAGGATCTCTCTCATTTACTCTCCAGATTAAATATCAAATTCCCTACCTTCAAGGGACAAGCCTATGAGGATGCTGATGATCATGTGAGGAGATTCATCTCTTTATGCCGTGGAAGAGGTCTGCAAAATAGAGAGGATGCAATGCTGGCACTTTTTCCATCCACATTGGAGGGTCTTGCAGACAAATGGTATAGTCAATATGCAGATGGCCATTTCACTACATGGGAGGCTTTGAAGGCGGCATTCTCACAGACATTCCGACCAAGTGATTCCTCAGAAAGAGCTCTAGATCAGCTAGAGAATTTGAAGCTAAGATCAGGTGAATCTTTTCATGAACTTCACACTAGAACAAAAGCACTTGTTGCATGTCTGCCACATGCTCCAGGTGACTTTTTGGTTAAAAAATGGATAGAGAAGGCTCTTCCCAGGTCATCTCAGCAGAAGCTTTGGGAGTCTCTTAGATTGGATGCCACTCTCAATGATTTTGTTGCAGCGGCATCACGCATTGAAGAAGCAAGGCAACATTTTGAGGGGGATACACAACAAAAGTATGTTGCAGATCTGGATCCTATTGAGCAACTAAGGAGGGAACTGGAAGCATTGAAGATGCAACAAAATCAACAAGAAGAGAAGGTCTTGCCACCACTGCGTCGCACTGATGATGAAGTAGCCCAGCTTCGCCGAGAGTTAGAAGACTTGAAGACCACTTAGGATATAAGGAGACAAATTTGGTGTACAATCTGTAACAACAATGGGCATTCCAATGCTAATTGCCCTATTAAGGTAAGCTGTCAATTTTGTGGAAAAGATGGTCATGAAGCCAGAGATTGCTACTACCTCAAGGGTACACAGCAGAGAGGTAACCCTCAAAATTTGGATTCATATTATGCTAGTACATCAAATACTTCAAATAGAGAGGAGAATCGGCCTGCAAGGCCTACATATAATAGACCTTTGATGTGCTATCGTTGTGGTGAGTACGGCCACATGCAAAATAGGTGTTCTCTTCCAGAAGATGCACCTCCCTGTCAACATTGTCCAGAGGCCAAGGATCATTATACCAAAGATTGCCCAAGAGGTCGTCCTGCTCCAATTCACATGATTGCAGTCTCCCCACCAATAGAAGGTATGACTACTCAATCCTATGTTGTTTCATCCTCTGCTATGCCCATGATGACCAGAGCTAGGCAAGCAGTAGCAAACCTTAGGGGGGAACAACAAGAAATTCAGGAAAAAGAGGAAGAAAAGAAGTCTGGATGGAAGGACCAAGTGGAAATTGAAGGAGCTTATGATAAGATGACTACTTCTCTAAAGGGTCAACCAACAAGTCTGCAAGAAAACACTCAGGAGGTAAACATTGAACAGATCTTGAAAGGTATTCATCACAAGGTTAGTCTATATGAACTTATAAGGATGGATTCAAAAATAAGAGGTGACTTACTGAAAATTATACACTCTGCTCACTTAGTCCAATCACCTAGTATAGATGGATTCATGGTTGATTTTCCTCCTGCACCCTTAGCAGACTACCAAAGTTCGAGATTATCAGTTTGTATAAAGGATGAAGCTCTTACAGGTGTGATCATAGATGGAGGCTCTGGTATCAATTTGATGCCAGATTTTACAATGAAGAAGCTGAAATTGAACCCCACCAAGTTGGCACCATTCACGGTTACATTGGCAGATCAACATCGGGTTGCACCACTTGGCATTATTGAAAAGGTATTGATGGTAGTACAGGGTTGCCACTTTGTGTTGGATTTTGTTGTTATTACACTTCCGCAGGAGACTTCCTATCCTTTGCTCCTGGGGAGACCTTGGCTGAGACAAGCAAAAGCTCTACAAGATTGGAGAAAAAATAAACTATGGATTTCAACAAATACCAATAGCCAACTACAACTACATTTGGAAGAAGGATTCGACTCAGGAAAAACTACTGGATATACTATGGACACTCAGGTAATGCCCTCTCTACCCCAAGAAGAGGATACTTTGTTAAATTGGATGATGGGAAGTGCAGAGTGTTGCACAGTGGAGATTAATGAAATTGAGGAAGAAGTTGCAGATAAGGTAATTACAGGAAAGGGCAATGAAGACCACAAGGTGTTGGAGAATGAGCAATTGCAGGAAAGCACAAGCCTTGAGGAAGCAACCCAGATAAAAGTATCAGAGGTAGAATATTTTGAACCTAAGGGCAGAGAAGATCTTCCTTTCTCAGATATACCTCAAGGATGGATGGAAGAACATGTTGCAGAATATAAATTAAACTCCACTCTTGCATATAGTGGAGATGATTTATCAAACAAGGCCAGTCCTGAAACATTGGTTCAAGAAGTAAATTTAGGGGATGAAGAGAACCCTCAAGTAGTCCATTTGGCATCCTGGTTGTGGCATTATCCTAATTTACTACAGAAGGTTAACTTCTTTGCTCTTTACTTACAAAAGTGTCTTTGCATGGTCCTACAAAGATCTAACAGGAATACCAGAAGAGCTTGGATTACATCGGATACCCTTGGTTGAGGGAGCTGCACCTGTAAGAAGTAGGCCATATCGACTCAATCCGAAGTATGCAGAGGAGGTAAAAGCAGAGATTACAAAACTAGAGGAAGCAGGTATAATTGTGCCAGTAGAACATTCCAGATGGCTTTCTTCTATGGTTATTGTGCCCAAGAAAAATAGTGGAAAAATAAGGGTATGTGTTGATTTCCGTGCTTTGAATAAAGTGACTATTCAAGATGGATTTCCTCAACCCTTCACAGAGCAAGTACTTGAAGAGGTAGCTGGTCACACTTTGTATAGTTTCTTGGATGGTTTTAGTGGCTACAATCAGATAGTGATCCATCCTGATGATAGGGACAAAGCAGCCTTTGTCACTCCCTGGGGCACTTATGTCTATACTCGAATGGCTTTTGGTTTGAAGAATGCACCAGCTTCATTTAATAGAACGATGTATCTGATATTGGGCAAATGGTTAACAACCTTTCTATGCATTTTCATGGATGACTTTTCAGTATTTTCAGGTACAGATAGAAGGGCAGCAGTTCAAGATTTCCATGACCATTTGGAAAATCTAAAAGAAATTTTTGAGCAATGTCTCAAAACAGGTTTGAAATTGAATCCTGATAAATGTCACTTTTTGGTCACTAAGGGCACTCTTCTTGGTCACATAGTATCTGTTGAAGGTATAACTGTTGACCCTGCAGAGGTTACAGCTATTCTTTCCATGCCAATTCCACAAAGCCTAAAGGAAGTGCAAAGTTTCTTGGGACATGCAGGGTATCACAGAAGATTCATTAGGATGTATTCGGAAATTGCTAAGCCCTTGTCAAGGCTTACCAGCAAAAAGATCCCTTTCTCATGGAGTGCTGAAGCTGACAAAGCATTTTGTGAACTAAAGATGAGGCTATGTACTGCTCCACTTTTAAGTGTTCCTAATTGGTCATTAGAATTTCATGTGCATACAGATGCTAGTCTTCATGCTGTTGGTGCAGTTCTAGCTCAACCATCATCTCACAAAGTGGATAGACCTATCTCTTATGCAAGCAGACTACTCAACCAAGCTGAAAGAAATTACAGTACAACGGAAAGAGAAGGTTTGGCTATCGTATTTGCTCTTCAGAAGTTCCGACATTATCTCCTTGGTATACATTTCATTGTTATTTCCGATCATAAGCCCTTGAAGTATTTGATAAACAAGCCTAGAGTAGCTGGAAGGATTTGGAGATGGTTACTCCTATTTCAAGAGTTTAATTTTGATATTCATATTAAGCCAGGAAAAGAGCACTACATGGCAAATCAAGTGTCTAGGACGGCAATGAGCGAAAAGGCAACAGGTATTAATGATGAATTGGTGGATAGCAATCTTTTTCTAGTAGCAATTCGGACAGGTTGGTATGATGAAACTATTCATGTTCTGACTATTGGAAAGATCCCAGAACACTTGACACCTGTGGAAAAGAGAAGACTGCTCCTGAAAACCAAAGCATATTCTCTTATAAATGGAAATTTATATAAATACTTTCAAGATGATATATTGAGAAGGTGTGTCTATCCAGAGGAGGTAAATCTTCTGCTAGAGGCTGCACATAATGAAGGACATCTAAAAGGGGAAGAATTGGCTCATAAAATCATCCACAAAGGTTTATGGTGGCCTCATATTTTCAAGGATGCAATCAAGTTTTCTAAAGAATGCAACATCTGCCAGAGGTGTGCTCCCGTGCCAACCAGATTGAATTTCCAACCATTGGTCATATCTACAGGATGGCTCCCATTTGAACGATGGGGTCTTGATTTCATAGGGCCAATTAGCCCAACTGGGCAACCAGGAGGTAAAAAGTATATTTTGATGGCCACATGCTATGCCACTAAATGGATAGAGGCTAAAGCTACTGTGGACTGCACGGCTTTAACAGTAGCTAAATTTATGTATAAACGTATTTTCTCAAGATTTGGTTGCCCTCTGGAAATTACTAGCGATAGGGGCACACATTTTGTAAATCAATTGCTCCAGTTTATATTTGACAGGTACAAAATCTTCCATAAAAAATCTTGTGCCTACTACCCCAGGGCAAATGGCCAAGCAGAGAGTTCCAATAAGATTTTGATTGGACTGCTTTGCAAATTATCTTTCGATCATCAAAACTCCTGGCCGCTAGCATTGATCGGTGCAATTTGGGCTTTCAGAACCACGAAGAGGGGAACCACAGGCAAAACTCCATTTCGGTTAGTATATGAGAAAGAAGCATTGGCACAATTCGAGTTTATCATCAGAAAAGAAATAGGAATCAAAACCATTGGAATTGAACCCCCCATTCAGAGATTGGTGGCATTAGAAGAGTACAGAGAAGAGGCAATGCAGAAACTTTTGATGACACAAGAAGAGCGCAAGAAATTACATGACAGGTATCTGAGATCGAATGAAGTTCAAGAAGGGTCCATGGTTTTAGTGCATCAAGTCCCGGCAATTTCAACTAAATTGGCCCCCAAATGGTCAGGACCATATAAGGTTATCAAGGTATTGCCACATGGTGCAGTGCATCTGGAAGATCTGCAGGGTAAAAGGATGCCCCTCGTCAACATCTCCAGGGTGAAGAAGTATCGGAACTAGGACAAAGTGGAAGCATTCTATCCCTTGTACATACCATGTTTCTTTTCAGTAATTGCAGTTAAATCTCATTGAAATAAGCATATAAAGGAGTTATTGCACCGGGATGGTGCAAAAGCTTGATGTGGGGGTCTGTAGAGGTCGGAAACTCTCAGATGCCTTGGGATGAAGCTTCAGGAAGTGTTCAAGTGCTCTGACATGGATATATTTGAGTTCTAAGCAGTCGTTGCTGTCATCTTTTCTTTGCTACCTCGGTTGTTTTGATACCTATCTCTCTCTATCCCCTTTTTTCTTTTCTCTTTCTCTCTCTTTACCTCTCTCTCTCGGTCCCTCTCTCCCTCTTTTTCTCTCTTCCTCTCCCTCTTCCTCTCTCTCTTCCTCTCTCTCTTTTTCTCTCTCTTTCTCTCTCTCTTTTTCTCTCTCTCTCCCCCTCTCTTCCCCCCTCTCTCTCTTTCTCTCTCTCTCTCCCCCTCTCTTCCCCCCTCTCTCTCTCTCTCTTTCCTCCTCCCTCTTTTCCCTTTTTCTCTCTCTCTTTTCCCCGCGTGTGAACCCCTCCCTTTCTCTCTCTCTCTCTCTCTCTCTCTCTCTCTCTCTCTCTCTCTCTCTCTCTCTCTCTCTCTCTCTCTCTCTCTCTCTCTCTCTCTCTCTCTCTCTCTCTCTCTCTCTCTCTCTCTCTCTCTCTCTCTCTCTCTCTCTCTCTCTCTCTCTCTCTCTCTCTCTCTCTCTCTCTCTCTCTCTCTCTCTCTCTCTCTCTCTCTCTCTCTCTCTCTCTCTCTCTCTCTCTCTCTCTCTCTCTCTCTCTCTCTCTCTCTCTCTCTCTCTCTCTCTCTCTCTCTCTCTCTCTCTCTCTCTCTCTCTCTCTCTCTCTCTCTCTCTCTCTCTTTCTATCTCCCTCTCTCTCTTCCCCTCTCTCTCCCCCCTCCCTTCTCTCTCCTCCCCCGCCCGCTGGCCTCCGCACCACCCACCCGCAGCCCCCCTCCCTTCTCTCTCCTCCCCTGCCCGCTGCCCTCCGCACCACCCACCCGCAGCCCCCTCCCTTCTCTCTCCTCCCCCGCCCGCTGGCCTCCGCACCACCCACCCGCAGCCCCCCTCCCTTCTCTCTCTCCTCCCCCGCCCGCTGGCCTCCGCACCACCCACCCGCAGCCCCCCTCCCTTCTCTCTCTCCTCCCCCGCCCGCTGGCCTCCGCACCACCCACCCGCAGCCCCCTCCCTTCTCTCTCTCCTCCCCCGCCCGCTGGCCTCCGCACCACCCACCCGCAGCCCCCCTCCCTTCTCTCTCTCCTCCCCCGCCCGCTCGCCTCCGCACCACCCACCCGCAGCCCCCTCCCTTCTCTCTCCTCCCCTGCCCGCAGGCCTCCGCCCCACCCACCCGCAGCCCCCCTCCCTTCTCTCTCCTCCCCCGCCCGCTGGCCTCCGCACCACCCACCGGCAGCCCCCTCCCTTCTCTCTCCTCCCCCGCCCGCTGGCCTCCACACCACCCACCCGCAGCCCCCCTCCCTTCTCTCTCTCCTCCCCCGCCCGCTGGCCTCCGCACCACCCACCCGCAGCCCCCCTCCCTTCTCTCTCTCCTCCCCAGCCCGCTGGCCTTCGCACCACCCACCCGCAGCCCCCTCCCTTCTCTCTCCTCCCCCGCCCGCTGACCTCCGCACCACCCACCCGCAGCCCCCTCCCTTCTCTCTCTCCTCCCCCGCCCGCTAGCCTCCGCACCACCCACCCGCAGCCCCCCTCCCTTCTCTCTCTCCTCCCCCGCCCGCTGGCCTCCGCACCACCCACCCGTAGCCCCCTCCCTTCTCTCTCCTCCCCTGCCCGCTAGCCTCCGCACCACCCACCCGTAGCCCCCCTCCCTTCTCTCTCTCCTCCCCCGCCCGCTGGCCTCCGCACCACCCACCCGCAGCCCCCCTCCCTTCTCTCTCTCCTCCCCCGCCCGCTGGCTTCGCACCACCCACCCGCAGCCCCCCTCCCTTCTCTCTCTCCTCCCCCGCCCGCTGGCCTCTGCACCACCCATCCGCAGTGTTGGAGAAACAATCACTAACTGGACATATATTTCAAGGTCAAATCTTAGGAAGAAAACCCCATGCCTATGTGAAGGGACAAATTCACAACTGTATTATACTTGTAAAGTTAGTTCACTTTAGTTCTAGAAGTTTTTTAAAAATCACGAGAATACGAAAATCTATATAAGTTAGTTTGTATCAACTGACGCGGCATGAGAGAGAGAGAGAGAAAGTGAGAAGAACTCATTTTTGTATGACTGAGTATAGTCGAGCTTCTCTGAGTGAGAAAGCATTTGTAAAACTTCTGAGTTTTTACAGTTATGAGAAGAACTGAGTAAAGTTCTGTGTATGAGCCTCTCTCCATCATCTCCATGATTACCTACTGTGTGATGAGTTACAAAGATCAAGTTT
This sequence comes from Ceratopteris richardii, assembly GCA_020310875.1. NCBI lineage: Eukaryota > Viridiplantae > Streptophyta > Polypodiopsida > Polypodiales > Pteridaceae > Ceratopteris > Ceratopteris richardii. The sequence continues at coordinate 22,800,432 of CM035425.1, forward strand.
TCCAAGCAACTCGATGCCTGGCATCGAATCTCTGTTGATAAGTCATATTTTTATTTATATTTTTCATCCAGTACTGAAGTGTTTGAAAAACATGATGTTGTTGGAGCAACTCGATGCCTGGCATCGAATTCCAGTCGATAAGTCATATTGTAAATGTGCATGAAATCACCTATAGTTTTGGTGTCCAAAAGATCAAGACTTTATGCGGGAAGTCGATGCCCGGCATCGAATCCCTGCTGAAAAGTGGCCAAAAACATCCCAAGTCGATGCCCGGCATCGAATTCTCGTTGCAAGTCGATGCTAGGCATCGAATTCTAATTTTAAACAGGCGCTCTTACTAAAACAGGCAAGTTTTCCAGTTTTGGAAGGTCATACAGGGTCATCTTGTGAGGGCCATAACTTGAGTTCTAGAGCTTCGTTTGATGCATATGATAGCTTGTTGGAAAGCTCTACTCTTCTAGTTTCAGCCTATAAAGTTTCATAGAGAAATAATATGTGAGCTAGGAGAAATTAGCAAAATACTGAAGGTATGTCATTTTAGTGACTAGGAATTTCTGTAGAAGCAAAGTTCTCACTTTAGGCTATCATTTCTCAAAGTTTGGAGTGGCAATGAGTTAATGGTGACCATAGAGGTGTTCTAGTGTCACATTAATTCATTTCTTGTGGTGTTTCATACATCAACAAGTGGTATCAGAGCAGAAAGATTCTCGAGAGCAGAAGACGACAAAGGTACGAGAAGTTTTGTAAAGTTTTCCATTAAAGTTTGAAAGGTGAAGCATTTGAAGACACAAGGCATCAAAAGGTTACTTCAAAAGTATCCTCATACACAAAGAACTTCAAAAGGTATTATCCTTTATCCTTTAAGCTCACAGGTTGCAGCAGAAGGAAAGAACTATGGCAGATCATATTTCCATTGACAAACTGGACAGAGATAATTACCCCGCATGGGTAATGAGAATGGAAGCCTTACTTATGAGTAAGGATCTCATGGTATATGTAACAGGTGAAGAAGAGAAGCCAGTATTTGAAGATGAAAGCCGACCAAAGAAAGAGGAACTTGATGCTTTAAAGCATTGGCAGAAGAAGGATGCAAGTGCAAAAGCCTACATCTACAATACAATCTCTGATCATTTACTACCACACATCAGAGGATTGGAATCATCTGAAGATATATGGAATGCATTGGAATATCATTTCCAAAGCACTACTAAAGCACGGAAAGCAAGTCTATGGTCAGAGTTTACAACATTCAAGAAGAAGCCAAGTCAAACCATTAGTGATTATGTCACTAAGATGAAGGATCTTGCAGATAGTCTTGGATCCATAGATGAAGATGTTGAAGATCACAGATTGATTGCTCAATTACTTGCAGGTTTGAGAGGGGATGAAAGGTGGAAACCTTTTGTCTTATCAACAGAACTTTCATTAAATCATTATGTTCCAGATTTGAACCAGATGCTTGGTTTGATGCTCACATATGAGCAAGACTTGAAGGGAGATGGAGATAAAGGTCAAAGTTCTGCAATGTACATGAAGAATAAGAAGAAAGGAGATAAAGGTAAAGCAAAGGATGAAGAGGAGTCTAATTCTCAAGCTTATTATGCAAGAGGTAAAGGCACTGGCAGAGGAAGAGCAAGAGGCTTTGGAAGAGGAAGAGGTAATCAAAATAACAACAAAAAGGCTTGCTGGATCTGTGGATTGAGTAATCATTTGGCTCATGACTGTTGGCACAACCAACAAGGATCAAACCAGAATCAAAACAACAATAGCAGAGGTCGAGGTGGAAGATATCAAAGTAATTTTCAAAGAGGTAGACAAAGTCAAAGAGGAGGCTATAGTAGAGGTGGAGGAAGAAGTTGGGGACAGAATCAATCCTACAACACCACCTACTACAACTATGCAAATGACACACAGAATGAAAGTCATACATCATTGATGATGAACTCAATCAACACATCAGATAAAGAAGATCTAAAGGTATTTTACATTGACTCTGGATGTTCTAATCATTTGTCAGGAAACATAGAATTGATGTCAGATTTGGAAAAAGGCATTTCTAGTCACACAGTTCAAACAGGTGATAATACAAGACATTGTGTACATTCAATTGGAAAAGTGAAATGCAAGAGTGGAGCAGATTTGCTAACCAATGTTTTGTATGTTCCTACAATACCTAAAAACTTGATTAGTGTGGGACAGATAGTTGAAAAAGGTTTTCAAGTCAGGTTTACAAATGAAGGAGTATTTGTGGAAGATCCAGAGAATGGATATAATCAGATTGTCTCTGGTAAGAAAGAAGGTAGACTCTTTACTTTAAGAGTGCAAGGGAACATTGGTCAAGCTTTGCTCACACATGGTGAAGCAGTGATTACAGAACTTGATCTCTGGCATAAGAGATTAGGTCATTTCAATGAAAGAGGAATTAAAGCTATGGTTGCTAATCAGTCTGTACTAGGATTACCAAATGTGCAAAGTCAACATATGGTTTATAAATGTGAAGCATGTCAAATGGGTAAAGCACACAGGTTACCATTTCAGAAGAAAGGATTCAAACATGATGGAGTACTTGAGCTCATTCATACAGATGTATGGGGACCAACAAAAGAAGGATCTATCAGTGGCTCAAGGTACTATGTTCTTTTCATTGATGATGCTACAAGATGGATAACATTATATGTTTTGAAGGAAAGATCAGAAGTGTTTGGAGCTTTCAAGCATTTTCATGCATATGCAGAGAGAGTCACAGGTCAAAAGCTTAAAAGACTGAGGTCTGATGGAGAGGGAGAATATTTCTCCCAAGAGTTCAATGATTATCTTTGGAATGCAGGTATTAAGAGAGAAATAACTTGCAGGTATACACCACAACAAAATGGTGTAGCAGAAAGAAGGAACAGGACTTTGGTTGAGTTTGCTAGAGCTATGCTAAAGGAGAAGAATTGTCCAAATTATCTTTGGGCTGAGGCTGTAAATACAGCTACATATCTTGTGAATAGATTACCATGTGCAGCTCTGAATGGAATGACTCCATATGAAGCTTGGTGGGGTAAGAAACCAACACTAGATCATTGTAGAGTGTTTGGATCAATTGCATATGCTTATGTGCCATCACAACTTAGGCATAAACTTGAACCAAAGGCAGAAAAATATGTGTTCATTGGTTATGATGAAAAGCAGATGGGTTATAGATTGTGGAATCCTCTAACCAAACTTGAGATGTTACATTTGATGAACAGAAAAGTTGGTATGCAGATCAAAGTCATACAGCTGAAGAATTTGAAGAAGAGGTAAGAAGATGTGAGAAAGGAAAATCAATTGTGCAGGTGAATAGAGATGAAGACTATATGCAAGCAAGTACATCCAGAAGTGGATTAACAAGAATGAATGAAGAAGCTCCTATATTTGATGAAGAGGTGTATCCAGAAACTTATGAAGAATGTGAACCAAGAAGGTCAAGCAGGACTAGAAGACAACCAGAAAGGTATTCTTATGATACTTCTTACATAACTCAGAAGAACTATGCATATATGGTCAAAGATGATGAAGAACCTCAGAACTATGATGAAGCTAAAGGTAAGAAGCAATGGGAAGAAGCAATGAAGGAAGAGTTCAATGCACTGGAGGAGAACAAGACATGGGAACTTGTTCCTAAACCAAATGGTAAGAAAGTAATTGGAAATAAATGGGTTTATAAAGTGAAGAAGCTTGCAGATGGAAGTATAGCCAGATACAAAGCTAGATTGGTGGTGAAAGGCTATGCCCAGACCTATGGCATAGATTATGATGAGACATTCAGTCCTGTAGCTAAGATGTCAACTATAAGGACAATCATTGCTATTGCAGCTTCAAAAGGATGGACCCTAAGTCAATTGGATATAAAAAATGCATTCTTGAATGGATACATATCAGATGAGGTATACATGGAACAACCTCAAGGGTTTATAGATTCCAGGTATCCAAATTTTGTTTGCAGGTTGAGAAGAGCATTGTATGGATTGAAGCAAGCTCCAAGAGCTTGGAACTATAGACTGGTGAAGTATCTCAATGATCTTGGATATCAAAGTTCAAAAGCAGATTCAAGTCTACTTATCAAAAGAACAGAGGAAGGTACAATCTACATTTGTATTTATGTAGATGACATTATAATCACAGGTACTTCAGATCAAGGAATCAAGGAGGTAAAGAGATTACTTGAGAAAGAGTTTAAGATCAGTGACCTAGGAAAGTTATCATACTTTCTTGGAATGGAAGTTACTTATACAGATCATGGCATATATGTGTCACAAGAAAGGTATCTTCTGAACTTGTTGAAGAAGTTTGATATGGAAAATTGCAGAGAAGCTTCAACTCCACTTGAAGTTAATCACAAGCTCAGTAAATATGATGGTGCAGACTACAAAGATATGAGGAAGTATCAATCTCTTGTGGGTAGTTTGATTTATGCTACACTAACAAGACCTGATCTTAGTTATGCAGTGGGAGTTTTGTCACAATTCATGCATTGTCCAAAGGACCCACATTGGATTGCAGGTCAAAGAGTTCTCAGATATATCAAAGGAACAATAAAGGAAGGATTATATTATCCTTTTATATCAGATTTGAAGTTGAGAGCCTATAGTGATTCAGATTGGGCAGGTAACCAGGATGACAGAAGATCAACTCATGGTTACATGATATACATTGGTGATAAGCTTGTAAGTTGGTGTTCAAAGAAACAACATACAGTAGCATTATCATCAACTGAAGCACAGTACAAAGGACTTGTGGAAGCAGCTAAGGAAGTCATATGGATGCAGACATTGTTCAAGAGCTTAGGCATTGATCAAGGTACACCTACAATACATGGAGATAATATGAGTTCACTTTAACTTGCAGCAAATGCAGTATTTCATGCAAGGACAAAGCACATAGAGATCCAATATCATTTTCTTAGAGAAAAGGTAATGGAGAAGGAGATTGAAGTGGAATACATTTCTACTAAAGATCAGTTAGCAGATATAATGACAAAGAGCTTGGATGGTGTGAAGACCAGCAGATTCAAAAGCATGGCAGGAGTAAAAGAAAAGAAGATGATATGAAGAAACAGGGAATGTCAATTAGTGATTGAGGGGGAGCTGTTGGAGAAACAATCACTAACTGGACATATATTTCAAGGTCAAATCTTAGGAAGAAAACCCCATGCCTATGTGAAGGGACAAATTCACAACTGTATTATACTTGTAAAGTTAGTTCACTTTAGTTCTAGAAGTTTTTTAAAAATCACGAGAATACGAAAATCTATATAAGTTAGTTTGTATCAACTGACGCGGCATGAGAGAGAGAGAGAGAAAGTGAGAAGAACTCATTTTTGTATGACTGAGTATAGTCGAGCTTCTCTGAGTGAGAAAGCATTTGTAAAACTTCTGAGTTTTTACAGTTATGAGAAGAATTGAGTAAAGTTCTGTGTATGAGCCTCTCTCCATCATCTCCATGATTACCTACTGTGTGATGAGTTACAAAGATCAAGTTTTCCAAGCAACTCGATGCCTGGCATCGAATCTCTGTTGATAAGTCATATTTTTATTTATATTTTTCATCCAGTACTGAAGTGTTTGAAAAACATGATGTTGTTGGAGCAACTCGATGCCTGGCATCGAATTCCAGTCGATAAGTCATATTGTAAATGTGCATGAAATCACCTATAGTTTTGGTGTCCAAAAGATCAAGACTTTATGCGGGAAGTCGATGCCCGGCATCGAATCCCTGCTGAAAAGTGGCCAAAAACATCCCAAGTCGATGCCCGGCATCGAATTCTCGTTGCAAGTCGATGCTAAGCATCGAATTCTAATTTTAAACAGGCGCTCTTACTAAAACAGGCAAGTTTTCCAGTTTTGGAAGGTCATACAGGGTCATCTTGTGAGGGCCATAACTTGAGTTCTAGAGCTTCGTTTGATGCATATGATAGCTTGTTGGAAAGCTCTACTCTTCTAGTTTCAGCCTATAAAGTTTCATAGAGAAATAATATGTGAGCTAGGAGAAATTAGCAAAATACTGAAGGTATGTCATTTTAGTGACTAGGAATTTCTGTAGAAGCAAAGTTCTCACTTTAGGCTATCATTTCTCAAAGTTTGGAGTGGCAATGAGTTAATGGTGACCATAGAGGTGTTCTAGTGTCACATTAATTCATTTCTTGTGGTGTTTCATACATCAACAACAGCCCCCCTCCCTTCTCTCTCTCCTCCCCCGCCCGCTGGCCTCCGCACCACCCACCCGCAGCCCCCCTCCCTTCTCTCTCCTCCCCCGCCCGCTGGCCTCCGCCCTCCGCTACCTACTTCCCCTGCCACCCGCAGCCCCCCGCCCTCCGCTACTTACCTCCCCCGCCACCCGCAGCCCCTCACCTCCACTACCATCATCCCCCGCCCCCACCGCCATCCTCCCTCCGCCACCACCACCCGCACACACTCACATTCCCACCCACATGCACATCCCCCACACATGCACACACCCACACTCACATGCGCACAACGCACACACACTCACACACATACCATCACACACTCTCACTCACACACACACATATATATGCACACGCACCCATGCACATACACACACAAACACACATACACACAACCATACATACACACTCCCACACATACACACCCACATACACGCATACACACACACCCACAACTACACACATGTGTACCCACACAAGCACACACAAAGGCCCCCACATTTATGCCCCACACACCCACATACACATTTATGCCCACACATAACCATCCACACACATTCTCACTCCCACTGGTACACACACACACCCACAATATTACACATCTCCCTACAGGAGCCTCTTCCTTCAGCAAAGCTATGAAAATGGGCTCAGAAGTATACCATAATCTAAAGAGTGTAATGAAGAAGCATATGGACGAGATTTTTAACAAGAGGTAACCAATTGGGTCGATCGAAGACCCCTTTGACCAGGATGATTGGAAACATTATAGCAAGCTCACTGAATAGATTGGCAAACAAGTTCAAATGTTGGAGATGATTTATTAGTCACCAATCCTACAAAGGTATGGGATAAAAGTGTGCAGGGTAAAAAGTGGAAGCAGGGAAAAGCTTTTTGCCACCAACTATTCACGGCGACTACCTATTTTTGTGGATCCAACTCAAATTAAGTACCCCCCAATTTTGAGTGATGAACCGGCGCATGATCAATGGACGTGAAGATTCGGCAAAGCTCTTGGCTTATTGGGGCCTATAAAAGCAATGGACTTTTGCTCATGGGGACACAACATTTTTAGAATTACATTGACGCGTGTATACGTGCATAAGTTTTCTCTTACACTTGTTGGTTTCAAGCCTATTGTAGAAGCTACTCTGTAGTGTGGATACAGAGGGTAGGCTTCTCAGTGAAGGGCTATGAGCACTATAGTGTAAGAGAGTAGCTTGGATTTATTTTCCTTTGTGTGAGTGAGTGTGTTGAGTAATCTCTATACTCTTGAGAAATTCTACCACTTGTATTGTTCTGAGTTAGCCTGCATATCAATGGCCCTTATGCTGATCTGTTGTATTGAAGTCAATACTTTTAGGGTGGCTTGTGAGCCCTAAGCTTGCACTTTTGAGCATCACTCTGCCCAACCTTGTAATCGATTCGAATTAAGAAGCGTATAGTCTTCAACCTTGTAATCGATTCGAATTAAGAATCGTATGGTCTTCCTTGGTCATTGGTTGTCCATATTGTCTGAAGTATTTACTACTCTGTTCAATCCTTGTATCTGCCTGCTCACAGAAATGTTAAAGGGTATACTTCCCTAAAGAGAACCTCCCTTGAGTAGGCGACGTATTGGACGTGTTTAATTTTCATTCTCTACTTTTGTTAAAAGCGGATACCCCAGTACCTCCTCTACAATGTGGCACTTTACTTTTGGAGGGAGTTTGAAAAAAGAACTATATTGAGCGATTTTATTAAAAAATCCATATAAAAAAGTAACTTCTGACATGTATATTAAGAAATGGGCCCTTTTTAGTAAGCAATAACTAAATATGTGACTTTTCAAAAAAGAGTCATTTTTTTATTCACAAAGATGGACGGATCTGATGATGTGTAAAGTAGAATCTCTCTCTCTTTCTTTTATAGAAGAGAGACATGACCCTACTTGGGCCTAAAAAAAAAGCTTAGTCTAGCCTACTAAAAAGTGCTCTATTAAATGCACTTTTTTCCCTCAAGCAAGAACAAGATTAAGCTTAATCCCTAAAAATTAGGAATCCTTACAAGGCCCATGCAGGGTTCATTTTTTCCCCTAATGATAGACATTTACTCACATATACACCTACATACACATACACACACATAAACGTACTTACTTATACATACACACATGCATATACACATATGTATGCATACACACATACACAATGTCATGCATACATATACATATACACACACAAACATATACATACATATATGTATACACATATTAGGTCACATGCATACCTACCCACAAACATACACACATACATACACATGCATATATATGTATGCATGCATACACAATGCACACATACACATATACATATACATACACATACATATATAAACATACATATATAGACATACATATACATGCTTACATATCTACACATACATATATTGATTTCTAACCCATTTTGTTTTATATGTACATGCATATGGATCCTACTAGAGAGAGAAAGGTGAAACTCACTCTCATAAAAAGTCTTATGAGAGCAAGAATTTTTCCTGATACTTTAGGGATCATCATGCATGAGTACTCAAGGATGCCTGATGATGAGCTGGATTTTACGATCAAGATGCTTACCGAGCGATCAGAGGAGGGCTCTTTTGTGGCTCCACATGTAGGAAGACAATTATTTTCTCATAGGTATGTTTTTTTCACAATTTTTTTTATGATATTATAAAACACATTTGTATTTATTTTTATGTATCTATTTTAATGACACCTATACCACCTCTAGATCATAAGAGCAGATCATATTGTTGCAAAAGAAAATTCATGTGCAAGATGAGTTGACCATTACAACTATGGATAGGTCTCCCTCACCTGTTAATAACTTGCGAAATTTGGATTTTGACAGTACAATAGGCTTCGTGAAACAAGCTTATGATCATAAATTACTAATAGTTTGAATAAATTTCGGAGTGATGCATATTTGATACTATGCATGCATTAATGCGATTATTTGCCAATCCTTGAAACTGTGCACAACAATCTTGTAGGTGGCCACTTTGGGCATGATCGTGTGATCAAAGAGATTCTATTTTAAATTTTGAAGATGGAATAGGCTTCACATGTATGCACATACCTATGTGAAGCATTGTGACATATGTCAAAGAGCTCAATATTCTATACAAAAAGATAAGATGTAATTGAGACCCATCATATGGATGGATGTGCATTCTCGAAGTGGTTTATAGAATTTGTAGGACCAATTAACCCCCTTAGCTAGAGGATGTTCCCATGCAAAATAATATGTCATAGTGGCCACATATTATCTCACCAAGTGGGTATCAATTAGAGAGACATGTAAAAATGCTACACAAAATAGGGCTAGGTTTATATTTGAGAATTTGCTTACAAGATATGGACTTCCCATAGAGCTAATGAGTGATTGAGGAGCACACTTAGTGAATGAAGTGGTCGAAGTTATATTAGAAGAACTCATGGTAATACAAAAGAAATGAGAACCATAGCATCCACAAGTGAATGGACAAGTGGTAAATACTAACAAAGTCTTATGTCATTCATTGACAAAGCTCGTAGATAATAAATGCTCTACTTGGGGCAAATAGTTATATCATGTTTTTTGAGCATGTTGAGTGGCCTTTTAAATAGTACTCAATGGAAACTCCTCACATATAGTATTTGGTCAAAAATGCAGTGCTACCAATGGATACCCATGCTTAAAGCAGCACAAGAGTATCAACAAGCGGGCCATCAGCTATCCCTTAGGATAGTGGATCTAGAACATTTAGGAGAAACATGACCAAGGGAGGCAACACGAATATATGCAATGAAGAGAATATATGTAATGTTGATGTATACCATGAAGCAACATGCTCGTAAATTAGAAAAACATGGTTATGGGACTATAATTATCAATAGAAATTTGATGAATAGTAAGTTATAATAAGCCACGTTAGAAGGGGATATAATGCCAAACTACATCCATGGATGGAGAGTCAATATTTATCGTAAATCACTAACAAAAGATATGAATGAAAGATTAAATCACACCATGAAAAATAGGGAGGAAGGAAAAAGAATTAGAGAAGAGTAACATGCACGTTCCCTAGAATCAATTAAGTGCATGAAGGTTAGATGAGCGGACATATGTTATCTCAAGAACACTAATATTAATGAGATCCACACACATTTACACACACACACATACACATGCATATAGACACATATATATAGATACACACGTATATAAGCACATAGACACACACACACACGTACACACATAGAAACACACACACATACCTAGACACATACACACACATAGACACATACACACATATATGCATACACACACACGGAGAGAGACATACACATACACATACACATACATGCATACATAATGCATATGCATATGCATACATACATACTTACATGCATACACACATACACACACACATGCATACATAATGCACATGCATATGCATACATACATGCTCACATGCATACACACACATACACACACACACATACACACATAGACACACATACACACACATACACACACATAGACACATACACACACATACACACACATATACACACAAGTTTACACACACATACACATGCATATACACACATACACACATAGACATACACACATACACACACACATATACACACACATACACATAGACACATACACAATTACAGAGACACACACAAATACACACACACACACATACACATACACACACACATACACACATAGACACATACACACTTCCACACATACATACACACATCCACACACATTTACACACACACATACACATGCATATACACGCGTATATACATATGCACATGTATATACACACATAGACACACACATAGACACACACATAGACACACACATAGACACACACATAGACACACACATAGACACACACATACACACATAGACACACATAGACACACACACACACACACATAGACACACACACACACATACACACACACATGGACACATACACACACATAGAGACATACACACACATATATGCATACACACACATAGAGACACATACACACACACATAGAGACACATACACACACACATAGACATACATGCATACATATGAATACATAATGCATATGCTTATGCGTACATACATACTTACATGCATACACACACATGCACACACACATGCATACATTTGCATACATAATGCACATGCATATGCATACATACATACATACATAATGCACATGCATAATGCACATGCATAATGCACATGCATAATGCACATGCATAATGCACATGCATAATGCATACACATACTCACATATACACCTACATACATGTACACACACATATATGTACTTACATATACATACGCACATATACATACACACATATAGCACATGCATATACACATACACATGCATACAAACATCCACATGCATACACATACATATACACACATACATATACACACATACATATACGTATACACAGATCATGTCACTCGCATACCTGCCCACAAACATGTGTACATACACATTCATATATATGTAAACATGTATACACATTGCACACATACACATGCATACACATATACATATACATATGCATATACATACACGTACATATACATGCATACATATGTACACGTAGATATATTGATTTCTTACCCATTTTGTTTTATATGTACATGTATTATGGATCCTAGTAGAGAGAGGAAGGCGAAACTCACTCTCATAAAAGGTCTTATGAGAGCAAGATCTCCGCATGATAGGTTAGGGATCATCATGCATGGTACTCATAGATGCCTAATGATGAGCTGGATTTAACGATCCAGATGTATACCCAGCGATCAGAGGAGGACTCTTCTGCAGCTCCACATGCAGAAAGACAACTATCTACTCATATGTATGTTTTTTTTCACAATTTTTTTAATGATATTATAACACATATTTTTATTTATTCTTATCTATCTATCTTTAGAAAACCTATACCACCTCTAGATCATAAGAAAAGATCATATTGTTGCAAAGCAAATTGTTACGAAAGCAAATTCATGCGCAAGAAGAGTCGACCATTTCAACTATGGATTGGTCTCCCTCGACTATTAATAACTTGTGAAATTTGGATTCTGATAGTACAATAGGGCCTTGAGATTGTGCACAGTAATCTTGTAGGTGGCCCCTTTGGGCATAATCCTCTGATCAAAGATATTCTATTTTAAATTTTGCAGATGGAATAGGTTTCACATGGATGCACATACCTATGTGAAGCATTGTGACATATGTCAAAGAGCTCAATATTCTATACAAAAAGATAAGATGTAAATGAGGCCCATGGCATGAATGAATGTGCATTCTCGAAGTGGGTTATAGAATTTGTAGGACCCATTAACCCCCTTAGTTAGAGGATGTTGCCATGCAAAATTATATGTGATAGTGGCCACATATTATCTTACCAAGTGGGTATCAATGAGAGACACATGTAAAAATCCTACACAAAATAACGCTAGGTTTATATTTCAGAATGTGCTTACAAGATATGGACTTCCCGTAGAGCTAATGAGTGATTGAGGAGCACACTTAGTGAATGAAGTGGTTGAAAGTATATTAGAAGACTCATGGTAATACAAAAGAAATAAGAACCATATCATCCACAAGTGAATGGACAAGTGGTAAATACTAACAAAGTCTTATGTCATGTATTGACAAAGCTCGTAGATAATAAATGCTCTAGTTGGGGCAAATAGTTATATCATGTTTTTTGAGCATGTTGAGTGGCCTTTAAAATAGTACTCAATGCAAACCCCTCACATATAGTATTTGGTCAAAATGCAGTGCTACCAATGGATACCCATGCTTAAAGAAGCACAAGAGTATCAACAAACGGACCCTGAGCTATCCCCTAGGATAGTGGATCTAGAACATTTAGGAGAAACATGACCAAGAGAGGCAACATGAATATATGCGATGAAGAGAATATACGTAATAATGATGTATACCATGAAGCAACATGCTCGTAAATTAGAAAAACATGGTTATGGAACTATGATTATCAATAGAATTTTGACGAATAGTAAGGTATAGTAAGCCTTGTTACAAGGGGATATAATGCCAAACTACATCCATGGATGGAGAGTCAATATTTATCAAAAATCACTAACGAAAGATATGAATGAAAGATTAAATCACACCACGAAATATTAGGAGGAAGGAAAAAGAATTAGAGAAGAGTAACATGCACATTCCCTAGAATCAATTAAGTGCATGAAGGTGAGATGGGAGGACATATGTTATCACACGAACACTAATATTCACGAGATCCACCTCATAGTTGTCATTTCTAACCTACATGACCGAATATATCACATGGCTATTGTTGGTGCATGAAGCAAGCCTAAGATGTTGACTCATACATTAGGAGATCTCTTCACATTCAAGGCTTAATATTGCTTATAGTTCACTATATGGATGCATTTCTAAGGTTTATATCAGGTTCTATCTTGGTCAAATGTAAATGAGATAATTGGAGAAAATCTCATGGACTTATAGGGATCCAAAGTCCATGACTTGATTTGAATTAAAAATTCAAATGTCCACCTAAACATTTCGATCACTTTTAGATGAAACCAATCAAGATTTATGAAGCAAAAGTATATATGTACACTAGACCCTAATAATCCATTTGGATACATAAACAACTCCTAAAACAATAACTATAAAGGAGGATACAAAAGAAGGAGAGGATACTACAATTATATAGATGATCAAGTCCTAGAGGATTCACTTCTACTTATGAACATGAAAATGAAGGAAGGTGATTCAAATGAGCAGTGTTCTACATTGATTCAGGATGCTCAAACCATGTGGCAAGAAATGTAGCCTTGATATTAGACGTGGAAGGTCTAAAGAATAACCATGAGGTTGAAACAAGTGATGACAAAAGACATCCTATGGAGAAGATAGGAAATGTCAAGACCTCCAATGATAATATGATTTTTTAAAGTTCAGTTCGTATGTTCCAGATATTAAAAAAAAAACACAAGTGTAGGAAAGACTCTAGACATAGGCTTGCAGATGAGACTCACCAAACATGGAGCCTATATAAAGGATCCATTTCAATGTTTCAAGAAGATAGAAAAGGGCAAAAAAAACAAGTACATTATTCACGTTTGAACTTCCAGACACCAAGAACATTCCCTTGTTCAATTATGGCACCCAAACCTTATCAAAGCTCGAGGTTTGTCATAAGAGATTATCTCACATTAGAGAAAGAGTTGTCAAACAAATTATTAGAGATGAGAGTGTTATTGGACTACCCAATGCCTCAGGTCAGCACATGATATACAAGTGTAGTGCATGTCAATTCAAAAAATCACAGAGGCAACCGTTCACCAAGAAAGGATATATACATGGGGACGTACTAGAGCTTCTCCACACAAATATTTAGGGACCAAGAAAAGAACCATCAATCTTAGGATCAAGGTATTATATGTTATCTATAAATGATTGTATCCAATTTACTATTTTTAACTTCATGAAGCATAAGGATGAAGTGTTCTCTTTTTTTGAGAAATATTTAGCTCTTGTGGAGAATCAAACAAGTAAAACATCAAGACAATAAGGTCTGATGGAGGGGGAGAATATCTTTTTCATGAATTCGGTTCCTACCTAGAGGATAGAGAATCCAAGAGATTGATTAATACCACGTGCACTCCTCAAGAGAATGGAGTACCATAGAGGAGGAATATGAACATTATTGAAGCAGCAAGGTCCATGTGGAACGAGAAGAAATTAACAAATTAATTATCTAGAGAGGGAGTATCTAGTGCCACATACTTGATAAATAGATTACCTTCAAAGGCCTTGGATGGTATCACACGTTATGAATCTCAAAATATAAGAAGACAAAGCTTGGATCATTGCATGATATTTTGGTGCATTCCATATACACACGTACCACCACAAATTGGAGGTAAATTAGATCCTAAGGCAAACAAGTGTGTACTTATAGGCTATGACCTTAATAAAAAAAGGTTATAGACTATATAATCCTAGCACTAAAGGTTTTATGGTCATTTGAGAGGTTTTGTTTGATGAGAATAAAGCATGCTTTGAAGATGATTTTTGGGATATCAAGCCAGGATATGATCGAAAGGAAGACGTCCCCAACTCTCTCTAGCAAAAATACACATACGCTTGAATCATTAGGTGATTCTGAAGATGATCAAAAGAATCCAAGAAGAGAAATCAACTCATGGAACTGGAAAGGCAAGACCAAGATAAAAGAGTTGAGGAATGTTGCAGAATCGTCTCAACAAACAATCAAAATATCTACTAGGGAGAAGAAGAAGAAGAAGAAGAAGCCTAATTAAAGGTATGGGTATGATACATCTCTAGTGACTAAACACTTTATGTACTTATCACAATACTTAAATTCTAGAGGAATGTCATCTTGTTAGGGGGCAAAGAAGAAACCTTAATGGATGAATGCTATGGAAGAAGAAATTGAAGCTTTGCATGAGAATCACACTTGAGAATTGGTACAAATTAATTTCCAAAACTAGTTTGAGGCATCTAGTTGAGTCTTTATGATGAGTATCATACGCGTGCCATATTCATGCTCATGTTCTATCACCACATTCGTTTTCATTTTGAATGTCGTAGTGAGAAAAAGACGTTTCTCAACGACGCGTATGTGGGTGAATTGCAATCCCGACCGCTATTTTGTTTTCTTATAAGCAGTAACGAGTATCGAAGGAAGAGGGTATCATTTCCTTTGCTGTCAGAAGTGGTGGGGGGAATATATCAGCGCTGGACTGCATAGCAATGAAGTTATCGACGTTCCTTCTTTTGCTGTGTGCAATATTCATTTTACAGGATAGAGCGTTTGGCGGTGAATATACAAGCGAAGAATGCAGCGCTATAGTTAAGCGATGGGAAGGCCACGCTATTTCTCAACTATCGGAGCTTTCTGAAGATCGGCATACAGAATTGAAAGAGCTGCTCTATTTTCTTCATGTGCCACGCACAGGAGGTCGAACTTTCCATCAATGTTTGTTGCGGAATTTATACCCAAGGGAACAACTTTGCAACCATTCTTATGACAAGCTCCGATTCAATGCAAAGAGTCACTGCAGATTACTAGTTAGTCACGACGATTACAGCATTCTCTCAACGCTTCCGGTGAGATCGATATCGATAGTCACCAACTTGCGACATCCTGTAGATCGTGTTTTCAGCGCGTATGAATTCACAGTCGAGGTGGCTGCACGATTTCTAAGACCCGCCCTCCGGAGTAAAGTAGATGCTCTCAAAGCATCAAAAATGGCGTCAAGTACTCTCATGATTTGGCCATGGAGTATTTTTGTTCCGTGGATGCGAGATGATCTGTACGAACGCGGAAAGCACAGGATTTCATCAGCACAGGAGAAGACATCACCGGAAGGATTCTCAAACTACAATGCAAGTGCCTTTGTAATGCCATTTCATGAATTTATTCACCAACACTTGGTGACGGACAATATACATAACGGTGAAGCGTTCCAAATTGCCGGATTGACCTCCAACTCTTACACAAAAGGGGCAGAGAAAATTCGTAGATGCATCGTTCACCATCCACACCTCGGCGCCCATGTTCTGAATGTTGCAAAGATGAGACTCGATAAAATGATCTTTGTGGGTTTAACGGAGAAGCACGAAGATTCCGCAAAAGCTTTTGCTCATATTGTTGCGAAGCAAATTCATGCGCAAGAGGAGCCGATCATTTCAACTACGCAAAGGTCTCCCTCGGCCGTGAGTGAATTGCGAAATTCGGCTTCTGACAATGCAACAGGCTTCGCCAAACAAGCTCTCACAGTCGATGGGCTCATTAGAGCGTACGAGAAATGTTCTGGACGCCTTCGAAGCATCCAAGCTGAGCACCGTATCGTTTCTTTAAAGCATTCGTTACCAATCAGTTTCTCCAAAGAGGCTCGTCTTGGAGTTCCAGAGCAGATATTGGAGGAAATCAAGAAGTTGAGCGCGCTCGACCTCGACCTCTTCGAATATGTCCAACACCGGTTCAAACAGCAGTCGTCAGTTTACAACTCTTCACAGAATAATATTTCACAGCAGCATGCGACAAGGAACTTAACGACAGAGATTAACATTATTAAAGGGCAGAATATGATCAATGAAGGTCTCCAGAGAGGCTTTGGCTACACAAAGTTGGTGCTCATATCCGTTCTGTACTTAATGGCGATAGGTGTGGTCGTTTCCATAGGGAAGTTCGTCCTCTCAGCTCGCCGACCGGCAAGATGAACTCAGAATGTGACATCTGATCGGAGATGTGGGTAGTCTGTTGAGGCCTTGGCCATTCAACTCAGAAAACAGGTGTTCTTTCATCACAGAATCTCATTGTGACAGCTGCGACAACTGCTCTCATTGTATGCGTCTATGAATTATTGTATATGTATATTCCAATATGCTCTCATTGAGGAGCGCTCATGCAAGAGTAACCCATATTTTAGATTGTGTACATCAATACTCGAAACGGTGTAAGTTCTGTTCAACCTAATCGTTGTTTTACACATTTTCACATTATCATGCATTTTCACATAAATTTTGCATGTGTTTTGATGGTGTAGTCTGAACAGAAGAGCACCGCCTTACAAAAGCTGACATTAAAACTGTCTCTCTTCACAATTGATATGAAGGAGGTCGTAAGGCTAGTGTTCATCCAAAGTCGACATATCTTGCACTTTAGAAAACAATAATAATAAAAAAATTATAATTATAATAATATTAATATAAATAAACAAAATCCCAGTTAACTTTTTCCTTCCCAAAATTGCTCTCTTGTTTGGCTTGGCTCATAACTTGATCTAGTTCCTTGTGTGCTCTATCTAATTTACATGCTTTTCTAATCTATCTTTCTCGTATGTCTTCTTGTACTTGTTAACCTAATTTTTGTATCTTTCCTCCATGTCTCATCTAGCTCCTTACCTAGGTTAACCTTGTTTTCCTCATCTTGTTTTTCTCAATATTTAATTTCATTTTCATTGACTAGCCCCACATTCGAAAAATCAATTTTTAATCCTCTGCCATCCCTACTTGATCAACTAAGTATGCTTGGACAAGGAAAAAACTCTTGAAAATTATTAAATGTGGTGATAGAAGCATAGAACCGACATGGATTAGCCCTAAATAAGTGCTATGTGTCGCTATAGAACTCAGATGAAAGCTTTGAAAAAGTGTTAAGTGTGCTCAAAGAAGTAAACATCTGCATGTGCAACATCTCGAGTGGTATTAAGTTTTGCTAAGGAGAGAATAAGAAAAATTGGATGACCTTATAGGAAGACTTGCTGGATGACTCAATTGGATCACTCAATTGGAAATGCCTTGGATCACTATGCTCATGCAAGATAGCCTCTCAATAAACTATAAAAAATGAGAATTATATGTATTTGATATGTCAAAATGGAGACTTATTCAAATAGTTAATCTAATGCATTCTCGATAATCAAGCTCGAGGATGCGGTTGTCCTTAATTTGAAGAAATATTGCTGAAATGTTTGAACAATGAACTAAGAGGTTCAAACTAAAAATCCCTCTGTTATTCATGGAAATTGAGTCTTCCAAAAAAGATGAATCTATCCATAGATAGTTTTTTCTTTTCGTAAAAGGTAATAATCTTCCACATATTCTAAGATCCTCATTTCCTCATTGATGATTATCTAAAAACTGAATTTAGAAATTGAGAGAATGGCTAGAAAGTGTGAGTTCTAAAAACGTTCATGAACTATCCATTATTGGATGTGCATCTTTGAACTTTAAAAATTTATTCTTGTTCCCCTTTCCCCCGAGAAGAGAAACCAAAAATCTATATCTACAAATTTCATTAACTAATTTTGGGTCAAGCGAATAACCATCATAGCTCAAAAAATAATAGAGATTAATTGCTTGCATATTCGAAAATACAAGTGCTTGGCTCCTTTCTTCATAATGCTTGAATGGTGATCCATTTATAAAGTTCATATGCTCCTAAGTGGAGCTTGATTTTCAACATTCCCACTTCAGCTTCAACCTTAAAGTCTTCATCCTAGCTCCATCATTCCAATGCCTCTATTGATTGAAATTTCAACCTCAGATTCTTCATCCTCTATCTCTCCATTTAGAAAAGCATTCTTCACATCAAGTTGATACATCCTCCAATGATTGCTAGTTGTGATTGCAATGATTGGTCTAATGTTAGTCATCTTGGTGATAAGGCTAAAGATCTCTGCATTATTCACTCCATCTATTTGAGCAAAGCCATTAGTAACAAGCCTCGCCTTATACCTAGCAATGCTACCATCTAATCGCTTCTCTACCTTGTATACCCACTTGTTTCCAATGACCGTCATGTCTTTCTTCCTTGGCACTATGTCGAAGTGTCATTATCCTCCAACTTCTTGACCTCCTCATGCATAGCATCTTTCTATTCTCTGCATGTATTTACTTCTTCATTCTTTGCATGGTGAGTTCTTCAATAGTGTTACTCATATATGTATAGTTTCTAGCCAAGAATGAATCATATGCAGGCCTCTCAAGTGGATAACTTACCCTCTCAACCTTCTTATTTCATCATCCCATTCAGATATTTACAATTTACCTTTGAGCTCTCCCGGTTCTTTTGCATGATGCTCTGCATTTATCTCAATCCACAAATCTTCATTTTCTTTTACCTTTGTGATTTTGGCCTTGCATTTTTTCCGTGCATCACTAAGTTGGCTTGATGTAAGACTACCTCCACTCAATGATGAGTGTCTATTCAAGTCCATTAGACCACTCATAACCATGCTTTTTGGTTGTTCATTTCTTCTTGAATTCCTTCCTTCTTTATCTTCATTTGTAGCTTGCATAGTCTCATCTGAGGAGTATCAAGGTAAAAGCTCGTCGAATCTAACATCCCTTAATACCTTTAAATCCTTGTTTGTAGAATTGTAGCATATATGCCCACTCTATTGACTTGCATGCCTTGTGAGTACACGTATTTTTGACCTATCATCAAGTTTGCTTCTCACTTCAATTGGAATATAAACTTAGCAATTAAATCCAAACACTCTCAAGTGTTATCCATCTAGTTTTTTTATTATACCAAGCGTCATAGGATGTTGTGACATGTTACCTAATGTGGATGCTCTTTTCATGATGTATATTGTAGTGGCTTACATGATCTCAATAATAATTAGGCATTGCTCTCTCCTTCAATATAGCCATAGCCCATTCTGCAATGTGCCTATTCTCTCTTTCTCCTACACCATTTGGTTTTGGTGTGTACCTACATGTGATTTGTATGTTGATGCCATTTGACTTCCAAAAAAATGAGATAATGCTTGTGAGAAGTATTCTCCCCCTCCATATGACCTTATACATTCGATATACCTATGACATTCCTTCTCTAAATTTCTTTGAGGTTCTTGAAGTAATAAAAGAAATAATTTATGCTTCATGTAGTAAATTGAAGTAATCCTTGTGCAATCATCATTGAAAATTACAAATTCTATTACCTCCAATTGAGTTCTTATCTTTTGGCTTCCTGTAGAGGGGGTACTAGGGTATCTACTTTTAACAGGAGCATGCAGCAAGCACTCCAGTACTTCACCTACTCAAGGGAGGTTCTCCTTAGGGAAATATACCCTTTAACACTTCTATGAGCAGGCCGATATCAATGATTGCACAGAGTTGTGAATACTCAAGAAAATATTAATGACAACTGATAATAAAGGAAGACCAATCACTCCTTAGTTCAACGGATGATTACAACATAGGAAAAAGAAATGCTCTAAAGTTGATTGGGAAAAATGTGGCATTCATCCTTCCCAAAAGATGGTTCAGTATGAGCTACTCAAAATTTGCAGCTTGTTCATAGTGATGTTTATGGTCCTATGTAGACACCTTCTTTTGGGAACTATCTTTACTTTGTGACTTTCACCGATGATTTTTCCAAGCGTGCAAAGTCCAAAGTGTTTATCTGCTTCAAATAGTTTTTGGTTTTGGCTAAAAATCTATCAGCATGTAAAATGGGCACCCTCCATTCTGATCAAGGGGGGGAATGTATGTCTTCTGATTTTAATGCATTTCTGGTTGAATGTGGGATAAAACACTAGTGTATAGTGCCGTATAATGTATGTCTTCTGATTTTAATGCATTTCTGGTTGAATGTGGGATAAAACACTAGTGTATAGTGCCGTATACACCTCAATAGAATGGAGTTGCTGAAAGGAAGAATAAATCACTCATGGAGATGGTGAGGTGTATGGTCAAGAGTCAGGCTTTACCACATAATTTCTAGCTTGAGGCTATTATGTGTGCAGCATATGTACTTAACACGTGTCCCACTAAAGCATTGCACTCTATCACTCCACATGAGGCTTGGCATGGTCGTAAGCCATATGTTTTTCACCTCCATATTTTTGGTTGTATGGCATATGCATTAGTGCCTGAACAACAACGCAAGAAATTGAATGATAAATTAGTGAAATGTATTTTTGTTGCATACAGTGCTAAAAGCAAAGACTATCGTCTCTATCATCCACAATTAAACACATTCTAGTTACTTATGATGTTGTTTTTGTGGAAGATGCTATTCAGCCATTACTTTCATGTACTAAGGAGACATATGTTAGCTCCAAAGACATGTATGATACTTTGTTGCCTCTTTTTACAAGTGGATAGTCTAGTGAAAGTCCTAATGAGGCAACTTCTCAACCTTTATAGTTTTCATGTGATGATGTAACCTCTTTTGCATCAAATTGCTATGTTATGGTTGCCTCTAGTCTCTATGATGAGAATGAGCATGTTTCGTTTGATGAAGCATAAAATTTTGAAAATTGGATGGTTGTTATGTAATCAATATATGATGTTATCATGAGAAATGATACTTGGTATTTATGTAACTTGCCGCTTGGAAAGAAGGCCATTGGCACTAAGTGGGTATACAAGCTAAAGCATAAGCCTGATGGAACAGTTGACCAGTATAAGGCTAGGCTTGTTGCAAAGGGGTATGCTCAGGAAAGAGGCATTGATTTTGATGAGACCTTTGCTCCTACTTGCGGAATGACTACTGTTTGTAGCATTTGTGCACTTGAAGCTCATCATGGTTGCAACATCGGTTGGACATTAAAATTCCATTTTTGAATGGTGACTTCCATGAAGAAGTGTATGTTTTTCAGCCTTGTGGCTTTGTGCATAAAGGGCATCAAAATCAAGTATGAAGATTGAAAAAGGCATTACATGGTTTGAAGCAAGCACGCCTATCTGATTGCACATTGTTTTCAGAACAATCCAACTGAGAACACCTTATATGTTAAGCATGATGATGATGTGCTTCTGATCATTGTTGTGTATGTTGATGACATGCTGATCACTGGTCCTCATGAGAAGCACATTGTTGATTTTAAGGCAGAATAGCTTTGTGTCAAACAAAATGCATTGACACATTATTGTAGTTTTTTGGCCTTGAAGACTGTAAACCCATTGCCAATCCTATGGAGACAGGTTTATGGTTGTCTTCATGATGTTGGAGATGCATTTGATGTTGTTCTCTATTCTCATGTTGTTGAATGCTTGATTTATTTATGCATTACTCGGGTAGATATTCAGTTTGTTGTCTCAGAGATGAGCAAGTTTATGCATTGGCCAGGTATCAAGCATTGGCTAGCATTTAAGCGCATCTTTTGCTACTTGAGTGGTACCCGGCTACTTGGATTGTTTTATCCCAAGGGCGGATCACTACTGCCAGATTTTTATGCTTTTTCTGACTCTACCTAGGATAATTGCTATGACACTCATGTGTCCACTAGTGGTTTTTGCTTCATGCTTGGTAGCTCATGCATATCTTGGTTGAGAAAGAAGCAGCCTATTGTGGCCACTTCTAGTTGTGAGTTTGAGTATAGGGCAACTTTCATAGTGATTGTTTAGTGTGTGTGGCTTAGACACCTTATGGCTGATTTGGGTGTTAGTTAGTCTTCTGCCACCACCATCACTAACAATCAGAGCACATTGGCAGTTGCAAGGAACACTGTGTTCCATGCTCGCTTGATGTCGATCTCCATGAGTTTGTTTAAAGGCCTTCTTCCATACTTCTCTAGAAAACTTAGTATATATTTCTTTTTGTATTACCCATATATCTTCTATACATTGAGTTTGATACCTTCAATTGCTCCCCTATCTTCCTCTTGATATCTTGTTAGCTATACAAATTGTTGGTTTTTGTGCACTAAAATATTCCCATTTTGTAGATTAAATGTCTAGCTACATGTGTTTTGCAAAGGAGAGATGGTTGTCAGTGGCAATAAACTACAATCACTGTGACTTGGAGGTTTGTATGCATACAACCATGAGGTATGTGAGGGGGATGAAGTTAGAGAGAAAAAAAAAACAAATAGAAGCAAGATAAAAAATAAAATAAATAGAAAAACAGAGAAGAATATATATATATATATATATATATGGAAAATGAGAAGGAAAATTTTTCAAAAAGCAAAATAAAAAAAAGGAAAAAGTTCAAGAGAAAAATAAGGGATAAATAAAAGAAAAAAAGAAAGAAATTAAAAAAAGAAGAGAGAAAACAAAATTAAACTAAAACAAACAAACAAATACATAAATAAAAAAAAGAGAAATAAGAAAAAAAAAGTTAAACAAAAACACGAAAAGGAAAAAAATAAAAAATGAAAAAGAAAGGAGTGTGCACGTGTGTATGAGTGGGGGGAGTGGGGTGTCAGAGGGAGTCAGACGGATTGGGTGAGTGGGGAAAAACAAAATTATTTTTCGCTTCCCTCTCACTCTCTCTTTCTCTCTGTGTCTCCTCTTTCTCTCACTTCCTCTCTCTCCCCAACTTAAAGTGGGCGGGCATCATTTTTTTAGTTTGTTGGTTCTTTTCTAGTTATCGAGATGCACATGGATGTAGGAGAGGACAATCAAAAGATGGGATGAGAAGGTGAGAGGAGGATGCACATGAGAGGAAGAGGATTTTTTGATGAAGATTCAAGGCACGCGAAGGAGGGAGGCATCATTAATCACACATTTTTTTCCTAGTGGTTGTGTCCAGTTGAGCATACATGCTCGAAAGGAGGGGAGGGTCCTCTTGTCTGATCCAAAAAGGAAGAAAAATCGTGTTTTGTTTTTCATATGTCTGTGATAGCTGTGGGATTCAAAGTGTCTTCCCATCTTTGAACCTCATGCAATCCATCGATTGGGCATTGAGATGACTTAGACAATTCCCTCTCAAGTGAAGATTCTCATGAGAAAATTGAGAAGAACTCAAATCTTGTCCTCATGAGCAAACTGAGAAGAATTCACCTTCCAAAAATGATGGCACAAGTCTCGCTAAGAAGAATAAGCTCTGCAAATCTTGTGTTTTCCTTCATGATCCTTGCATGCGATTGCAATTATCTTGGATGTTGTATGTTCATATGATCACTGGAGTGAGCATTTGAGAGGGAAGACAAAATTGGAGGTGTCCCCTAGGTCTCCATGAACAAATAGACATAAGGACTGGGATTATGTAAGGCAATGAAGCTTTCATGGAGAGGAGTTTTTGAAGTTTAGTAGCATGGGGCTTTCCTTCGGTAATTAAAGCAGCAAATGGGAGATACCTGTTTGAAAAGAAAGAGCAAAAATATTTGAAGACAATCAACTGATGCTACGATCAAGCTTCGAGAACTTGAAGAAATTATTTTAGCCCATCATGCTTTCTTCTGGACGAAGGCTACCAAGGATCTCTTGATTGAAAGGGAAGCAAAGAAACAGTTGCAGCTAAAGGCAACTTAGTTGCATTGGGTGACAGGGAATAGAGGGGAGGCTCAGTAGTGGCCACTCTAGGAGGAACTTAGAGGAAAGTGCTCGCTTTTGCTATATGTAGGTACCGGAGAAGAGCATAGAAAGGGGGAGGGAGGGGGTTGGCCAGTGGAGATACTAGGGAGAGTGTAACAACCCCTTCTATATAGAGTATTTTGGTGCTTACAAAGTTTTCCGAGTTGCACCAAATTGTGTGCAACTATAAGGGTAGTAGTGCACCTAGATGCCACCTCCCCAACCAAGCTCTCTTTGCCATCCCATTGTAGTCCTTTTTATTGAAGTAATTCAAAAAACTTTCTTGGAAAACATCTTGGCTTTCTGTGTACATGTGTTCTTGTGCATGCCTTGGGTCCTATTTTAAGCCTTGGGCATTTACGGTGGTCCAAGATGTCTCAAGTGGTATCAAAGCACGAGCCTAGGGGAAGCCTTTGGACAAGTGGACTGTCAAACCAATGCTGGTAGTGTCATCAGTCTCGGGCCCATCTTGGGTGAGTTAGCTCAAAATCATGTGGGCATTTTTCCCTGGCCCCCCCACCCACTAGTCTCCACCCTCTGCCCCCCCTCCCTCGCCCCCCTTCCCTCCCCCCCCCCCCCTCTCCCTCCCCCCTCCCTCTCTTCCCCAAGTGTCCTCGTTGCTATGCCCCGTCATTGGTGTGCCCACGTGCCATCCTCACTATGCCCTATCATCGGTGTGCCCATGTGCCATTGTCATTATGCCTTGCCATTGGTGTGCCCCTCTGCTGCCATCACTATGCCCTACCATCGATGTGCCCCCGTGCCACCATTGTTATGCCCTGCTATCAATACACCATGCCTTCTGCCATCGCTATGTCTTGCCATCGACATGACCAATTTCTGCCATCGTGCTCTCCTGCTATCACTATGCTTATGTCCTAACCAACACACTCCCACCCCTCTGCAATGTGCAACATTGCATTGACACACTCCTAGACCAACCAGCCCCTTCATGAGCACCATACAAGATGAGCGGGCCATATCTCAAAGAACTCAAGCAATAGTTACATGAAGTGGAAGAACAAGGCTACATTCAGCCTAGCAATTCTCCATATGGGTTCCCTATTCGCAAGAAGAAAGACGGATCACTTCTACTCTACATTGACTATCAGGCCCTCAACAAGAACACCATCAAAAGTAAATACCTTGTAGGGGTCATGGAGCAATCAATCGACCACCTTGGCAAGGCCCATTACTTTACTCTGATAGACCTTAGATCAGACTATCATCTAATTCGATTCACACAGGAGCACATCTAGAAGACAGTGTTCCACACTTGTTGTGGTAGTTATGAGTGTGTTTTCATGCCCTTCAGTCTCATGGGATCTCCCACCACCTTCTGTAGAGAAATGAATGACAACTTTTGAGATATGCTAGACCTCTTCCTCATCATTTACATCAATGACTTACTCATTTATAGTGAAACTCTAGAAGAGCACTATGAAGATGTATGGGTAGTGTTGCAATGACTTCAGGAGCAACACCTCTTTGTGAAAGAAAGCAAGTGCGAGTTTGCGATGAAGAAGGTAGAATTCGTGGGTTTTTTCAACTCCAAACTTGGGCTGCATATCGATCCCAAGCTGAAAGTCCTACTCAAGTGCTCCCCCCCTCCCCCAACATTGATCAAAGAGGTGCAAGAGTTTATCCGATTCTGCAAGTTCCCATGTCGATTTATCCAAGGATTTAGCAAGATCACGGCTCCACTTCTCGAGATAATCAAGTATAAGGAATCTTTCTAATGGGTCCAAATGGAGGAAGAAGCATTTGAGGAACTCAAGGTAGCTATATGCAATGCACTTTGTGCTCAAGTTACTGGAATTCGACAAACCATTCAAGGTCCACACCAATGCATCAGGATTAGGGAGGTGTACTTATGCAAGATGGGGAGCCTATTGCCTATGAGTCCCATAAGTTCATAGGACTCGAACTCAGATGGAGCACCCATGAGAAGGAGATGCTTGTAGTTGTTCACTACTTGCATAAGTGGCATCACTATGTGCAAGACGAACACACAGTCCTCATGGACAATATCTCACTAAAGTACTTCACCTCGTAACCAAAGTTAAGTCAAAAGCAAGCTAGATGGTAGGATTTCCTCATAGAGTTTGACATAGAGATCATTCATAAACTGGGGCAACAGAACATTATGCAAGATGTGTTCCAGAAATTGATAAATCTTGTTCTCAGTGCTCAGTCCATCATTTGAAGTGTTTTAACTTGGATTAGGAAGCTTGCTAAGTCTATTTGCTATGCCCAAAAGGAATTTTTCTAATTCCTACCAGGTTGAGAGCACTGTTCATTTTTTCCAGCAGGTGTATGTCCAAAAATATCAAGTTTTGGGAGCTAGTCATTTCGCAACTAGTCTGTCTTGACTTAAACTTTTGGGATACATGTTCCAAAGTACTTGGCTGATATTTTGGTGGATTTAGGAAGCTTAAAGGGTCTAGTAATCAACTCTGAAGTCTCAGTTGGCTGGTGTGAAGCTGGTTGTAGCAGCACCTACTCATCTTTGGATTGCATCCACCATCTCTCTTCACAGTGGTATCAGAGCATAGTCAAGCAACATGGGAGATGGATTTCCATCAACAATTGACAAATTGGATCGAAAAAACTACCCGGCATGGTCTCTAAGGATGGAGGCTTACCTTCAAGGGAGGAATCTTTATGGATTCATATCCGGAGATGAAGCAATGCCAACCATGAGGAACAAAGGGCAACCATCACATGAAGAAGTGGAAGGACTTTCAAATTGGTGTTCGAAGGATGCACTTGCAAGGTCCTATATTCTAAACTCAATCTCTGATTTTCTTTTACCTCATGTCAAGGGATGCAAGACATCAAGAGAGACCTGGAATGCACTTGCTTCTTTCTTCTCTTCCAACACTCGAGCAAGGAAGAACCAATTGTGGATGGAGTTCACAACAATGAAGAAAAGCCCGAAGCAAAATGTGACTGATTATGTCACAAAGATGAAGGAGATTTCAGACCAGCTTGGAAGCATTGGAGAGGTAATTGAAGAGGAGCAAATCATTAGACAAATCATGAACGGAATCAAAGCAGACGACAAGTGGGAGTCATTAACAACAGCCATGGATTTATACATGATATGCATGTACCCGACCTCAACACACTCATGGGCCAACTCTTCACTCATGAAGCAAAGATTAGCAAAGGTGGTGAGTCCTCAAGAGGTAATCAAACTTCTGCCTTATATTCTGATAAAGCTAAGGTCAACGACAAGTCAAAGAATAGGAAGAATGAAGATGAAGGAAGCTCTTTCCAAGCAAACTTTGCAGGTAGAGGAAGAGCTAGAGGAAGAGGCAGAGGTGGAAAGCAAGGCAGGGGGAGATTCCAATCATCTCAACCTTGCAAAATATGTGGCTTATCTAACCATACTACTAAAGAATGTTTCAGGAACCCAAGGAACTCAAGAGGAAGAGGATTCAGTAGAGGTGGCTATGGATCAAATAGAGGTAGATACAATGGAGGCTACAACAACAACAACTATCAAAGTGGCCATAGAGGAAGAAAAGATTACAATAACTATGCAGAGGAACAAAGTCAAGAAGATTCATTATTGATTATGAATCTATCAGCGAAGAAGGGTAAGGATGATGATCACATATTTTACATTGATTCGGGATGCTCGAACCATGTAGCAGGAAATGTGGCTTTACTTTCTGATTTGGAAGATCCTCATAACAAGCATGAAGTGCAGACAGGAGATGACACAAAGCACTCAGTGGAGAAGATAGGTAATGTGAAGACATCAGATGGGAATATGAGCCTCTTAAGCAAAGTCTTGTATGTCCCTACAATTACCAAAAATTTAATAAGTGTTGGACAGATTGTTGAAAAAGGATTGCAGGTTAGATTCAATCGATTTGGAGCATATGTTGAAGACCCAAGGCAAGGCTATCGAAGGATTGCCAAAGGAGAAAAGACAGGAAGGCTTTTCACTTTTGAAGTGGAAGATACAAAGAACATAGCTTTGTTTAGCTATGGATCTCAAACTCTAACAGAGTTGGAGATATGGCTCAAAAGGCTTGCTCACATTGGTGAGAGGACACTCAAACAGATTTGCAAGGACCAAAGTGTACTTGGTTTGCCTAATATCACAAGGCAACACATGATTTATAAGTGTGAAGCTTGTCAACTCGGCAAGGCTCATAGACAACCTTTCAATAAGAAAGGATATATGTATCAAAATCCTTTGGATCTAGTGCACACGGATGTGTGGGGTCCAAGTAAGGAGCCATCTATATCAGGCTCAAGATATTATGTGTCTTTCATAGATGATTGTAGCAGGTGGACCATTCTGTTTTTCATGAAGCACAAGGATGAAGTGTTTAATTTCTTTAAGAAGTATATTGCTCTTGTTGAAAATCAAACAGGTAGGACTTTGAAACGACTCAGATCAGATGGTGGAGGAGAATACTTCTCTTCTGAATTTGATGCCTTCTTGCATGAAAGAGGCATTAAAAGGGAAGTCACTACAAGGTATACACCCGAACTCAATGGTGTAGCAGAGAGGAGGAACAGAGCTATTGTCGAAGCTGCAAGGTCCATGCTCAACGAAAAGGGATTGCCAAAGTACCTATGGGCAGAGGCTGTGTCTACAGCCACATATCTCATAAATAGACTTCCATCTAAGTCACTAGATGGAACCACTCCATATGAAGTGTGGAATGGAAGAAGACCTAGTCTAGAGCATTGCAAAATCTTTGGATGCTTAGCCTATGCTCACATTCCTTCTCAAGTAAGAGGGAATTTGGATCCCAAGGCAGAGAAGTGCATATTTATTGGTTATGACCAAAACCAAAAAGGATAGAGATTGTACAATCCAACCAATAAAGGATTTTCTGTGAGTAGAGATGTAATTTTTGATGAAAACAAATCATGGTTTGATGATGACAGGAAAGTGAAGCTTCCATATGACTTGGATGAAGATTTTCCATCACTTCAACCAAAGGACCCAAAGCAGATTGAAGAAAGTGATCCAGAGATTGACCTAGAAGACTTGGAAAGACTAAAGCTATGGAAGAACAAAGGTAAAGCAAAGATGCAGGATGCTACATATGGACCTGAGAGCTCACATCAACCACTTAGAAGGTCTTCAAGGGAGAAGAAGAAACCAGAGAGGTTTGGTTATGATACTTCTTTGGTCACAAAGCACTCAATCTACATTGCAAAGGATTCAACCAATGAAGAACCTACCACATTTGAAGAAGCACAAAGCAAGAAAGCTTGGAGAGATGCAATGGATGAAGAAATGGAAGCCTTGAAGGAGAATGACACTTGGGAGCTTGTACCTAACAAGCCATCTATGAAGATAATCGGATCTCGATGGATATACAAAATCAAGAGGAATCCAGATGGAAGTATAAATAGACGCAAAGCAAGGTTAGTTGCTAAAGGGTTTGCTCAAACCCATGGTATTGATTATGAGGAGACTTTCTCTCCTGTTGCAAAAATTCCTACAATTAGGGTTCTCATTAGTCTTGCTGCATCTAGAAATTGGAATCTTTATCTACTTGATGTAAAGAATGCTTTCTTGAATGGATGGATTTCTGAGGAAGTGTATATGGCACAACCTCCTGGATATGAGAATGCACATCATCCTAACTATGTATGCAAACTAAAGAAAGCTTTGTATGGATTGAAGCAAGCTCCAAGAGCTTGGAATTTCAGATTGGTGACTTATTTGCAGGACCAAGGATTCAAAGCTAGCAAGGCAAATACCTCTTTGTTCATAAAGAGGAATGGATCTGAAGTGATCTATTTATGTGTGTATGTTGATGATATTATTATCACAGGCAATGATCTTGAAGGAATCAAACAGGTAAAGAGTCAAATGAAGGAGGAGTTCAAAATAAGTGACCTCGGACCACTCACTTATTTTCTTGGATTGCAGTTGATCTACACAGATTCAGGTATATACATCACACAAAGGAAGTATGTCCATGACATGCTCGTCAAGTTCAAGATGGGAAATACCAAGTGTGCAGGTACACCTATGGAGAAACATCATAAGCTTAGTGCTTATGAAGGAGAGCCAATTGAAGATATCACAAGCTATCAAAGCTTGGTTGGAAGTTTGAACTATGCAACACTCACAAGGGTGGATATATGCTATAGTGTTAGCATATTGAGTCAATTTATGCATAAGCCGAGAAGACCACATATGGAAGTGGCCAAGAGAGTCCTCAACTACCTAAAGGGGACCATGAATGAAGGTTTGTTCTATTCATATACTTCAGATATTGAGCTTAAGGTCTACTCAAATGCAGATTGGGCCGGATCTAAAGATGATAGAAGAAGCACATCAGGGTATATATCATTTGCAGGTTCAAAAATCATTTCTTGGTCATCGAAGAAGCAACCAACCATGGCATTATCTTCTACTGAAGCAAAATATAGAGGTTTGGCTAATGCAACTCAAGAAATCATGTGGTTAAAGTCTTTGTACACAGATCTTGGACTTCATTCTTCAACACCTCATATTTTTGGTGACAACACAAGCTCACTACATCTAGCAGCTAATCCGGTATACCATGCTAGAACCAAGCATATTGAAGTCCACTACCATTACGTAAGGGAGAAGCTAATGAGCAAGGATATTCAACTATACTATGTCTCTACAGATATGCAATGTGCCGACATGTTGACTAAAGTTCTTGATGGTACAAAATTAAGTAGATTCAAGTTGATGATTGGCTTGCAGGAAATCAAGGACAATTGAAGACTTATTTGGAGGCCAAGCATGTTAGGCTTGAGGGGGAGCTGTTGGTGCATTTTACCCAAGCCTACATGCTTGATATATTTGATATCATCCTCATTTGTAAGTCACATGAGTATTCATGTGAACACCTCTTGTAAAAGAGTTCATTTTTATCTCTTGTAATTGAAAAAAGAAAAAGGAAAAGAATGGCTTACCTCATGCATGATGTAAAAGCAAATTTGTGGCTCTAACTACCAAAATCACGAATTTTTGAGCTGAGGGAATATCTCCTAACTTTGGGGATCACTTTTAGGTGGAGCCATTCGAATTGGAATTCAAAACTCCCTCCAAGAATAGCTACAAAAGGAGCAAGAAGGAAGAGGCAATTAGCAAGCCTTGTACGTGACCACTTCATGTCATTTTGTAGAGATTGAAGAGCTTACTCCATAGCTCTATCATTCTACTCCCATTGTGCAAAGATTCATTGCCAATGTGGTTGTAATCATATATGAATTTATACATTAATCATCATTCACTTTTCTGTTTTGTTCTCTGCTATACTCACTCAGAGCATTACCTTCAGAAGGTCATAGCTCGAGTTCTACTGCTCTTTTTTCAGTGATTTAATGTGTGTTGGATAGCTCTTACTCTCTAGTTTCTTATAGCAATTTTCAAGGTCGTTGGATTTACAGTTTTGGAGATATCTGCATTTTACTACTCACTAGTCTATCTTTGCAGAGCCCCGAGAATGGTGGGCATGTTCCAGAAATTGATAAATCTTGTTCTTAGTGCTCAGTCCATCATTTGAAGTCTTTTAACTTGGATTAGGAAGCTTGCTAAGTCTATTTGCTATGCCCAAAAGGAATTTTTCTAATTCCTACCAGGTTGAGAGCACTGTTCATTTTTTCCAACAGGTGTATGTCCAAAAATAGAAAGTTTTGGGAGCTAGTCATTTCGCAACTAGTCTGTCTTGACTTAAACTTTTGGGATACATGTTCCAAAGTACTTGGCTGATATTTTGGTGGATTTAGGAAGCTTAAAGGGTCTGCTAATCAACTCTGAAGTCTCAGTTGGGTGGTGTGAAGCTGGTTGTAGCCGCACCTACTCATCTTTGGATTGCATCCACCATCTCTCTTCACAAGATGCCCTTAGCAAAAGGACCGAACTCCAAGTGATGTCATCAATTTCATCATATTTGAAGGGCTCGATTAGATCAGTGCAGGAATAAGATCCCAGAGTTCAAGAGATCATGCAGCAAGTACAAAGGCAAGCTCAACCGGGTCGATACACAATTCAAGATTACATCCTATACTGAAAAGGCTGCATCTATGTCCCATATGACTTTGAACTACGTAAAGAGCTACTTTGAGAAGCTCACAACTGCAAATGGCCAATCATGGAGGCCAAAACCATAGTAACAAACTGCTACACAAGAATTTCTATTGCCCCAAGATGTAGGCACAAGTCATAGAGTACATGGAGACATGCTCGATCTGTGAGTTAGTATGTTAGGACCAAGTCAAACCCACAAGCCTCCTACAACCATTACGAGTTCCAAACCAACCTTGGGTTACATGATTAGCACAGGCTTCATCATAGATTCACCTCCATCCCAAGGATACACAATTATTTTCCTCATAGTGGACTACTTCACGAAACAAGCCCACTTTATACCAGCAAAACCTCCACTTAGTGCGAAGACATTATCACACTTATTCTTTATGCACATAGTCAAACATCATGGGCTACCCATTGCCATCATTTTAGATTAGGATGGTCACTTCCTAAGCAGAATTCGGACAGAGCTTTTCTAATTGCTTGGTATGCAACTCCAATTCTCCTTTGCTTACCATCTGCAAACTGACAAACAAACTAAATGGCTCAATCAAACCATCAAGGATTACATCCACAACTACATGCAAGTAGATCAAAGGGATTGTTTCCAACATTTAGACATGATGGAGTTCCACTACAATGCATCTATGCACTCGAGCACCAAGATGAATCCTTTCAAGATAGCCATGGGAAAGGAAGTGATGAGACCGTTAGCCCTCATGAAGGGTTCCACCTTATCGATGAGTGATCCAATCTGCGGAGCCTTCATAAATCAATGGAAGACGAAGTTAGAGCAGGCTAAGTCTAGTTTACAAAGGAGCAAGGAGAGGATGGCCAAATATGCAAACTACAAATGCAACCCAATTTAGGACTTCAACACAAGAGACTTTTTTCTCATAAATTTAGAGAAAATCACACTCCCTCAAAACTTTACACACAAGTTCAACCACAGATACTATGGGGCATAAATGATATCAAGTGAATCAACGAAGTTACATACCAATTGGACCTCCTAGACAACGTGCAGTTCCACAATGTGTTCCATGTAAGCTTACTCAAATGACTCAAGCCTGATGCCAAATATGGATGTGAAGTACCCGTACTCCAAGATGATGAGAACTAGTTTGAACCCGAGGCCATTTTGTGCAAATGTCCCAGACAAGAGGGCCCAAAATTCCTCATCAAATGGCATGGATGCCCAATTGTAGATGCATATTGGATACCAGCCAACACCTTTGGTCCAGATCATCACTTTCTATGAAAATATTATCACACTTGTTAGGTTGAGTACGACTCTTAAGCCCATTGCAATGTTCCCACATTTTGTATCACTCTAAGTTTTATTAATCCAAAATTTTGTAAGTTTGAACCCACTTGCTGAGGGCAACAAGCTCTCGAAGCCAGGGGAGGATGTCACAACCCCTATATTTCTATCCAATCTATTTTGGTCCCAACACAATTAGCCCGTCTGCACCAAATTGTGTGCAACTATAAGCAGTAGTAGTGCACCTAGATGCCACCTCCCTAGCCAAGTTCTCTTTGTTGTCCTATTGTATTCCTTTTTATGAAAGTAATCCAAAACATTTTCTTAGCAAACATCTTGGCTTTTTGTGTACGTGTGTTCTTGTGCATGCCTTGGTTCCTCTTTCGAGCCTTGGGCATTTGGGGTTGTCTAGGACATCTCATAGAGTACTTGGTTGAGAGCACATAGAAAAGAAGAAAAGGGGAGCATTGGGAGGGGGGGGGGAGGGTGGTGGTGTTAAATGTTGTTCCAGGGGGTTGTCTTGAGAAGGAAAGAAGAAAAATCAGGAGGGATTCATTCGAAGGGATTCAAGTTCCATAAGGGACATGAATTATAAGGGGAATTCATTGTGATGGAGAAAGGGAGCTAAAGTTCCCTATGAGATACGTCTCCAAAGTTACAAAAAAAAAGGTATAAACATTGGTATTTCACTCAGCATTTGAAACTTTTTTGAATCAAGAGGCTGTTGATGTAAGTACATGTGCATCCTTCCTTTGCTTGCGAGTGGTCTCTGAGTACTCTCCTCATGATTGTATTCTATTCACTTTTGATTTTTTTCTAGAAGCATATGTTCAGCTTGGTGTTTACAAAGAAAGATTTACCTCTTTGCTCCTATGCTTCAGGAAAACATCATTTGGGACAAATGATCATATGTCTACATACCTTCTACACATGTTGTTAACTCATCTACATTATGATAGGCAGAAAGTATCCATTTTTGTGCTCTAAATGTATTTCTCAATGTAAATTTTATTCTTGCCACTGCACTATTTATCTGCATGGAAAATTAAAAGATTTACAGCATGCATATGGTGTGTTTGAGTCTTGATTTAGGAAAAGAAGCTTCATCAATCTCTACATTCCCACTCCTTGAAACATTGCATCATGGTACATAAAACTAGTGACGGGTATCTCCGATTTGCATCCTCAAGTAGGAAGGATTCTGTTTAACGTGAGCAACCCAAGTGTGCAAAATATTATAGATGTAAAATACCAGTTGAACCGTACATGTCATTGTAGAATTTATTGGGTCAGTAACATGAGTTGAATCCTCCTACCACTTATTCTTATCCTTGTTCCCACTTCTTATTATGAATCTCTGCCATTGGGTCTTTGCTCCTTGTTCCCACTTCTTATTATGAATCTCTGCCATGGGTTCTTTGCTCCTTGGGGAGATCTCTTAAGGCATGGCATGTTACTCTTCCTCTTTTTGTGCATGAAGCTTCCTTGGGTGCCCTCTTGGGATTTCACCATCGCTAGTTTTCAAGATTAGATGCTTATCATAAAGCTTCATAGATTGAATGAAGGAATCAAGATGTGATTTTGAAAAAAATTGTATCTCACTTTGTGATCATGGTCTAAGCTCTTATGCCTAAAGTGTTTTCATATGTCCTATAATAGTAAGGTCAAATGAAAATCAGCTTGTTTTTTTATATATCCTACATGTCTAATGATGACATTCAATGCCTAATTGTATTTGACCTTCTTCAGGGAGTTTAAAAAATGTATTGATGTATGTGAGTGCTTGTGAGTGTCAAAGTGTGAGTATCGCATTCTCTGAGTATTGGAGCATGAGTATCTGAAGTTGAATGCCTGTGTGTTTGATTAAGATCTTCAAAGTTAAAAAGAAAATTATGATTGTGTGAATGGTTGTTTGAGTGAGTTTGACTCAATGGGTGGTATCTGATTAAGAGTCTACATAAGTAAGGGAGTGTAGAGTGAGTGTGAGATAGTACCGGGGTGAGTAATTGTGAGAGAAAGTGAGAGTAGGAGAATAATTGTGATAGTGTTCAAGTGTGAGAGATCCAAAATGTGTGTGAGAGAAGGTAAAAAGAGATAGTGCTAGAGAGTTGGATAGGAAAAGAAAGGAGAAAGAAAAAATAGAAAAGTGTGAACTTGATTGAAAGTCAAGGAGGTGGGGATTGAAGCTCTAGAAGGAAGTGAAGTTGAGGCTGAGTAAAAGGAAAATTGTAGTTGTGGGTGAGTTGAGAACGAGTTGAGGAAGAGTGGTTGCATTGAAAAGTGAAACAAGAGAAGGAATTGATTGAGTGAGGAAGGTGAATGAGAAAAGTAAGGAAGAGAGATTTTGAGAATAAGCATGAGGGTGTGAGAGGTTGGAACGAAGATGGGAGAAAGCAAGTAGGATGGAAGAGTTTGGGGAGCATATAACAAACCAAAGTGACTAATGCTTGGAATATATTTAAGAACCATAGAAGTGGAGGAAAAAAAGGGGCAATAGGATAAACTTGACCTTCATAAGAATTAAGACATTGGCTACAAAAGCTACTTTTACGAGCACAAAAGGTCTGATTCATATCTTCTATAGTTATTTTTCCATAACCTATAACACAAAGAGATATGGATCTATAGTAATTTTTTGGTATCACAAACTTCAAAAAAATCCAAAAGAAATATTATTCCAAGCTCTTGGAGCTTGTTTCAATTTATTAGAAAAATCTACATAACCTTCAAATATTATTGGGAAAGATAGAAACTTTAGGCACCAATGGTTGCTCCGTCTATACTTCTTCTTGAAGGTCTCAATTAACAAAGTCCTTTTTCTATGTTCGATTGGTACATCTTCCATTCTTTGCATGTTTCCATTGTAATGAATGTCATGATTGTTTTCATAAAAAATAGAGAACATGGGGACACTAGTAATGCCTAAACCTGCCATGGTTACTATAGAGACTAAGGTACATCCTCTTTCTCCCCTCATCATTCATTCTCCTATTCATGAGCAATGGTTAGAATATCCTTATGATGTGTTAATGCCTTGCACAACAAAGCTAGATCAAAAAGAGCGAGCAAAACTAGTGTCTTGCATGACATAAGAATTTGAAGAAGTTATGGTAAGCAACATGAAAGAAGCTAAAATCAAAAGCAAGGACTCAAAAAAAAATCATGAATCCATTCAACGTTCCATATTGCATGATGAAATAATAGGCTAGAAGATATATCAAAAGCACAACCTTGAACGATATCAAAAATGATTTGAATTTCACTGCTAGTGCATTCAATTATACTCAAGAATAGTTTAATAATGCTGATCCTGCCTGGAGGAAAAGATTTTTGGAAAAGAACTCGACATTATGTGTACATTGGCAAGAGGAAGCCTAATTACTATAGGTGAATCATTCATTTTGTCGAGTGCCTTGATGATGTCAATGGCTAATTTTTTTGGGAAGAACATAGAAAAGGTAACATCGGTAAGCAGTGGCTCAATTTGTTGCTATTATCAAGCCCACCACATGGTTACCTAGCTACCAAAGATTATAAGATACAAACCATTTAATTTTGGCTACCGAATTTTTCTATCATCCCAGATTCAACCCTTAAACTCACAAATAAAATCCTAATCATGGTTCTTATAGTTTTGAAGGTTTTTAAGTTTTTGGAGTAAACTTTCCTAAACGTTATTGGCATAAATCAAGGGTTTTCCCCACTTTGTTTGACTTGTTTGTAATATCTAGTAGAGCTACCATAATGGCTTATTGATATTATTGTTTTTGACAATTCCATATCTACAAACGTTCAAAGCAACATTTTCTACATTATTTTTTGGAGTGGACTCTAAAATATTCTTAAAGATGTCATCGAATCTTAATCCTAGGTTAGTAGCATATGAGTTATACTTTTATGTGGACAACCAACAAGTCCCCAATGACCATGTGAAGCTTGAAGAATGGCAACATTTTATGATCAAAGAGGCCAACATGCTCGATGCTAAAGAACATAAAGTATATCATACCTACTCATGTCGCTAACTGAAGCATGTCCAGAACTACAAAACTCAGGAGGAGGGGAAGTCAGGCTAAATCAAACACATATGATGTGAAATAAATGCTCGTTAGCACACCAAAAACTAACAATTCATGGAGCTAACATACTCCCTTTTCCTTGCTTGCGATGTCATCCTCGACAACCAAACCTAGAAGCTTGTTCCAGAGGCATATTCCAAGCTCTCTATTCATACATATTCATCATGCACAGAACTTTCTTCAACCATCCAACTCATCCTACCATCCATTACCTTCATCAATGCATTCACATTCCCACTTCCATTATACCAAGGATTAGATGTCTTCCTGCCCGTTCATACACAACTCCTTTCTCATCTCACTCTATCCTACAATAAAACCTCAAACAAAAACGATGTCATCCATATGCTTCCCTCAATCCAAGACATAAATGCAATAAAAAAGCCAATGACTCAAAAAGGATATCAATAATGCAATCATGAGCCTACCCTCAAAGATTGTCCTGCGAACCTATACTCAATCAACATTCATATCATAATCAACAAAAGTCATTTCCATTCCTTCGATACCTTGGCAAAGTCCTTCATTTTCATACCCTTCTCATCTACCTACTCTTCAAAAGAGATTAGAGCCAAAAAAAATGCAAAAGAGAGAAATAACAAAAACATGTACTCCTCGCGTGCATTCATATTTGATATTTCCTTCTATACATGCTATGTATATATAAGCAAAAATGAGACGTCCTAAAGCATGGCCTTACCTCATATCCCAAAAAATCGATCACCCAAAATGAAGCAAGATGTAAGTGAAGAATTTTTAAGAAGCGTACACCATTACCCACTTTTGAGCCTATCAGTAACATAAGAAGAGCCGAATCTCATGCGTTGCTTACCAACTAACCAATCATGCACATATAATAATTATACCTTTGTCAGTGTTGGCCTTGAGAAGATCAATCTATCAGTAGTCAACATCTCATTCATGTAGATACATACATGCAAAAACACATCCTTTTAGGTGATCACCACCCTCCTCCTCTCTGTCTCTCCCCCTCAAGGGTGGAATTTTTTTCTTTTTTATTTCTTTTTGTTTACGTTTTCTTCATGAGTTTTCCTATGTTGCAACTATCAAAATACCTATCTCCATAAGGCTTCAAATTGATGATCTCGGCATGCTTGTCACAAGACAATCCAGACTTCTTTAGTACTCCACCATGATTACGGGCCATGAGACTCTTTACTCACCATGCTCCTTTCCGGTTCATTACCTAATGTGTGTTTGTTCTTAAGTCGCTCAAGTCTGGAAGTAATCTCTTCACAAGCATTTTGGTCATGCATGTCGATTGCATTCTCACTTCTTCCATCGTTATGAGCTTTCCCTTTGTATCCTGAATGAGTCTCTTTTCCAAATACTTCCTCAAAATCTTCCTTCCCTTCCATTTTTATATCCCTACTATATCGACGTCCCGAATAATGCCTCCCCTTGTCTCTATCATTCAAGAGGTTTCTGCCTTGATCCTTTGTTTCCTTGCTAGAACCTTCACTGTCTATACACCACTTGCCTTTTCTAGATCTACCGCTGCCCCTATGGCATTTCCTATGCATTTCACTACTCACGGAGTCATATGCTTTGCTTGTGCTAAAACGTAGATGACCATCTTGTCTTACTATCTTCTTTGTATGATACCCATGATCATCACTACAACAGATCGATGGTATACCGAGGTTTTTACCGAGGAAAATGAACGCGGCTTTATTTGCCGCGACGCCGGTGTAAAGGTCGGTTTCCGCATCGGTACCAAAGAGTCGGTATAGGCGTCGGTGTAGACGTCGGTAAAAGCATCGGTATATGCATCGGTATATGCGTCGGTATAAACGTCGGTATATGCGTCGGTAACCGGTTTCTGCTGCATCACCTCCTGGGTGTACCCACGGTTATTCTGATGACACTACTGGGAGTACCGTCGCTTATACTGACGACCATACCTGCAAAATTTTTTTTGGGCAGAATGTTTTGTCTTTTGCTACAGCAACATTACCATGATGTTGCTGAACAAAAGACAATACACTCTGCCCAAAAAAAACCGAGTACATGTGATGTGTACTCTAATGACAACCGAAATATGATTTCATGAAACAGAGTATTATTGTACACAAAAGAGATCGATAATCAGAATGAACAATGAACCATGTACAAAAGAAGTTATATATTTCAATAATGAAGCATGTACAAGAGTGTGGCAAACCACTGTCATATATGACGCTTTTACAAAATGTGTCAAAGCAATGTATTGCCATATGGAAATCAAATACAAAATATTGGTCTTCCATTGCAATACACATGCAAAGAATGTTCCATATCAACAGTCCTGCAACAAAGAACAATAATGGAATGAGATAAATTCACATGAAAATTACAAACAAGTAAAAACCAAGTTTATAAATTAATTACCTCATCGCAAACACTCCCATGAAACTACCGCACCGCGTCCCTAATCAGAAAGACTTAGACTTAAATCTGAAATACTAAACCCTAAAACCCTAATCTTAAATATGTAGTCCTAAAATATGTATATTTTTGTATACAAGTGTATATACATGTATATATGTATTACATGTGCATGTGTATGTGTGCATATATCTTATGTAGGTGTTATAACCCTAAAACCCTAATTTTAAAGATTTAAATCTAAAATATGTATATTTTTGTATGCATGTGAATCTACATGTATGTATGTATTATATGTATATGTGTGCTTGTGTGTATATGTTATCTACGTATTTATTTATATATTCAGGATTTTTTTCCTTACGTAATCCTATTTTTATATATTTAATTTTATATATTTAATTATATATATTTAATTAAATTATTTAAAACACTAGTTCTTTTTATATTTATTTATGTATATAATTATCTTATTTTATATATATATTTATTTATATATTCAGATTTTTTTTCCTTACGTAATCCTATTTTTATATATTTAATTTTATATATTTAATTATAAGTATTTAATTAAATTATTTAAAACACTAGTTCTTTTTATATTTATTTATGTATATAATTATCTTATTTTATATATATATTTATTTATATATTCAGATTTTTTTCCTTATCTAATCCTATTTTTAAATATTTAATTTTATATATTTAATTATATATATTTAATTAAAACCCTAATCTTAAAATTCTAGATCTGAAATACTAAACCCTAAAACCCTAATCTTAAATATGTAGACCTAAAATATGTATATTTCTGTAGACATGTGTATATACATGTATATATGTATTACATGTGCATGTGTATGTGTGCAAATATCTTATGTAGGTGTTATAACCCTAAAACCCTAATCTTAAAGATTTAAATCTAAAATATGTATATTTTTGTATGCATGTGTATCTACATGTATGTATGTATTATATGTATATGTGTGTTTGTGTATATATGTTATCTACGTATTAAAATCCTAAAACCCTAATCAGAAAGACTTAGACTTAAATCTGAAATACTAAAGCCTAAAACCGTAATCTTAAATATCTAGACCTAAAATATGTATATTTCTGTATACATGTGTATATACATGTATATATGTATTATATGTGTGTGTGTATGTGTGCATATATGTTATGCAGGTGTTATAACCCTAAAACCCTAATCTTAAAGATTTAAATCTAAAATATGTATATTTTTGTATGCATGTGTATCTACATGTATGCATGTATTATATGTATATGTGTGTTTGTGTATATATGTTATCTACGTATTAAAATCCTAAAACCCTAATCAGAAAGACTTAGACTTAAATCTGAAATATTAAACCCTAAAACCTTAATCTTAAATATCTAGACCTAAAACCCTAAAACCCTAATCTTAAATATTTAACCCTAAAACCCTAATCCTATTTAAAACCCTAAAACTCTAATCTTAAATATTTAGCCCTAAAACCCTAATCCTATTTTTATATATTTGATGTAAAACAAAAACTTCAAAATAAAAACAGGATTATATGTGTGTATGTATGCATGTGTGTATATATGTGTGTGTATGTATGCATGTGTACATGTGTGTGTGTATGTATACATGTGTATACATGTGTGTGTATGTGTATGTGTGTGTATGTAGGCATGCATATGTGTGCATGTATGTGTACGTGTGTGTATGTATGCATGCATGTATGTGTATGTGTGTGTATGTGTATGCATGCGTATACATGTGTGTGTATGTATACATGCATGTGTGTATATGTGTGTATGTATGCATGTGTGTATATATGTGTGTATGCATGCATGCCGGTATATGTGTGTGTATGTATGCATGCATGTGTGTATATGTGTGTATATATGCATGTGTGTATGTATGTGTGTATATGTGTGTGTGTGTATGTGTATGTATGCATATGTGTATACATGTGTGTGTATGTATGTGTGTATGCATGTGTGTGTATGTATGCATGTGTGTAAATTTATGTGTGTGTGTATGCATGCATATGTGTATATGTGTGTGTGTATGTAAGCATGCATGTGTGTATAGGTGTGTGTATGTAAGCATGCATGTGTGTATAGGTGTGTGTATGTAAGCATGCATGTGTGTACATGTATGTGTGTATGTATGCATGTGTAAATTAATGTGTATCTTCCTTTCTCTTCTCTCTCTCTTTCTTTCTCTCTCTCTCTCTCTTTCTCTCTCTCTCTCTCTCTCTCTCTCTCTCTCTCTCTCTCTCTCTCTCTCTCTCTCTCTCTCTCTCTCTCTCTCTCTCTCTCTCTCTCTCTCTCTCTCTCTCTCTCTCTCTCTCTCTCTCTCTCTTTATCAATAGCGAATAAAAGAATCACTTACAAGTATGTCTCTCTTTGAATCGTTGTCGTCAAAGCATAATGTAGGTCGTCTCTCATCCAATTCCAAACAATCAACGCCAACGAACTTCTGCAAAATCAACGAAAAGAGAAATTAGAAACCCTAAAGCATAGAGAAACACAAATGCTAACAGTACGCGCAGCACTTACCAAGATGTGAGAGCTAAGCCGAGAGAGAGAGTGTGTGTGTGTAGAGAGAGAGATCCGTGTGTGTGTGTGCACAAGACAATGCAGGTTCACCGCCGGTATAGGCGCCGGTATGGACATCGGTATACGTGTCGGTAGTTGCCAGTAATTTACCGATGCTTATACCGACGCTCATACCGACGCATATACCGAGGCCTATACCGATGCTTATACCGGCGGCTGGGGCCACACCGACGATCCGTTTAAAATGGTCATACCGACGGTCACTTGACCGTCGGTATCTCTTAGTGAGATTTTCTGAGGGCTATACCGACGCCGACTATGACCGTCGGTATATGCAGCATCGGTATGCCCCTCATATGTTGTAGTGCATGAGCCTTAGAAGAATGACTCACACCATTTGAAGGATTTCTTCCCCTTATGGACAGATCAGCCAACTCTCTAATTACCTTCTCTCTTTCTACAAAACCCATTTCCACCATCTCATCTTCTTCCATCTACACTCTCTTTTGATTCTCTGATAGTGTGCATGCATTATGGGCCACTAATTCTTTAGCTTTTCCTTCCCCATTTGGGTTTACTTTCTCCAACTAGACTCTCACATCCATTCCTAGTTCATTCCATTCTCTTTTTATCATCATCCTCGACCCTTGGCATCTATTCTAGAGTTCAATTTCTAGAGTCACGATCTTTTTTCTCAACTTTCTTACTTCCACTTTTTTTTTTATAAAAGGAAGTTCGGCCTTGGCCTATTCTCCCGGACTTTAATTAAAATAAAGAAGAAAAGTTACACGTGAATGGGACTAGTGCCCATGGGACCCCGCAAATCCTACAAAGCAGGGGACAAGCTCGGTAAGTTAGAAAGCATTACAAATGAGGTTTGCAAAACTATCATCTCCCTCATGCGGGACCCATTTGGGTTTCAGCTTGTTATCTACGAGGATATAAATACAGTGGTGCCTAAATGGTGGAGATCGCTTATCCCGGGAGATTCTTTTACCTAGAAGAA
Organism: Ceratopteris richardii; assembly: GCA_020310875.1. NCBI lineage: Eukaryota > Viridiplantae > Streptophyta > Polypodiopsida > Polypodiales > Pteridaceae > Ceratopteris > Ceratopteris richardii. The sequence goes on from CM035425.1 coordinate 22,844,842, forward strand.
ACAAGTATTTCTCAATCAACCATTCCTTTGGGGTTTGGCCAAAGTTGACAGCACATCGCTCCCTCCAAAACTTCCAAAGAGTCTCGCCTCTGATGGCATTCCACAGCCTTGATGAGCAGCCAACCGCCTCACCCAAGAGCGCCTGTTGCCAATTGATTTGGTTCGAGAGTCTCAAAATCTGTGTCACGTGATGCCAGATAACACGGGACTTGGGGCAATCGAAGAAGAGGTGAACAAGGTCTTCGATGCATCAATGGTACCGCTTGCACCATGGAGGCACACTTACTTCCACTTTGGTTGCCAATTCAAGGTTCAATAAAATTCTAGGATTCCTACATCTAAGGGATTTCTTGCCTTGCCCTTCCTTGAGTCTATAATCATTGTATAGCATTCAAATTGATTTGTATCTACCAACCATCCTAGCAACTCTTGATCTAGGTCATCTTTATAAGCTAACGGGCTCTCATACTCTCCCATTCTCATGTTTTGGGGTTTGTATAACTGCAGATTGAATCCATCTTGGAGCAAATCCTTGTAAGGCTCAGTGTTGAAGGCAAACCTTACTCAAAATTCTTCCATCTTTTCCTTCTCTTTTGCCTTTTTCTCCATTTCATCAATTGTCATCAACCTCTTGCTGGTTGAGTTTGAAGAAATCTAGATCTGCACACGATTGGATTTTGGCCCAATTGTGATAAAGTTATGTGCCAGTCATGCACACAATTGGCTTGTACCCATCAAGGTTGTCCCAATAGAATGGGAAAGGTGGCTTCCATGGTGCTTCGACTGACGATCAAATAGTCGCATTAAACTATAATCCTCCAATGAGTGCTTACATTTTTCAAGAGACCTGCGGGTTTTACTTGGGTTTGGTTAGCCATTCTTAAGGATATAGGAGTTTCCTCCATATGGGCAAGTCCGAGAGCCTTCATCATGTATTCAGTCATCAAATTGACTGTTGCCCCACTGTCGAGCTAGGCACCCAAGATTGCATATCCCTTGATCTCCACCATTACTATAGGAACATTCAAATCAATCTGCATCACAATGCTCTAAATTATGTCTTGAATCTCTTTTCCTTGTTTCTTTGGATCTTGAGATTTTCAAGGATTCTTGATACATTCATTGTACAATTACTTTCTACATACAGGAGAGCACCTCAACAAGGTACCAATTTCTATAGTGACTTCCGTTTCATCTAGTTTCTGCACTATATCAATCTTTTCCTCACTTTTCTTGTCCTTTTGACATTTTGGGGTTTCCAATCTCTCAAGGAATGGCAAAATTCCAGGTACAAACTTCTTTGTCACTTGCGGAAGTACTTCTACTTCATCTCCTTCTTCCAATTCCTTTTGTCCATAAAGTCCTTCCACTTTTTCTCCCACTTCACTATGCTCAAGTGTCTTTTCTTTGATGACATTTTCACTCTTTCTCTCTGCATCCTTTTTTGTGTATTTTTGGGTTCTTGTGACTACTGCTATGGTAGGTTCTTTTTGCACTCTCTTTCCTTGGTCTACTTCCACAAAGTGCATGGAAGATTTTGATCCTTCCTAGGGATCTGGTGTCCTAACCACCACTCCTATTGTAGGAATTTGTTTTTGCATCTTGATCTCAACATAGTGTGAAGATTCAATTGACCCTTTCCTTTTGCCATTGTTGGCTCTCTTTTTAGGACAATCTTCATTGAAATGTCCTTCTCCACTATAGCACCTACATAGTGGAGTGTACCCAATAGGCTTTTCTTCATTTGAACAGACTCGAGCTATGTTCCCATCACCTTCACAACTCCAACATTGAATCAGGAAAACTCTTCTCTGTTCTTGTGTTGTCTCACAAGGGTAGCCACCTCCTTGGCCCTGAGTATCATGCCCATATGTTTGCCTTGTTTCCCAACAAGGTACTAGTGGTTCACTTTGGGCGGGTAGTCTCCTTCTTTGTTGGCTTAATTGGACTTCCTCCCATACCCTAGCTTCTTCTTTTGCAGCTATTAGATTCGTAGGTTGTCTTAGGCTTATGTGTTGTTGCACTGTGGGATCTCTTAACCCAACGATAAACCTTCTCTTTAGAGTTTTGTCATTCAAAGCATTTACGCCCATATTCCTGACCAATGTTTCCATTCATTGGATGTAATCATTGATGCTCTCATCTACTCCCTGCTGCAAATAATCCATCTACTAGGCAAGTCTATCTTGGAAACCTTGTCTCTAGAATTTTTCCAAGAAGGCATCTTTAAGCACCTAATATGTCCCTCTCTCTTGAGGTGTTAGATTTCCATACCAATTTGCCACCTCATCCCGGACAGTTGCAGGAAAGATTCTCAATCTTTGTCCTTGGTCGATGACTTCATTATCCTCATAGATGACCTCAAAAAGCTGGATGAAATCATCTAGTTCGTCATCTCGAAGGCTCGAGAATCTTGGGAAATCTCCTAGATGAACCGGAATTTGATAGGCGATTTCAAACAAGGAGGTAATATCAAGGTCAATTCATTCCCAAAAGTTCAGAGCCCTTGGTTTCAAGACTCCCTCCAGTCTCCTGACTTGAGCGGCTACTCTTCTCTGGTGATACGATCTTTCCTCTGACTCCTTCCAACTATTCGAAGATGCTTTGTATGATTCTTGCCTATGCTTTTCTCAAGCTTTAGCCCTTCAAGTGGCTCGCTCTTCCCTCTATGTTTGAGTTCTTCTTTAGGAAGAAATTTTCTTGCTCATGTATCCAACAGTAGGTCCAAGAGCTCGGCCAATGTGTGCTTCTAGGTGAACCTATGGCACTCTCTTATAGAGATATACCAAGCAATCCCCAGCAAGATCGTGAAAATGATGGGATCTTCACCCTAGGAAAATGTGCAAATGATTGCAACTATATATGGGTATATATGCTCTATTTCTAATAACTTGCCAAGTTTATCTTACCCTCAAGCCACAATTGTGCCCGATTTGGCTCACGTTTCCGATCCCCAGCAGGATTGCCAAAATGATGAGGTCCTAAGCCCAAGGGAAAGATGTTTATATGCACTTGTCTTTTTCTCAAACTTCTCGAGCTATGTCAATTTTTCTCGTTCTAAGCCCACAACTGTACTTGAATGTATTTGTGGAAGAGAGGGCAATGGAAACCTAAATACATATGCAAACAGGGATCCAACTTCAATGGTTACTTCTCGTGATTTCTCTCTCTCCTTGCTCACATTCTTTTTCTCTTATTCTCTCTCTCTTTCTCTCCTTCATTCACTCTGTCTCACTCCCTCTTTTACTCTCACTCTCACACCGGCTCTCACACATACACACACTTCCTCACACTTTCCTTTTTTCTCTTTCACGCTCCCACTCTTCCTCACTCTCATACGCACTTCCACTCTTCCTCTCTCTCATACATGCTTCCATACTTCTCTCTTTCCTTCACACGTCCACCCACTCCCTTGCTCTCCCACTCTCTTTCACTCTTCTTCACTCTTTCTCTTACTCCTCTCACACTCTCTTGCTTACACTTTCTCTCATTTCGACTCCCTCTCACTTACTCTCATGCACAAACACACTCACTCACATGCTTACTCTCTCTCACTTTCTCACCCCCAATCTTTCTCCCTCCCACACTCTCTTACACACACTCTCTCCCACACTCTTCACACACACACACATCTCACTCTCCTTCCCCACTCTCCTTCTCTCTTTCTCACTCTCTTCCTCTTTCCCTTTCTTTCTTTCTTCCCTACTCTCTTTCTTTCTCCCACTTACTTTCTACCACTCTTTCTTCCTTTCCTACTCTCTTTCTTTCTCCCACTTTCCCTCTTTCTCTCTTTCCTTCTCTTTTTTCTCTCTCTTTCTCTTTCTCCCTCTTACTTTCTACCACTCTTTCTTCCTTTCCAACTCTCGTTCTCTATCTTTCTCAATTACTCCCACACACTCTCACTATCCTTCCCCATTCTCTTTTTCTCTTTCCTACTCACTCTCTTCCTCTCTCTCTCTCTCTCTCTCTCTCTCTCTCTCTCTCTCTCTCTCTCTCTCTCTCTCTCTCTCTCTCTCTCTCTCTCTCTCTCTCTCTCTCTCTCTCTCTCTCTCCCTCCTCTCCCTCCCTCCCTCCCTCCCTCCCTCCCTCCCTCCCTCCCTCCCTCCCTCCCTCCCTCCCTCCCTCCCTCCCTCCCTCCCTCCCTCCCTCCCTCCCTCCCTCCCTCCCTCCCTCCCTCCCTCCCTCCCTCCCTCCCTCCCTCCTCCCTCCCTCCCTCCCTCCCTCCCTCCCTCCCTCCTCCCTCCTCTCTCTCTCTCTCTCTCTCTCTCTCTCCTCTCTCTCTCTCTCTCTCTCTCTCTCTCTCTCTCTCTCTCTCTCTCTCTCTCTCTCTCTCTCTCTCTCTCTCTCTCTCTCTCTCTCTCTCTCTCTCTCTCTCTCTCTCTCTCTCTCTCTCTCTCTCTCTCTCTCTCTCTCTCTCTCTCTCTCTCTCTCTCTCTCTCCCCCTCCCTCCCTCCCTCCCTCCCTCCCTACTCTCTTTCTTTCTCCCACTTACTTTCTACCACTCTTTCTTCCTTTCCTACTCTCTTTCTTTCTCCCACTTTCCCTCTTTCTCTCTTTCCTTCTCTTTTTTCACTCTCGTTCTCTTTCTCCCTCTTACTTTCTACCACTCTTTCTTCCTTTCCAACTCTCTTTGTCTCTCTTTCTCAATTACTCCCACACACTCTCACTATCCTTCCCCATTCTCTTTTTCTCTTTCCTACTCACTCTCTTCCTCTTCCTCTTCCTCTCTCTCTCTCTCTCTCTCTCTCTCTCTCTCTCTCTCTCTCTCTCTCTCTCTCTCTCTCTCTCTCTCTCTCTCTCTCTCTCTCTCTCTCTCTCTCTCTCTCTCTCTCTCTCTCTCTCTCTCTCTCTCTCTCTCTCTCTCTCTCTCTCTCTCTCTCTCTCTCTCTCTCTCTCTCTCTCCCTCCCTCCCTCCCTCCCTCCCTCTCTCCCTCCCTCCCTCCCTCTCTCTCTCCCTCCCTCCCTCCCTCCCTCCCTCCCTCCCTCCCTCGCTCCCTCCCTCGCTCCCTCCCTCCCTCCCTCCCTCCCTCCCTCCCTCCCCTCTCCCTCCCTCCCCTCTCTCTCTCTCTCTCTCTCTCTCTCTCTCTCTCTCTCTCTCTCTCTCTCTCTCTCTCTCTCTCTCTCTCTCTCTCTCTCTCTCTCTCTCTCTCTCTCTCTCTCTCTCTCTCTCTCTCTCTCTCTCTCTCTCTCTCTCTCTCTCTCTCCCTCCTACTTTAGGTTCATCAGATCAATCATTTTCAAAAAAAAAAAGGGGAAATGGAAATGCAATCTTGATCTAGAAAAAACTGCATTCACTCTTAAATTGAATAAAAAGATTATGGAGCATACGGTTGACATAATTTTTTGAAGGTAAGATTAAAGATCTCACATGAACTTTGACCAAGCGGATAGCCACCACTTTGTTCCTCTCAATTCCCACATGCTAACCCACTCGACATGATGCCTTAAATCAACCCTTTTTTTTCTTGAAACAGGAATAAATAAAGAATGATTGCACTATGAAAAGCTAATGTTGGGCAATGAATACACTTTGAGAGTTTTAGAGCACAAGGGAAAGAAGGTGATAGAGCCATCATACATTAGAGCTCACATGTGCTTGAAATCTTTTTTGCATATTGTGAAGGAGTGATGTCCAGACTTGGTAATTATCCACATATAATTGACTCCATTGCCAGCATTTGGCCTGAGTTGTTGACCAAGCAGATGTAATTTGTTTTGATTTATTCAGATGAACATTGCATGACTAATCTATGATAAATACATGGCTCTTCTGTAGAAATTATGGAGAAGATTCCTTGTGGACAACACAAGTAATATAGAGTTTGAAGGCTAAAATGAAACCCATTGAAGCATGCTTGATTGGATTGGGTGATATTCATGCCTCATGCATTGAACAAGATTTAACTCCCATGCATTTGGGCAAGGCCAAATTATCGATCAATTTTTTAGTCCACAAGGATACTATTCTAACTAAACAAACTTGAGGATTCCTCCCATGTTACAATAAAAAACAAGCCTCATGAAGAAATCCACTTTGAGAGAGCACATTGAGACATTGAGAGCCATCACTTTTTTCCATGAATATTTGGATACCCAAGGCCATTACTGCAACAAAGAGTCAACATAATCAAGTATGGGTTCCAAAGTCTATCCTTTTGGCACAATCTATATCCCGTTCCTAAACAATGCCTATAAAGAATGACACAAAATAAGGAGGGGAGATTACAAGGCAAGGCTTTGCATGAAAACTTGCACAAAGCCATGCAAGGTAAGCTTCAGGCTTATGGTTACATACAAAAAAGAAGTCTCTTAGATCCAAAAAGAAGTAGCCAAGACAAATAGATCCTAGGAACAATTAAGAGTGGGTCCCAAAGTAGTCTCATTTGCCACCAAGAGAGACCACAATGCATACTACATAGGTCCCAAGGAGATGTTCCATGCCTCTCCCAACTCCCATAGTCATCTTTGTTGATGTATGAAACATCACAAGAAATGAATAAATGTGACACTAGACATCCTCTATGGTCACCATTAACTGAATGCTTCTTCAAACTTTGAGAAATAATAACCAAAAGTGAGAACTTTACTTCTTCATAAATTTCTAGTCACTAAAATAACATACCTTCACTCTTTTGGTTATTTCTCTTAGGACAAATATTATTTTTCCAAGATCTTCTAGTGGATAAAAATAGAAGAAAGGAACTTTTCAAGAAGCTATTAGCTGTTAAAAATTTTTCACTACGCACCACGTTATGGCCTTCACAAGATGACTATGTCTGACTACCAAAATAGAAAATGCTTCCTATTTTAGTAAAAGCTCTTGTCCATTTTTGAAAATTTTCAACTTAGGATCAACTTGCAGCAAGAATTCGATGTCACGCATCAAATTGGTGTGTTTTTGGCCACTTTTTCAGCACCTGAAATACTCTCTTGAACACAAATATGAAGAAAAACACTTTTATGATGGAACTCCATGCTAGGCATCGACTTTATGCTCAAACTCGATGCCAGGCATCGAGTTGCTCCAAAAAGCTCATGTTTTTAAGAAGATTCAACAATAGGTAAAAAACTTAGAGAATGAAACAAGGACTTATTAGCACAAACTCGATGCCAGGCATCGAGTTGCTTGGGAAACTTGAATTTTTGAGATCATTACATAGTAGGCAAAGCATGAAAACAAAGTGAGAGTCTCATACACAGATCTTTAATTAGTTCTTCTCATAGCTATGAAAAACTCAGAAATTTATAGGTGCTTTCTTACTCAGAGAAGCTCGACTATACTCATTCATACAAAATCTCTCTTTCTCTCTCTCTCTCTTTTCTTGTTTTTTTCTTTTTCTCTTTCTCTTTCTGTTTATTGATACAAACTAGTTTATATAGATTTTCTCAATCTAGTGACTTTTGAAAATTCTGGAACTAAAGTTAAGTCTAACTTTACAAATATGGTAAACGTGTGAAATTATCCCTTCACATAGGCATGTGCTTTTCTTCTTAGACTTTGACCTTCAACTTTATGTCCAATTTGTGATTGATTCCTCAACAGCTCCCCCTCAATCACTAGTTGACATTCTCTATTTCTTCATATCGTCTTCTTTTATTTTTACTCTTGCCATGCTTTTGAATCTGCTTCTCTTCACACCATCCAAGTTCTTTGTCATTATACTTGCTATTTGATCCTTTGTAGAAACGTACTCCACTTCAATTTCTTTCTCCATTATCTTTTCTCTCAAGAAATGATATTATATCTCTATATGTTTTGTTCTTGCATGAAATATTGGATTTGCTGCAAGATAAAGTGACCTCATGTTATCTCCATGTATTGTAGGTATACCTTGATTAATGCCCAAGTTTTTGAATAATGTCTGCATCCATATGACCTCCTTAGCTACTTCTACAAGTCCTTTGTACTCAGCTTCAGTTGATGATAATGCAACTGTATGTTGTTTCTTTGAACACCAACTTAGAAGCTTATCACCAATGTATATCATGTAGAAATGAGTTGATCTTTTGTCATCTTGATTACGTGCCCAGTCTGAGTCACTATAGCCTCTCAACTTCAAATCTAAAGTAAAAGGGTAATATTGTCCTTCATTTATGGTTCCTTTGATATATGTGAGAACTCTTTGACCTTCCTCTATTCTTTTGATGAGTAGACTTGGATTTTCTTTTGAACTTTGATATCCAAGATCATTGAGATACTTCACCAATCTATAGTTCCTTGCTCTTGGAGCTAGCTTCAATCCGTAGAGTGCTCTTCTCAATTTGTAGACAAAATTTGGATACCTAGAATCTATAAACCCTTGAGGTTGTTCCATGTATACCTCGTCTGATATGTATCCATTCAAGAATGCATTCTTTATATCCCGTTGACTCAGAGTCCATCCTTTTGAAGTTGCAATAGCAATGATTATCCTTATAGTTGACATCTTAACTACAGGACTCAATGTCTCATCATAATCTATGCCATACGTTTGGGCATAGCCTTTCACCACTAGTCTATCTTTGTATATGGATATACTTCCATCTACAAGCTTCTTCACTTTATAAACCCATTTATTTCCAATTACCTTCTTACCATTTGTTTTAGAAACAAGTTCCCAAGTCTTGTTCTCCTCTAGCACATTGCATTCTTCCTTCATTGCTTCTTGCCATTGCTTCTTATCTTTTGCTTCATCATAGTTCTGAGGTTCTTCATCATCTTTGACCATATATGCATAGTTCTTCTGAGTTATGTAAGAAGTATCATAAGAATACCTTTCTAGTTGCCTTCTTGTCCTACTTGACCTCCTTGGTTCACATTCTTCATGTGTGTCTAGATACAGCTCTTCATCAATTATAGGAACTTTTTCATTTCTTCTTGTTAATCCACTTCTGGATGTACTTCCTTGCATATACTCCTCATCTCAATTCACCTGCACACTTGATTTTCCTTCCTCACATCTTCTTACCTCTTCTTCAAATTCTTCAACTGTATGACTTTGATCTACATACCAAATTTTTTGTTCATGAAATGTAACATCTCTAGAAACAAGAAATTGTTTGATTAGAGGATTCCACAGCCTGTAACCCATCTGCTTTTCATCATAACCAATGAACACATATTTTTTTGCCTTCGGTTCAAGTTTATGTCTAAGTTGTGATGGCACATAAGCATATGCAATTGATCCAAACACTTTACAATGATCTACTTTTGGTTTCTTACCCCACCAAGCTTCATGTGGAGTCATTCCATTTAGATCTATATATGGTAATCTATTCAGAAGATATGTAGCTGTATTTATAGCCTCAGTCCAAAGATAATTTGGACAATTCTTCTCCTTCAGCATAGCTCTAGCAAACTCAACCAAAATCTCATTTCTTCTTTCTAATACACCATTTTGTTGTGGTGTATATCTGTAGGTTATTTCTCTCTTAATACATGCATTCCAATGATAATCATTGAACCCTTGGGAGAAGTATTCTCCCCCTCCATTAGACCTCAGAATCTTAAGCTTTTGACTTGTGAATCCTTGTGCATATGCATGAAAATGCTTGAAAGCTCCAAACACATCTGATCTTTCCTTCAAAACATACAGAGTTATCCATCTTGTAGCATCATCAATGAAAAGAACATAATACCTTGAGACAATGATAGATCCTTCTTTTGTTGGTCCCCATACATCTGTATGAATGAGCTCTAGTACTCTATCATGTTTGAATCCTTTCTTCTGAAATGGTAACCTATGTGCTTTTCCCATCTAACATGCGTCACATTTATAAATCATATGTTGACTCTGCACATTTGGTAATCCTAGTACAAATTGATTTGCAACCATAGCTTTAATTCCTCTTTCATTGAAATGACCTAATCTCTTATGCCAGATATCAAGTTCTATAATCACTCCTTCACCATGTGTGAGCAAAGCTTGACCAATGTTCCCTTGCACTCTTAAAGTAAAGAGTCTACCTTCTTTCTTACCACACACAATCTCAGTATATCCATTCTCTGGATCTTCAACAAATACTTCTTCATTTGTAAACTTGACTTAGAAACCTTTTTCAACTATCTCTCCCACACTAATCAAGTTTTTAGGTATTGTGGGAACATACAAAACATTGGTAGCAAATCTGCTCCACTCTTGCATTTCACTTTTCCAATTGAATGTACACTATGTTTTGTATTATCACCTGTTTGAATTGTATGACTAGAAATGCCTTTTTCCAATTCTGGCATGAATTCTATGTTTCATGAAAAACGATTATAACATCCAGAGTCAATGTAAAATACCTTTAGAGCTTCTTTATCTAATGTGTTGATTGAATTTGTCATCAATGATGTACGACTTTCATTATGTGTGTCATTTGCATAATTGTAGTAGGTGGTGTTGTAAGATTGATTATGTCCCCAACTTCTTCCTCCACCTCTACCATAGCCTCCTCTTTGATTTTCTCTACCTCTCTGAGGATAACTTTGATATCTTCCACCTCTTCCTCTGCTATTGTTATTCTAATTTTTATTTGATCGTTGCTGATTATGCCAATAGTCATGAGCCAAATGATTACCCAATCCACAGATCGAGCAAGCCTTCTTATTGTTATTCTAATTACATGTTCCTCTTCCAAAGCCTCTTGCTTTTCCTCTACCACTACTTCTAACTCTTGGATTATAAACTTGAGAACTCGATTCCTCTTCATCCTTTGCTTTACCTTTATCTTCTTTCTTCTTGTTCTTCATGTACATTACAGAACTTTGTCCTTTATCTCCATCTCCCTTCAATTCTTGCTCAAATGTGAACATCAACCAAGCAATTGATTCAAATCTAGAACATAATGATTCAAAGAAAGTTCTATTGATGAGACAAAAGGTTTCCACCTTTCATCTCCTCTCAAACTTGCAAGCAATTGAGAAATCAATCTATGATCTTCAATATCTTCATCTATGGGTCCAAGACTATCTGCTAGATCCTTCATGCTGATATATTTAGGTAGTGATGTGTGTGATCACTCTAGGACCACTGGGGCACTTTTTTCCCTCTTTAGGAGGTTTTTTTCCCTTGGTTTGTATATACGCCTATTGCCCTAATGGGCTACTTATCTTTGTACATTCTCTAGTAATACATTCAGTATTGTGTGTTGTGCTCCAAGCTTCTTCTTCTTCCTTGTGTTATTTGCGTGCTTCTGTAGACATCTAACTCCAAGAATTGGTATCACAGCAGGTCATCGCTTCATCTAGGGTGTCGTCAACACTCCTCCAGTTGCACTCTCAGAATCGCACGAATTTTGGTGAGCATACTCAACGTGTTTTCGATATCAAAACAACTTCATTTTGTGGTGCCGAAATCATGATCTGAGCTCGTTTCAGCCTTCGAACCCACTATTACAGCGCTTGTGTAGGCTATTTCATCTTTTTGTGCCAAAGGTATATACCAGTTTCTATTCACCAGTATAAGCGTCTCGAAGTCTGCTACGGGTCTAGCAGAATTCATATGGTCAGTTCTATTCAACTTTTTGAGATAGAGTTAATTTTCTGTATCAAGGTATTTTAGTCACCGGCCATGGCTGAAAGCAGTGATGTATTCCGTATGTTGGCTATTGAGGATAAGTTGGATGGTACCAACTACCCGTTATGGGCTTATATGATGCGACATGTGTTGGTTGCAAAAGGACTGTGAAACATTGTGGAGGGTGTCGAAAAACATCCTATCACACCAAGCTAGGAATGAGGCTCGTGTTGCTTACCTCCGAAAACAGTTGGAGAGTGAGCACATGAATGAAGGTGATTCTATGGACAGTTTCCTAACGAAGATCAAAGACTTGAAGGAACAGCTGATTTCTGTTGATGAGGTTATACCAGATAGCTCACTTGTGCAGACCGTTATGAATGGTCTTCCTGATTCATATCAGAGTTTTGCTTCTACTCTTCGGTTGATGATGAAAGGCAATCCAAATGCCTTATCATTTGAGGAGTTAGTCTCTGTTATGTTGTAGGAGGATCAGTCCAGGCAGAACAGGTCCATTATGCGAGTTATAGATCAAGCTTTCCTCGCTAGTCAGAAGGGCAAAGGAAAATGGATCTCTTCAACTAGTAAGCAGAAATCTGCTAATTCTGCATGTTCGAAGAAGGAAGATAAAGATTCAGTTTATGCAAGTTGATGGTGGAATGGCTTTGTGTCAAACAAAATATATTGACACATTATTGCAGCGTTTTGGCCTTGAAGATTGTAAGCCTATTGCCACTCCTATGGAAACAGGTTTACGATTGAGTCTTCATGATGTCAGTAGGCTGTTGGATGCCTGATTTACTTATGCATTACTAGGCCAGATATTCATTTTGTTGTCTCACAGATGAACAGGTTTATGCATTGCCCAGATGTCAAGCATTGGCAGGTGATTAAGCGCATCTTTCGCTACTTGAGTGGTACTCGGCTACTTGGGTTGTTTTATCCCAAGGGGGAATCACTACCACCAGATTTGCATGCTTTTTCTGACTCAGACTGGGCTGGTTGCTATGACACTCATGTGTCCACTAGTGGCTTTTGCTTCATGCTTGGTAGCTCATGTATATCTTGGTTGAGCAAGAAGCAACCTATTGTGGCCACTTCTAATTGTGAGGCTGAGTATAGGGCAGCTTTCATAGCTACTGTTGAGTGTGTGTGGCTCAGACGCCTTATGGCTTATTTGGGTGTTGGTCAGTCTGACTATGTTTGACTACCAAAATAGAAAATGCTCCTTATTAGTAAACGCACCTGTCCATTTTTGAGAACTTTCAACTTAGCATCAACTTGTACCAAGGCTTCGATGCCCGACATCAAATTGGTGTGTTTTTGGCCACTTTTTTAGGACTTGAAATACGCCCTTGAACATAGATATAAAGAAAAATACTTTTATGATGGATATGCTAGGCATCGACTTTACACTAAAACTCGATGCTAGGCATCGACTTGCTCCACAAAGCTCATGTTTCTAAGAAGGTTCAACAATAGATAAAAAAACTCAAAGAATAAAATGAGGACTTATTAGCACAAACTCGATGCCAGGCATTGAGTTGCTTGGGAAACTTGAACTTTTGAGATCATTACACAGTAGGCAAAGTATGAAGATGAAGGAGAGAGTCTCATACACAAAACTTTAATTAGTTCTTCTCATAGCTATGAAAAACTCAGAAATTTATAGGTGTTTTCTTACTCAGAGAAGCTTGATTATACTCAGTCATACAAAATCTTTCTCCCTCCCTCTCTCTCTCTCTCTCCTTTTTTTTTCTTTTTCTCTTTCTCTTTCCATCTATTGATACAAACTAGTTTATATATATAGATTTTCTCAATCTCGTGACTTTTGAAAATTCTAGAACTAAAGTTAAGTCTAACTTTACAAATATGGTACATGTGTGAACTTTTCCCTTCACATAGGCATGTGATTTTTGTCTTAGACTTTGACCTTCAACTTTATGTCCAATTTGTGATTGATTCTTTAACAGCTCCCCCTCAATCACTAATTGACATTCTATATATCTTCATATCATCTTCTTTTCTTTTTACTCATGCCATGCTTTTAAATTTTTTGGTCTTCACACCATCCAAGCTGTAGAAATGTACTCCACTACAATTTCTTTCTCCATTACCTTTTCTCTCAAGAAATGATATTGTATCTCTATATGTTTTGTTCTTGCATGAAATACTAGATACGATGCAAGATAAAGTGAACTCATGTTATCTCCATGTATTGTAGGTATACCTTGATTAATGCCCAAGTTTTTGAATAATTTCTACACCCATATGACCTCCTTAGCTGCTTCTACAAGTACTTTGTACTTGTGACTTTTGAAAATTCTAGAACTAAAGTTAAGTATAACTTTACAAATATGGTACATGTGTCCCTTCACATAGGCATGTGATTTTCTTCTTAGGCTTTAACCTTCAACTTTAAGTCCAATTTGTGATTGATTCTTCAACAATCTCTTCAATAGTTGCACAACCTGGGGCTCCATTCTCCATCAAGGAGTGTGCACAACAACTAAAAATATTCCTTTTTAGATTATCACAATAAAAGTGCACCTCACGCTCTTGAAATGTATGCATATGTTTAAAAATAGCACATATCCTTGTATACATGTAAATAGATGTTATTTCTTTTATATATCCAAACTTAGTGGTAGTCATCTAGTGCTTCAAGATCAATTATACAAGAAATAAGGTGTCTAGAGGTGGTCTCCTCTTCATGCAATAACCATGTGCTTAATGCACAATCCTACCTCTTGCACCATTACATATCAATTGCACTTCAAGTAAGCATCAGATATGCGTGCCTTATCTGTGTAACCGTTTGACTGCGTATGCGTGATACACTGCGGTGTTACGAGTCGGTACTGCAATTTTGAGATTCTGTTCGATAACGAGTTAAGATATCTTTGATTATGCGTAAGGTGTTAGTATGTTGTCTATCTGCTATTTCTTCGGTGGAATAGGTAAGCGTGAAGAATAGACATGAGTTGCTATGATTCTCTGTAAGTGACTGAGTCGGTATTATAGTCTGTGTTCAAAGGTAATGCCGGTAATGTCTAAGTACGCGTAGAATGGTAATAATGTTGCGACACGTCTTGCGGTCAGTAGATATTACGGGTTGAAGGTAGATACACGGTAAGTCTGTGAACTGACAAGAATAATTGTGTGTTATGATCTTGTTAAGTTACTAAAAGTATTGGACTGTCATCTCGGACTACTGCTCAACTACTATGGCAGGAACAGTCTGGGAGCTCTGAGTCCAGCACGTTGGTCTAGTTGAAGTTGTTCAGGAGCAAAACTGAGCTAAGACGTGAAAACCATAACTACGGTTGAGTGAGGAGTTGGGAAAATAGTACAGGGCCTCTATTAACAGACCCCTACCACTCCCAAGGACCCACATGGTTAGAGTCAGTTTATTTTGCGGTAAGATTGAGTACAGAGAAAGAGAGACTCGGAAATATCTGGTACGCAGGTGTGGAACCAGATTCTGGAGTCTCCGAAGGATTGTTGTTTTAAACTAGTAATTAACGGCTGTGGCAGGCAGTTAACGGTTGAAGTTACAATGAGCGATTATACCTTTAACATTTGGTGCCGTCTGTGGGAAAGTGGCATCCGCTTGCCAGTTCTCTGGCCCGTTGTCTGTGGGAAAGTGGCATCCGCTTGCCAGTTCTCTGGCCCGTTGTCTGTGGGAAAGTGGCATCCGATTGCCAGTTCTCTGGCCCGTTGTCTGTGGGAAAGTGGCATCCGCTTGCCAGTTCTCTGGCCCGTTGCCTGTGGGAAAGTGGCAACTGATTACCAGTCTCTGCAGTAAAGTAGCATTTGATTACGAGTCACTTGTGAGACAGTGGCATTAGAGTGCTAACGGTTTGTAAGAAGCAAACATCCAGCAACATTTGCTTCACTGACAGTAGCAACAGATCCAGATTGTTGCAAACTGCTCAGATAGTATCACTGGGCAATGATACATGCCGGTCACTCGATCGGGCGAAACATATCCTAAGAATCGTCAGATTGAAGCACGAAAATCACAAAAGATAGCCTCGGGAGAAGCACGCATAACTAGATCTGACCAAGTGGTCAAGAAAAGTGGAAACGTTACAACTGATTCCGGTCATATTCCGGTAGAACGGTCAACGCCTTCGATACATTCTGATGCTACTTCGACCCAGCCTATCGAAGATATAGCAAGTCCAGACTCTATCAAAACGCCGTTGGAACCTAGTTTAACAATATCAGATAAAGATTTAGAGTTATCCACGGTCAGAAATACGTTAGGAAAATTCGGCAAAAGTAGTAAAACAGGGCATTCTGGCCCAAGTTCGGTTCATTCCGGTGAGATTCCGGTGATAGAATCACCGATCGCTGGCAAAGGTTTAGCCTTTTTTGCGAAATCATCAGCTCAACCTTCGTGTTTGGAAGAAAGATTTCGAATATTAGACATCCAGAAGGAAGGAAAGCTGTTCGAAACAGAGATCCGAAGCATCCTAAGTTGAAACAGCACACCGGAAAACGCACCATCCGGCGATACAAGTCCCGATAGTTCACCCGATCAATCCCGAGATACAGAAGGAAACCCTGAACCCTTCACAATGAGCGGGCAACACCAACAACAACAACATCAACAACAACAGCTAGGACCGCCAAGGCCGCCTCCAACAGGAGTAACCTACACGAAATTCGGTGGATTCCCAGGAGACGACCCAGATGCCCACGTACGAACTTTCGAGATAAGTTATGCAGTTCTTAACCATCCACCAGATCAGGCGTATAAAGCCATTGTTTTTCAATCTACACTGATCAATGAAGCGGCGAGATGGCTCACGGAATATGATATCAATCATTTCGGTACTTACGATGCAGTACGAGACGCCTTTTTACAGCGATTCAGACTAAAGAAGAATCCTGCTGAAATCTTTGAGTATCTACAGAACAACAGACAGAAGGTAAATCAGACCGTCCAAGAGTACGCTACCCTCTTTAGAACACATTTACGGCAGATACCACAGGCTCACGCTAATCTACCTGATGATGTCATCTCTCAATGGTTTATCAATGGATTAACCCCAGATCATGATCATAAGATGTGTCGGAGCTATGACCTTGGATGCCGTCATTGTAATGGCTCTACAGCTAGAATCCAAGGTTGGTGGATTTTCAGAAGACTTGGAATGGTTAAAAACAAACAAAAATATGGCTGAAGATATCACCAGGCAAGTATACTGCACCACATGCAAAAATTCGGGGCATACAAGTGCCAACTGTGCACTGAACCAAGTGTTTTGCGCTATCTGCAACACTACCGGGCACACCACCGGAAACTGTGTCTACAACGCTAGAATACAAGGGACAACAACCGTCAATGCAGTCATCCAAGAACATGGCCAACCAGTAAATCACTATGTGCCTCCGCAACTGAGAAACAATCAACAACAAGGATATCGGAACTACCGAGGACAGAGAAACAACACTTATAATGCCAACCGATGGAAGAATGGACCACCACCGGAAAACCCTGAGTTACCACCTCCACGCTGTCATTTTTGTGGCGAATTCGGCCACATTAGAAGGTTTTGTAAAGATGCAATGGAGTATGATCAAAGAAAGAAGGAACGCCAAAATCCAATGGCCAACATGGTAAAAATTACACCGATCGAGACACAGACTGCTACAGTCCAGACCCGTTCCGGTAAACAACTTCAGCCGGCAGCAGAAATCTTTGAACCAGGGATACAAGAACAACGAAGGATGTATAACAAAGCTAGTCACTGGACCACAACAGAACCACCAGTGTTCCCAGAACCTATTCCGGTGACTCAGGCTTCTTCATCAAAGGACGAAACAACACAAAAGGATGCATCAGTAGGGCCATCATCATCAGAAGAGACAACAGCAGACACTTCTGCGTCAGTAGAAACTTCAAGTCCAAAAGAACAAGACAATCAAGCTCAACAGGCCTGGGAAATTTTTTCCAAGGCATCCATCACGCTGCCTCTAGGCCAACTTCTGGCCTTAGTGCCCGGGATCCGACAACAGTTTCAGCAACAATTCAGCCCAGTACCTTCTTGCATTCCGACGACAGCCGCAGTTCAACCGGAACCTGATGCTGCGATTGATCACGCAGTGCCCTTGATCACAGTATGGTATAAGAATCAGATGATCACGCAGGTATTAATTGATG
Source organism: Ceratopteris richardii (assembly GCA_020310875.1). Taxonomy (NCBI): domain Eukaryota; kingdom Viridiplantae; phylum Streptophyta; class Polypodiopsida; order Polypodiales; family Pteridaceae; genus Ceratopteris; species Ceratopteris richardii. The sequence continues at coordinate 22,862,497 of CM035425.1, forward strand.
GAGGCTCAGGCGTAAACATTGCGACCGCAGCGTTATGTAAAAAGCTAGGCTGGACCGAAATTGAACCAGTTCAATTCTTTGTTCGAATGGCGGATCAATCGAGAGTCCATCCTGTAGGACTTGTGCGGAATGTACCCATCACTCTACAAGGTACAACTTTCAAGATGACTTTTGTCATACTAGATCTACCCGAATCCACTTTGGATTACAATCTTCTTTTCGGCCGACCTTGGCTGAAGCATGCGAAGGTAATACAGGACTGGTCTGCACAAGAGCTTACATTCAAGGATGCCCATCGTAAATATGTGGTGAAACTAGATGCTATGCAATCTTGCGAACCTCACGCCAGACCGTACTTTGCTGAACCAGTTCATATGTTAGATGGACTGTCAGATGATGAAGAAGAGCAATTTCTTAAGAGTAATGCCAATTTAATGTCTCTAGGAACTGTTGACCTACAATCCGTCATAGATAATTGGAACACGTCAGTATGTACAGTAGTAGCTATCACCGGAAAGTCGGTCCAGGAAGATACTTCCTCAACCCATGACGACGAATTACAACCACTGTTCAAGCCAACAGATGATACAGAGAAACCTCAACAATTTTATGTTCCAGAAGACCAGCTGATCACGTACAATCTAGGAGATAGAGACCACCCACGACCTGTGAAGATGAGGCAGAACTTACCGGAAACATTTAAGGAGGATTTGATTAAACTTCTTCACGAATTCGCAGACGTCTTTGCATGGGATTACAAAGACATGAAAGGATTAGATCCGCGCATCTATCAACATAGGGTCATGTTGAAACCGGAAGTGAAACCAAAAAGACAACCCAGCTACAGAATGAACCCCCATTATGCATCACAGGTAAAAGCCGAACTTGATAGACTATTAAAAGTCGGATTCATTGTACCGGTAGAACACGCTGAATGGATCTCACCCATCGTGATCGTGCCAAAGAAAAACAAGCAGTTACGAATCTGTGTGGATTACCGGAAATTAAATGCAGCAACAGTACCAGATCCTTTCCCGATCCCCTTTTTGGATACCATGCTTGATAGAGTCGCAGGTCATGAAATGTATTCATTTTTAGATGGATACAGCGGGTACAACCAGGTTAGAATGGCTGAAGAGGATATACCAAAAACTGCCTTCATTACCAATTGGGGTATCTTTGCCTGCACAGTAATGTGGTTCGGATTGAGAAATGCACCAAGCACATTTCAAAGATGTATGCAGGAGATATTTTCTCCTTACCTCACCTCTTTCATGCAAGTCTATCTCGACGACTTCTCAATCTTTGGGAAGATGATAGCACATTTGTTTCACTTACGATGCTGTTTTCAGAAGTGTCGAGAATATAGACTCTGCCTTAATCCCAACAAATCCGTGTTTGCGGTTTCATGTGGCAAACTACTTGGGCATATTGTATCTGCCCAAGGTATCCGAGTGGACCCAGATAAGATTTCGGCGATTTTAGAAGCCCCAATACCCACGACTCCGAAAGAAGTAATGCGCTTTATGGGACAAATACGGTGGCATGGCAGACACTTGCGGTGGCTTGCTCACCTAGCAGTACCACTCAACAGGCTAATCACAAAGACTCCCAGACAGTTTGAATGGACTGAAGAATGTCAAACTACATTTGATCGACTCAAGTATCTCCTGACGCAAGCTCCAATTTTACAACCACCGGACTGGGACAATCCGTTCCATGTTTTTGTTGACGCTTCAGATATTGCAATCGGCAGTATTCTGATGCAGCAAACAGATAAGTGGTTTCGCCCTGTTTATTACGCCAGTAGAAGACTGGCACCGGCAGAAAAGAACTATTCCACCACTGAAAGAGAATGTCTAGGATTGATTTACTCAATCAAAAAGTTCAGACATTATCTACTAGGCCGGAAATTTACCTTTCATGTGGATCATGCTGCCCTTGTTTATCTAGTAAGACAGCAGCACTTAGGAGGACGATTAGCACGATGGGTGCTACTTTTACAAGAATTCGACTATGATGTCATTCACCGACCCGGAAATGCACATGCCTTAGCAGATTTCTTATCACGCCTAGATTTCGGTGAAGCTCCGGTAGGAATAGATGACACGACTCCTGCGATTTATAATGCTGAACCACTACCTGATGAGACGCCCAACTTACAAACACCACCTACATACTATGATCAGATTCTAACTTTTCTCACCGAAGGACGCTTTCCAGCTGAGACTGCCAAGGCGGTTCGAAGAAAAATCGCAGTTTTTAGCCGCCGATTTCGGTTAGTTGCTGGAGAACTATATTATACAGATCATACCGGAATCCTACTTCGCTGTATTCCACCACATGAAGTTAACTCAGTTATCACTTTGGCTCACTCAATTCCTCCCGGTGGCCATTTTGCAGCAGACTTAACTCACCGGAAAATTCTGCAAGGAGGACTCTGATGGCCAACTATGTACAGAGATATCTCACAGTTTGTTAAACAATGCGATGCTTGCCAAAGAGCTGGTCAGCCTTTACAACGGCATCTTTTTCCCCTGCAACCCATCTTACCATTAGAACCTTTTCAGAAATGGGGTTTAGATTTTATCGGGCCAATTACACCTCCAGCAGTATCCAGTAACAATCGATACATACTGACTTGCACAGATTACGCAACTAGATGGGCAGAAGCTTGGGCTTTGCGGTCTGCTACAGCAGTTACGGTAGCAAAATGTCTACTCACGGATGTCTTCCCACGATTTGGTTTACCACTGGAAATTGTCTTAGATCAAGGCACTCATTTTGTAAACAATTTAATGAAGGCACTCACACAGTCCTTCCAAGTCACACATAAATTTAGCTCTCCTTATTATCCACGTGCCAATGGATTGGCTGAAAGTACAAACAAATCACTGTTAAACATCCTCCGGAAATTGATCATGGAAGCACCGGAAAGATGGGATCAACTACTACCTGCAGTATTATGGGCATACCGAACTACATATAAAGTAACAACAGGCTTGACACCTTTCAAGCTAGCTTATGGCTTAGAAGCAATCGCTCCCATGGAAGTAGTCATCCCAAGTTTGGGGGTAGCAATCACTCAGAAGATGCTACCGGAATCTTCACTGACAGCACGAATGGACGCACTCAGAGAACTTGATGAGCACCGATGGCTCAGTTTTTTAACTATGCGCGAAGTTCAACTAAGGCAAGCTAAGACACACGATCGATATTTGAAGACGCCAATCTTTTCGGTAGGACAGCTTGTACTCTTCTATAACGCAAAATCGGACAGAGCAGCAGGAAAATTCAAACTACGATGGTTCGGCCCTTTCAAGATCTCAGCACAAGTAGGTCCGGCAACTTTTCGGTTGACTACGTTGACCGAAATTCCACTTCCAAAAGTAATTAATGGATCGAAGCTGCGGCCGTATTATCCCACTACCAGTACGCCTTAATTATTCGGCGACGAGCCACGTTTTGTATAAATTTTTATGTTTTGCTTTTAGCCGTCTTTTGTACAAATCTTTATGTTACCAGGCGCCCCTCCCTACCGGTCACTCAGTACGCACGCTAGCATGCAAACCGTATCATTCCCGCACCACACAATGATACTCACCCCCACACCGTGTTCTCCATATTTAACCCCCTCAGTTGCGCCAAAAAAACCGCTATTGTGTTTTCGTGATTGTGTGTGTTATCTCAATCTCAGTATTCTGTGTTTTTTGTAAGTGTGCATTGTGAACGCCATGGAAGCGCTAGCCAACTACGCTTCTTTCCGCGAAGGTATCCCTACAGACGTAGGCGAATACCTGCGATGCAGAGGGTTGGCCAACTTCGCTGAGTTGCCTTGGCACTCAGTGGAAGCCCATCCCTTCTCCGCACAGATCATCCAAGCCATTGCCCAAAGCCCCACCACCGAACGACAGTGGGTCTTCCTTTCCCTCCCACATAGATCCGTCATCACCTTCCAAGCCTTCGCCGACGCCTACCGCCTCACCCCGCAAGGCCACGAAAATGGCCCTACCATCCCTTTCGCCCGTATGACCGAACTCTTTCCCCGCTCCTCATCAAACGAATACGCCATTCTATGCCGCCCAGAACCCGAGCGATCCGCCCTACAGTTCCTTGTAGCCATCCTCAACTTGCAAAAACGAACATATGGCATCTCTCGCCCCTTCTACTCCGCCTTAGATTTAGCTGCCCGCGAACCTGTAAATTTTGCCTCTTATTTTTTCCTTAGAATCCATACAGAATGTGTAGCTATCGTAAAACAGCTCCAAAAGGGTTCTACCCCCCGCTCTCGCCTTCCCCACATCATCTCCTTCCTCTTCCCAACCATTCTCGCCGCACAACCCCCACCCGCAGGCCCCGCACTTCGACACGAAGAATCCGCACAACCAATCGAGGACACTGAAGAAGAAGACGAAGAGATTAATCAGCTCTTCCGTACCAAGCGAATTCGGATCAGCTCCTCGGAAAGTGAAGTCCAAGGATCCGCCGGAAAAGATTAGGAGACCAAGCCAGACGACCAAGAGGAAACATACCACGACACCGCCACACACCACAAAACATCGACGGAGCAACCAGACCAGCAGGATCAAGCAGAGACAGAAATAGTGTCCACAGAAAAAGAATCTGAGCAGCACCAGGATGAACAGGAATCGGCCACCAAAGCACTGGATCAACTCATCGACGCCATCAACCAGACAGAAACCATACAACAAACACTCGCCAAGGTAAACCCCTCAGATACCGTTCTCCCTACACCACCTCCTGCCAAACCCCTCCCCCCACCGGAACCACCCCTCCCACCCATCACTGAACCCGCAGCATCTTCCTCTTCCTCTCCTAACTACTCTCCGCCAAACTCCCAGCAACTACTCACCGACACATCCTCTCAACCTCGTCATCCTCCACCACCACCGCCACATAACGCATTCTCGGAACTTGCCGCCATGGGGCAGTTCCTCATCCAGTTATCACACCAGCTGCCCGCCTAGTTTACGACAGCCACGGACCACCTGAAACTCGAATACCAGCACAAGGTAGACACCCTGGAAGCCGACATCGCCCCCCTCCAGGAAGAAGTTGATGCCGTAAAGACCGAGAATCATCAACTCCGGACACAGCTAGCAGAACTCCAAGCACGATTTTCGATAGAACAGACGCTAGTACAACAACGAGATGCAGCCCTGGACCAGCTAGCTGCCAAAGACCAACTCATACACGACGCACATGAGGAAATTCGAACACTGAAGGCCGCCCTTCAAGAACAAGAAGATATCAACGTATCTCTCGAAGAATTGATCGCAGACACGAAGATTCAATTACAAGAAACCACCCAGAAGATGCAGGACCAACAGAAAGAAGCCGACCAAGTTCAAGAGCAATTACGGCGAGCCGAAGAATGTGCCGACACGGTCAACCGTATTCTCAAACAACAATTACTACGGGAAGGCCAATACCAAAAAGATATCGCCAACGCCCGCAGAGAACGCGATGCGTATAAGAAAACTCTCAATTTCCAAACACAGCAATTTGAACGCCAAGACAACCAAATACTCAACCAGAAGGAGTGTATCAGAGAGATGCAGACCAAACTGACTGAAATAACGACAGCCCGAGATGCGGCATTAGCCAACGAATTTTATCTCCAGGAGGCTTTTCTTCAAACCCAAGCCGAAATTTTGTTAAATGAAGCCATAGCCCTCAGTGTAGTCAGAACCGACGCCCAATTATTAGAACCTACCACCTTAGTGCAAATGTTAGAAACCCTCAAAAAGAAAATTACCCGAACATTTAGGCTCGCCCGAAGTATGTACTTAGAAGGTCTAGTATCCGAACCATAGGAACTTGCGGGTTCGAGTCCACCGTGCGTGCCAGTGTTAGACAGCCGCCGAACAAAGGACAATTGCACTTAGACAGAGGTTTTTAATGTAGAAAGAACCCTTCTGGAAGTACGCGGTAAAGAAAGATTCGCGCAAGCCTTGTAATAAAATTCTATTTAAAGCAATGAAAAGAACGGCAGAGGAGCCAGAGAAGGAGCCCCCTGTTTTTGGGAGTTGCGAGTGTATTGTGAGAGCCCTGATTTGGGATTAACTCTTCTACTGTGTGTAGGTAGGTGTTAACGAGTAGAGTATCTTGGCTCTGTCCTGTTTTGCGTGCCTTATCTGTGTAACCGTTTGACTGCGTATGCGTGATACACTGCGGTGTTACGAGTCGGTACTGCGATTTTGAGATTCTGTTCGATAACGAGTTAAGATATCTTTGATTATGCGTAAGGTGTTAGTATGTTGTCTATCTGCTATTTCTTCGGTGGAATAGGTAAGCGTGAAGAATAGACATGAGTTGCTATGATTCTCTGTAAGTGACTGAGTCGGTATTATAGTCTGTGTTCAAAGGTAATGCCGGTAATGTCTAAGTACGCGTAGAATGGTAATAATGTTGCGACACGTCTTGCGGTCAGTAGATATTACGGGTTGAAGGTAGTCACACGGTAAGTCTGTGAACTGACAAGAATAATTGTGTGTTATGATCTTGTTAAGTTACTAAAAGTATTGGACTGTCGTCTCGGACTACTGCTCAACTACTATGGCAGGAACAGTCTGGGAGCTCTGAGTCCAGCACGTTGGTCTAGTTGAAGTTGTTCAGGAGCAAAACTGAGCTAAGACGTGAAAACCATAACTACGGTTGAGTGAGGAGTTGGGAAAATAGTACAGGGCCTCTGTTAACAGACCCCTACCACTCCCAAGGACCCACATGGTTAGAGTCAGTTTATTTTGCGGTAAGATTGAGTACAGAGAAAGAGAGACTCGGAAATATCTGGTACGCAGGTGTGGAACCAGATTCTGGAGTCTCCGAAGGATTGTTGTTTTAAACTAGTAATTAACGGCTGCGGCAGGCAGTTAACGGTTGAAGTTACAATAAGCGATTATACCTTTAACAGGATCATCCCTTGAGCTTATGGAGACTCAAATAGAACTTATAGGAATGCGATAAGTGCAATAAAATCCACTAAGTAATTTGGAGCATCAAGGAGAAATAGTCAATACAAAACAGATAGGTTTGCACATTGACTAGCTCAAAAAACTTACTATCTTTGGATGAGACAATCAACTTCAAATGCTCATAGCAGCCAACATGATTACAATTCAAACAAATCCTTTTTTTAGGATTGATACACATAAAGTTGAGTGGATAGAATTTACAAGAGTACAAGAAATAAGCAAAATATGATTTTGGAATGAACCTGAGACTCAATAGTTGTTGGAAGTGAGGTAGGCCCTTAGGCTCATGTCACAGGTCCATGGTTCAATAGGTCCAGTATATATACAACATTAATTCTAGCAATCTTCCATATTGACAAAACATGAACATACCACAACTTAATCATAAAAATGATGAGTAGAGATTTGAGAATTAGACACTTCAGTTACATTCATCAGTGTGGAATAGAACATTGCTTTCCAACAATAGTGGTGCCTCCTATTTTTCAAGAATGCATAGAGATAGACCTCGAGACAAAAAAAACTATGATTTCTCCCAATCTAGTGAACCAGATGCTTTGAAAATTTACACACATAAACTAGAAACTAATATCTATCCAATGAGTCCTCAGTTATTCAATTTGAAGCTCTGTAGAGAGAGCAGTAGCCTCTACAGCTTACTATTATTGAAGAAGATGATGCTAGAAAATGAAGGAGCAAGACAATGATGGCCACAAGTGTATGTATATTGCTTCCATGTAATATACAAGTGATTCGAAGTTTTTATATAGACTCTTGAAATTTCTCCACGACTTCTACAAATGGATTTTGAGTTCAAATGAAGGCAATAAAGGTTTTCAAAGAGAATCAATTCACTTTCCTACAATCTAAGAAAAGTGAAGATCTAGTTTGATCTACTTTTAGGTGATTGATTGATTCATTGATTACCAAGTTCAACCACCTCAAATTCGTGGAATTTGAGCTCTCTTTTTCTTCTTTTACATGTGTAAAGCTCTAGGATTTATGGTAAATGATCCATAACAAATATTTTTTAAAAATACAATAAATGAGTATAATTAAAAGAATGCATCAATGGATATTTTGGCATAATCTAAATGATAATTTTTTGATGTAGATCAAATCCACCTCAAGAATAGTGTAAGCTTGATGTTCCAATAGCTCCCCCTCAAGCTAGGGTATGCTTGATTCTTCATTCTCTAATAGATTGAATACTTGCCATTGATTTAGATCTCCAAAGCTTTATTCCATCAAGTGCCTTCGTCATCATATCTGCTACTTGCTTTTCAGTTGGAACAAAAGAAATGTCAATCTCCTTTTCCATGAGCTTCTTCTTGATGAAGTGGTAATGAGCCTCTATGTGCTTGGTTCTTGCATGGAAAGCTGGGTTTGTTGCTAGATGCATGGAACTTACATTATCCCCAAATATGTGAGGTTTGGAACTCACAAGTCCCAAATCTATATACAATGCTTTTAACCATATTGCCTCTTGAGTTGCTGTGGCCAAACCTCTGTACTCTCCTTCAATTGAGGATAAATCAACTGTTAGTTTCTTCTTGGAACTCCATGACACTAGCTTTGAACCTACAAATGCTAAGTAACTAGAGGTACTTCTTCTATCATCCTTAGCTCCTGTCCAATCTGCATCTGAATAGATTTTGATATCCAAGTCTAAAGAGTAAGGATAGAATATACCTTCATTGATTGTACCTTTAAGATACTTAAGTACTCTCTTAGTTGCATCCATGTGTGCTCTTCTTGGCGAGTGCATGAATTGGCTTAGCTCTCCTACACTATATGAGATGTCTACCCTTGTATGAGTAGCATATATCAAGCTATCTACCAATCTTTGATGTTCTTTAATGTCTTCAATTTTCTCATCTTCATAAATACTAAGTTTAGGATTCATCTTGAAAGGTGTACCTATAAGCTTTGTGTTCTCCATTTTGAACTTGAGAAGTAGAACTTGAATGTATCTTCTCTAAGTTAGATACATCCCTTCATCTATATAAATCACTTGCATACCTAGGAAATATGTGAGCTCACCCAAGTCACTGATTTTGAACTCCTCTTGCATGTGTCTCTTGATCCTTTGAATGCCATTCAGATCATCACTTCTCACAATAATATCATCTACATATATGCATAGATAGATAACCTCATTGTGATCCCTTTTGATGAATAGAGAAGGATCTGAGTTGCTAGGTTTGAAACCTTGATCTTGAAGGTATATAACCAACCTATAATTCCAAGATTTAAGAGCTTGTTTCAATACATACAATATTTTCTTAAGTTTGTAAACATAAGATGCATGATTAAGGTTTTCAAAACCTAGAGGTTGTGATGTGTATACCTCTTCACTTATCCAACCATTTAGAAATTCATTTTTTACATCAAGTTGAAGGAGTCTCCAATGTCTTGCAACAGCTACACTTATCAATGTTCTAACTGTACTCATCTTTACAAATATGGAATCATATCCATACCTTTCTGGTTGTTTCTTCTCCCTTGTTGATCATCTACGAGCTTGCTTAGAGCATTCTCACTCCTGCATCTTTGCTTTGCCTCTTGACTTCCATTTTGTAATCCTTTTCCCTTTCATCTTGGTCATCATTTGTATCACTTCTTGGATCTGGACCTATGTATCATGCTTGCTTCCTAATTGATGAGAATCAGAATCAAGATCATATGGTAGAGTTACCTTTTGTTTTTCTTCATCATAATCCTTAGTAGATAGTTGTATTTCACAACAATCTCCTTTGACTGGATCAATTTCAGCCTTTGCAAGTTTGCATGTCCAATCCATTTGTGCCACACCTCTATATTTGCAATAACTCTTGTACCTTTTGCAAACATGGTTGCATTCATTTTAGGACTTTTCACATTTAAGGTGAACATCCTACCCACTTTGTTTCCTTTGGCAATCAATTGTCCACCCTCTTTGTACTCTTCTACATATAACCCATTAGCATTGAACCTAATTTGGAATCCTTGGCCAACCATTTGTCCAACAGAAACTAGATTCTTTGTTATATTTGGAACATGCACCACATTAGCAAGATGTTTTGCCTTTCCATCCTCCATGGACAGTGCTATGTTTCTTGTATGCTCGATAGGGTGTGATGTGTCATCATTTGTTTCAACATATCTAGGAACTAGCAATTTTTGCAAACTACTAAACCATTCCACATGACTAGTCATGTGAGTTGAAGCACCTGAATCAACATACCAGACATTACCATTGGATTTCAAAACATCAGTAGACATTGTATTCATCATGTGATGTTAGACCATGAATAGCTTCTCAGAATCATCTGCACGTGGATGCATAGTTGTTTTGTTGCCTTCTCTTATTTTGATTCTTCAACCTGTAACCACGTTCAAAGTGTCCAGGTTTACCACAATTCTAGCATCCTTTACTGTCATTACCTGAATCATTTCTTTGGAAATTTTTGCAGCCTCTTTGGCTCCCCCTACCTCAAAATTGTCCTCTACCTCCTGCATGATTCTAATGTTGACTTTGGTCTTGGTTACTGTTTCCTCTTCCACTTTCCAAGCCTCTACCTCTGCCTCTTCCTCTGTTAGAGTAGAATACCTACTCAAAACTAGGGTTTCCTTGGGATTTTGAGTCCTCACCAAGATTCTTTTCTTCAATAATCAACATGGACACTAGATCATCAAAATTTGGTATATTTTCCCTCGTTTGTATATAAGTTTTGAACTGCTTATATGCAGCTCCTAGACCATGAAGGCACACTTCCACCTTATCATCATCATCTACATTCACGTCAATAGATGCAAGTTACTTACATATGCTTTTGATTTTCAAGGTGTGGTCACTTACCGACATGCTCTTTTTCTCCAAAGTATGCAGCTCTTTCTTGAGTTGCAATTTCCGTGCCTTTGTATTGGTCTAATACAAAGTGACCAAACTATTCCAAACCTCTTTTGGAGTCTTAGCATCCTATATGTGTCCAATCATGCTATCATGTATGCTAAGAGATAGCCAATACATTACCTTTCGTGATCCTTCATTCCATTCCTCATATGTTGCTAACTGGTCTGCAATATGATTCCTTTCTGGTAACTATAGAGCATTTTTGTTCTCTCCTTCAGTGTACTTCCAATAGCCTTTTCCCATTAGGAAATTTTTCATTCTAAATCTCCAAGCATGGAAGTTGTTCTTGTCCAGCATATCACTCATAAGTTGACTCATTCCATCTGCATTTGCCATTTTTTGCAATAGTTCACAACACTACAAGCAACACTTCTGCTTCAACACTGTCACACTATGAAGTGACAGTTCAATCTCAGAAAAACACAATTTTCGTGTATCAACAGTACATGGAATCACTTGAAATCCTGAATCTCGAATATATGAATGTTGACAAAAAAAGACGCAAGTTACGATTTTGCAAACTGACTTGGTTTTTCTGTGGGCCCCACCTTCTGGGCTCAAAACGGAGGTCGAGATGGCTCCAAAACTCTAATCTAACACCAATTTGTGTAGCAATCTGAGGTCATTTGTGAATTGTGCTTTCTCCATGCCTTCTCCCAAACTCTTCACCGTCAGTCTTCTCCATGAGCTCTCTATAGCAACACTGGCTCTGATACCATGTCACGAGGAAGGAGACAAGGAAGAGAGCTCACACACACTCTCACAATCAAAGAGGAGCACACACTCAGATTGAGGCAAGGAAGAATGATCTTCTTTTTCTTCTTCTTCTTCTTCTTCTTCTTCTTCTATTACATAAAAGGAATGTACAAGAATGACCTAAAAACAAGAATACAAAAAGTGCAATATATAAAGATGAGTACATAAGGAAAAATCTAATGTCTGCGAATGAGTGAGCTGGCAAGAAACAAATGTCCCATCACTCTCGATAGATAAATCTAGTACCGCTCAATGAAGAGAGGGTTATGTAGTTCTTGGAAAAGAAACTGTAGTTTGTAAGCTGAAGAAGAGCTTATATGGACTTAAATAGTTCCCTACACAATGATACAAAAGTTTGATGCTTTTATGAAGTATCAATGATATACTTGAAGCAATGAAAATCATTGTCTCTATGCAAAGAGATGCTCAGATGGAAGCTTGATATGTTTGATACTTTATGTTGATGATATGTTGATTGTTGGGAATTCCTCTTATGATTTGTCAATTCCCAAAAAGGAGCTGATTGAGATATTTGATATGAAGGATTCGGAGGATGCCAAACATATTCTTGGCATGCGCATTACTCGTGATAGGAGTAAAAGATGCATATACTTGTCTCTAAGTGAGTACATATGGAAAGTACTTCATAGGTTCAATATGCAAGATGGAAAGGCATTGAGTACACCTTTATCCACATGTGTGAAATTGAGCAAGGTTGATTGCCCCAAATCAGATCAAGAAAAGGAATTCATGACCAAAATTCCTTATTACTCTGCTATTGATAATCTCATGTATGCTATGGTAGCTACGAGACCAAGCATTGCATTTGTAGTGGGATTTGTGAACAGATATATGTCTAATCCTGGCAAGAAGCATTGGGAAGTGATCAAGATGATTTTGAGATATCTGAATGGCACTAAGGAAAAGTTTTGATGCTTATGTATAGGAAAGCCTTCCATTATTGGTGACACAGATTCTGATTATGTTCGTTGTGTAGACAATCCAAATTCTACATCAAGGTACATTTTTCATTTTGTTAGAGGTGCTCTCTCTTGGAGATCGTCTTCAAGAATGCATAATTTTTTCCACCACAAAAGTAGAGTATGTTGCAACAAGTGAAGCATGTTGGCATTCTCATTTTGCTTGTAATATGGTTCTACCTCAACATGTACCTCGTTTATTCAATGATAGTCAGAGTGCCATTATGTTGGCTAAGAATCCAGACTATCATGCAAAGACCAAGCACCTGGAGGTGAGGTATCACTTCATTAGAGATTGCTTAGCCACTACGCGCATTATTCTTGAGAAGTTTCATACTCGAGACAATAATGCAAATACTTTGACCAAAGCTCTAACACAAGATATCTTTTAACACTTTTGTCACCATTAAGTGAACAAGTGAACCTTGAATGGTCCTTGTAAGGATTCCTAATTTTAAGGAATTAAAATGGTTAATTAGGTGGATTAAGAGGTTGGGAAAAACCACCAATGGTATTGTACATTAAAATAAATAATAAACTCAAAGAGGGGACTCTTGTGATTTTCTAGCCCTTAGATATCTTGGTTGGATGGCCATGATCGAATGCAAAATTTGGGAACTAAAGGTAGGTACTAAAAGTTTAAAAAAGGGCCACAATCTATCAATAAAAGACAAAATAGGAACAATCATAAAGGAGAGACAATAAATATTGGAATTGCGTGGATTTTTGTCATTGGATCTTCCTAAGCTTGGGTGTTGGAGATTGAAAGCCACAATTCTAGCACTAAAAGACAAAATAGACACACACATTGTCACTAAAAGACAAAATTTTGGAATTTCAAGCAAAAAACTTTGGGACATTCATAGAACTTCAATTGTTGGATGGCATCAAGGTTTAATGGTGTGGATTGAATCTCTAGTGATCTGTGTAAGGATCAAATCAAAGCCATTAAATTCTTTCCAAATTCAATGGCCTAAATTTTAGGCATCTTTTCCTCTTCAACAAGCAACCATAACCATTAGATGTAAACAAAATCTAAGGGCTATAATTAAAAGCCACACATTTCTCAAGAAATGATCTTGGCCATTGAATTTTGAGGGGAATCCAAGGGTTCTATTTGAATCCCATGGCTTTCAAAAAGTACTTGAAGGACAAAACCATGAATTATAAAATGTTTATGTGGTTTTGACCAGCCCAAACCAAGGGAAGCCTATAGTTATCCTAGTTGATTAAGGGACTAGATTGTTTCCACGACCCTCATCTCATTGGTCCATCACCAATCGCCCTCTAATCTAAAAGGCCCATGCACGGTTCACCCCCCCCCCCCATGCTTGATGGGGGTTACTTGATTTATGATCTTACTTAGTTACTTGTATATTTTACAACATGTCCTTCAGGTGGGAGGTATAATTTTTATACTTATTACACTCAGTTATTCTTTATCATTTATTACTTTTATCCCATAGTCACTTTGGCCATATTGGCCTTTAGTGGGAAATTGTTACCATTAGTGTCCATGTGAAAGGCCAAATGACTACCAAAAACTTATGTATATGTTCTTTGATAAAACATATAGTGGCCTCATAAGCCACAGACTCTAAGTTTGACTGCATCTGGAACACCTAAGAAATTTGTGTTTGTGTTCCCTATGTATTGTCTGTTTTTGCCAATTTTGCAGGTCCTCTACAGAGTATTGTGTGCAACATCCGGAGCTTAGTTTTCTATCATGCGAGTATCTTCGTGAAACTCCCAAGAAGGAGACTCCACCGTGGTGCATCACCATTGCATCATTTCAAAAATATCTTTTGAACTCTTTTTTCAAAGTTAGTCTAAACATTGTAGTGTGGATAAAGCTCTTCAAAAATATATAGAAGTGAAAGAGTTCTCATTTGTTACGGTTTTGAGATTGTTGAGTGTAGAAATATTATGAGATTTGTATCCATTCTTGAGAAATAAAGAACTTCTTGGAGCAGTTTTCCTCTTGCCTACTTGTGAGCGAGTGTGTGTGTGTGTACGTATGCATGCATGTATGTGCATATGTGTGTGATTTTCTCTCACATGTTGTAGGCATGTGTACTTCCATCCTATCACATGATGTCTTCATACCAACCATTGGTTTCTCCATTGGTTTCAAAATCTTGAAGTAAGATTGAATCCCCAAGGGGATCGAAACTTGAAAGGTAAATTTCAAGTTATAGGTAGTCAATAGTTTGACCTTAAAATACTTCAAGTACAAATCAGTAAGTTAGAAGATCATTAAGTACATAAGTTCCATGATCTTCATTTATAATTAAAGTATGACAAGCATAATCTTACTTGAATTATGAGTCTTGAAAGTAAAACTTTTTATTTATGAAGATAAATCATTTTGTTAAGATATCTTCAGTCAAGGTTATTTAGATTGAGTTAGTCCAAGTTAGAAGCACTGAAGTTTATAGTACAGCTTGGAGAAATCAATCTCTTGAATCAAAGTTATGCATTAGAATTTCACTCTAGAAAGGAGTCTTGGAATGTTATGTAAAATATGGAAGATTTACTTAGTCATAGTTGAAGTATTAGTTCTTGAGTAATGGTGACATCATCAATAAAAACTCGATGGGTCAATGCACCCATGTTTCATGGTTTAATGATAATTTATCTTTAATCCAAGCATATTTTGATAAACTAGTTCAATTCTCTTAAAAATAGTTAAAATGCTTCAAATCCTTGTTTGGAATAAAGGCCTATTCAGGAAAAATGGGAATTACACAGGATTTTGAGGCGATTCCTTGTGTCCGAGTGTTTTAAATTTTGACTCATTCACACACTAGAACATGTTATTATCTCTTGATTAGAGTATATTAAATTGACAATTTATTATTAAGGATAATTGTGTTGTAAATGGGGTATCAAGGTAGGGCTCAAACCTAAGAAGTTAACATAGTACGTAATATAAATGGGACTTGAATAATTCCCAAATTTCTTGAATAGGCCTTAATAGATCTTTTACAACCTAGAGTTTTGAGTCTCATAGAGTTTGACTCAAAGAAGTTTAAGTATTTTAGGAGATTGAATTAGCTACACAAGGTTTTGATTCTTTCTTTCCTCTTCTCAAACCTTTGGACTTGACTCTAATAAAGTATTTGAATCATTTTTGAAAGGTAAAGTCTAGCTAGTTGGAATATGTAACCAAATTAAACCTTATAGGATGATGTTCTTGACCTATTCCATCTTCTAAGATGTTTTTGTATAGCAACTCTAAGTTGAATAATCCGTTTGAGTTTGCTTCAAGCAAAGTTCTTCTAGAATAACCACAATGGATAAAGTTGGATTTCACAATTTTCTAGAATATTTGAGTAAAACTCTTGAAGAGAAAAGTTAAGAATTTTTCGCAGCTTTGATAATTCCACAAAAGTTCAGTCTTTGAAAAACAGTGTCCTCGATTGAAAAAAATTTCCTTAGAATTTGATTTGACTTAATTGAAGCAAAATTTGACCAAAAGTGTATGGAACACATCAACCTACATTGTACCTAGGATTTTAAAGCACAATTGGAAAAAATTGCCTTCTAATTGTGTAATACATCAAGTAAATGTTGGTTGGAATTGGACTGTATTACAAACACCTAAGTTATGTCTCTGTGCCAACCATAGCTATAGTTTATTTTTCGAACAAAATTCAAGTGATTTTTTGTACGTTCTCAAAGTCTTAAAGTCAAAACCCAGCCAAGCTAATTCCATGTACTAGTGATATTTAATAATGGACTGATACAAGAATTTGGTTAGGGATGTTTTGCATCCACCCACTTTATATGGTAGTGCCCAGATAGCACATAGTGGAAACAATGAATTGGGAAGGGACATTTTATGATCCACCCTTTTCATTTGATGCTGGTGTTTTTGGAGGATATTCACCTCTCTCATAGGTGGTGGGCCTAATTCTCTAGTTCTTGACATGGTACTATTTCTTGTATGTGTGATTAAAGCTTATCACGTATTACTACCAAAGGATTGAAAGTGGTAGAAGCATTAGGGAGAGGAAAGCTACCACAATATGATCATCTCATAGTGTTTGCATGTGAGCCATATCTTCATGTACCCAAGGATCTTAAAGAAAAACTTGATCTTAAATCTAGAAAATGCATGTTTCTTGAATAAAAAACAAATGGGTAGTTTGGATATTGCTTATGGAATCTCCAAAAATTACAAATGGTTAGAAGCAGTAATGTCAAGTTCAATGAAATCAAAGTGAATAAATAATCTGCAAAATAATTCAAACTATGAAGAGTGGTTTTTAATGATGTTATTCATCCTATTTGAATGCATAACTCCAAAAAACAACGTGTTGATCCAAGTTTTATATAAGAAAAATATCCAAATGTGATTGATCAATGACTTTTGACATGATCATTTAGTGTCTCTCATCCATTTGATAGATTTGTATTAGAATTGAATCATATTGTGCTAAGAAATGTGGGTGATACCTGTTACTATAAAGAAGATATATAGGTAGATGACCATGTCAAGTTGGTTGCATGCCATGAGAAATGAGTTACAATTTATAAGAATGGTACTTCGGATTCGGTTCCTTTCCAAAGGATAGGAAGAAATTTCCTTGAAAGTGTGTTTACAAACTAAAATTCACATTGGATAGTACTTTGCCAAAATAAGAAGCATGGCTAGTTGCAAAGATATTCAAGCAACAAGGAGATGATCTTGAATTTATACCCAATTGTCAAGACAACTACATCCTGTATGGATTAGTTCAAAAAGAGAACTTAGAGCTAGTCCAAATGGATGTGAAGAGTAATTTCTTGCATGGAGATCTTATATAAGAGATCTATATGGATTATCAAATGGTTATGTAGTTCTTGGAAAGAGATTCTAGTTTTTAATCTTAAGATAAGCTTGTATGGACTCAATAAACCCATAGACAATGATATCAAAATTTTGATATTTTTTGGAGTTCTTATGGCTATTCTAGAATTAATGAGGATCATTGTCTCCATACTAAGAGATGTTTAGATGTTAGCTTGATATTCTTGATACTTTATACTAATAATGTGTTAATTATAAAAAATTCATTCCATGAATTGTCACTTTTGAAGCAAAGTTAAGTCAATCCTTTTATTAATGTGAAAGATGTCAGGGGTTTATAAGATAATAATCTATCACGGATTACTCATAATAAGAGAAAATTATGCATATTGTTGTTTCAAAGTGAGTATATATTCGAAGTACTTCATCGGTTTGGTATGCATAGTTGAAAAGGTATTGAATATACTATTTCCTTTATATGAAAAGTTTAGCAAGGACGATTGTCCCCAATCTAATGAGGAGAATGAATTCATATAAATATTCCTTATCAATCTACTATTGTTAGTCCTATGTATGCTATCGTAGCTAGCAGACTAAGCATTCCATTTCCAATGGGATTCATGAGTGGACATATATCTAATCCTAGTAAGAAGCATTGGGAAGTAGTCAAATGATATTGACATATGTGAGTGGCGCTAGGGTTGAATGTATATGCTTGGCTAAGTGTGATGCAGCCATTCTTGGATACTCAAAATGTCTATGTTGTTTGTGTAGACAATCGAACTTCTACTTGAGAGTATATTTTTTACTTCACTAGAGGTGTTATTTCTTGGATGTCTCTTATGAAGAATGTAAACTTCTGTCCACTACAGAAGCAAAGTATGTTGGAGCGACTGAAGCATGTAAGAAAGCATTCGGGCTCTTTAAATTGGCATGTGACATGTCTATACCTCTTCATCTA
Organism: Ceratopteris richardii; assembly: GCA_020310875.1. Classification (NCBI taxonomy): domain Eukaryota; kingdom Viridiplantae; phylum Streptophyta; class Polypodiopsida; order Polypodiales; family Pteridaceae; genus Ceratopteris; species Ceratopteris richardii. Next base: position 22,880,879 of record CM035425.1, read on the forward strand.
CATCCTTTACTTAGGGAAAATCAAAGTGCTATTTATTTAGCTAATAATCCAATCTATCATGCAAAGACCAATCACAATGAGGTGAAGTATCACTTTATTCGTGATTGATTAACTCCTAAACACAATTTACTTGAGAAGGCCCAGACTCAAAAAAAAATGTAATAAATGCTTTGACCAAGGGTCACACAATAGATTTTGACACTAATATCACCTCATGGGGGTTACTTGATTCTTTTTGTTTCATAGCCATTGAATGTTTTGAAACATGTCCAACAAGTGGGAGGTATAGGTTATATACTCATATATTATTTTCATTCATTATTTTTCTCCCTTGGTGTACATCAATCATATTGGTCTTAAGTAGGGAGAACTTTACTATTATGTCTATTTGAAAGGTCAAAGGTTCAGAAAGCATTATTTTACATGTTTTATTTACTAAAACATGTAGTGGTCTGATTAGTCGCACATTGTGTTATAATTACAATTTGTGAAACTTATGTATCCATGAACTTTGCTCTAGTTTTTTTTTTTGTTTTAACACTTTTTCTTTATGTGTGTATACAAGTAGGCCGGCATTTTATATCATCATCCAAAAAAATAGTTTGGACTTGCCTACAAATAAAATGTTATGTTTCACCCAAGTTTTCTTTCTCTTTCCAAAAAGCGCTTCACATGTATGCCATCATCAAAAAAAAAAAAGTTTGGACTAGCCTACATTTAAGATGTTATGCTGCACCCAAATTTCTTTTCTCTTTCCAAAAGTCACTTCAGCTTGGCTAGAGTTCCAACTATATGTACATATCCGAGGTGGATTTTTTGTGACTCGGCTTAAAGATATTGTCATTTAGGATTGATTTAAAAACCCGAAAAGAAAATGATTTCACAAAGAAATACATGGGATTTCTTGAAACAACGAGAAAATTGGAGGATTATTATGCCCTGAAAATGAATCACCAGAGAGTTTATAAGACACTAAGTATGTGTTAAAAACTGCCATAAAACATAGGATACCATAAGCTTCCACCACAAGATATTGGCATACCAAAGAACATGGTGAGAGGGTGGAAAGAGAGGATGGGAGGGGTTGGGTAGGTGGATTTTTTCTCTTGGGGGGGGGGGGGGGCATAAATTAATGAAAAAAGTCCTCCTTACTGAATAACAGGAAACAAGACTTATGTTTGCACAGTCACCATCACAATGAGCAAAAGCCACCACTAGGAATTCTCTAATAACATTTATAGAGTACTCATGGAAAAGAAAAACCATACACAAACAAGGTAAGATTGAGAAGCTCTAAATAATGAAATGAGAGAGAGACATAAAACCCACATGTGATTTAGAGTGAGTTGTCAAGAGCATAAAAAGTCTCAATACCACTCTAGATAATTCTGCAATGGGGGTGAAGGACTCAATAAATAAGTTTGAGAGAGATACTCTTACAAACATAATATGGTAGATAAATATCTTGAGAGAAATGGATGTACGCAAATGAAAAATATGAAAAGGTTTCTATAACACATAAATACATAAGAAACTGCTCAAGAACATTCAGGTGCAAAAGTAAATAAGATGTTATGACATATCTAAGATCCATTTTAATACAAGATGGAACCTTTGGAAAACAAAAAAATATTTCATTAAGACATTACATTTGGGTAGTCTAACCCTTGCTTTGTAGGATATGGGGTCCCATGGATACTATGCCCCTTCATTTGTAGAGTTGTTCTTTCAATCAAATTCAAGCTATAAGGAAGATTAGAATTCGTCCGAACTTTCTCTTCAAAAGAAAAAAAAAAGTAGGACCCATGTGTATTATAAAAAATCACGAGACCTAGGCCCTTTGGTCATGATATCCATCAGCACATTGCACTATCATGTGAAGTGGGAAATTTTTTAGTACAACAAAAAAAAAAAAAAAGATTATGGTTCATGACTCTATTATTTATGTCCCGGTCAATATTAGCAAGAAACTGGAGAGTTTAATGACTCATTATGCGCAATTCTTAACAATTTAATACCTTGTGAAGCTCATGAAAGTGAAATGAAAGCTCAATTCTTAACAATTTAGTACCGTAGTAAGCGTGTGCAAAATGAACAAGAATTTGATGCTCATATCTTGCTCCTTAGACTTTGAATTTGACAATTTATGGACTCACAAAATTTATGAGAATGATCAGTTTTTTATGAAAATTTATGAGAATGAGACCATCTTAAATGGGAAAATTTTCCGTGAAAATCACAACCCCTAAACGCACATCGCTTGCAGCGCATACATCTATTTTGGTATGAATATGTAAGATCATCAAGCATATGAAAATTTTAACGTAGTCCTATATATGCTCAAGTCATGAGAACTTAAAACCCTGCTGGCTTCCAAAGCCAAAGAAAACAAGTTTTCTCAATCCTAGAAATCATGAAAAGTTCGAAATTCATGTGGAGTAGGAAACTTTTGGACCTACATATTTTGCATTGTACAGATCCGTTTTGGTATGGCTTTGGGTTTTTTAGCATGCACATGAAAGTTCTTTGTTAGACAGACCTTTAACTATTAATTACAACTTGGAAGCATTTGGACTTCCAAAGCTCACAATAATGACTTGTTTCAAACATGGAACCTTGGCAATAAAAAAATTTCATGTGAAGCTTACAATTTGTACTAAACGGATTCATTTTGATTTCGATTGGATTCATTCACAAGTCCATCAAGTTTGTATTTACATCCCATATTAAGATCAATTGCAATGGATATGTGAACTCGCCCAAGTAAAATTTTTGAATTGTGGCATCTACCTATGGCGTGTTGGAAACTCACTTTAGCTAGAATTTTTTTGGGGTACATATATCTCGCACTCAACGGCTTCATTTTGGGAATGACTTGGACTCATTGAAAAGAACATGGAAATCACATTATGACAATTCAGTTCTTTATAAATTTAAACCATATTGCAAAACTCAGAGTTCTTTTCATCCTAGCAATTATCACAAGTTGAAAGCATAAATGAACTTATTAGCTATGAAGAACATTTTGAATCAATCAAGTAATAAGGGAAAACTTTAAATTGAAACATTACGAAGTACAAACGTATGTCAACAAACAAAAAAAATAAAAACAACATAAGTGTCTAAAAGTAATAAATTAGAAGTGAAATAAAATTGATAAAAAAATGGGAGTTTGAAATTAAAAATTATGAAAAAATATAGCAACAAGAACATAATAATAATAATAATAATAATAATAATAATAATAATAATAATAATAATATACATACTATTACTAATATTACTAATAATAATAATAATAATAATAAATAACAATAACAATTATAATAATAATAATAATATCAATCATCATCATCATCATCATAATAATAACAACAATAACAATTATAATAATAATAATAATAATAACAATCATCATCTTCATAATAATAATAATAATAATATTATTATTATTATTATTATTATTATTATTACTACTACTATTATTATTAATCATCATCATTATCATAAGAATAATAATAATAACAATAATAATAGTAAAATAATAATAATAGTAATAATAATAATAACAATAATATTAATAATAATAATCATCATCATCATTATAATAATAATAATAATAATAATAATAATAATAATAATAATAATCATCAAATGAAAATTAAATTATCTATCCACATATGTGCGTGCGTGCATACATATGATTGTATGCATGTATCATGTATGTATGTACGTACGTATGAAAGAACATTTTCTTCCCAAAAAAAATTCGCCGTTCCCATAGAATGATAGTAAACGCGGCTTTGGACTTTGAAATGTTCAAAAGATGCTCCATTCCCCTATAATAATAAATAGTAAACGCGGCTTTCAGCAGACTTTAAAATGATTACTTTAGCCCGTGCCAACTTATAGAATAGCCCATATTTCTGCAGTATAACTTCAAATGAGCTTGAGTTTGAATCGATGTCCCTGTTCGTCACGTGATTTCAACAGACATATTTTGGCCTGCTTTTTCCTTCTTTATAGGTGGGGAACATTATCTAATGTACTTTTTGTTTCGATTTCTGGCTGTGGATCACTTTCGCATTAATCGACGATCATGGTTCGTGATCGTTTTCCACATGTAGGAGCTATTTCATGTTCTGTTGTTACTCTGTACTTATGACACACGTCACTTTTTTCCTTAGCTCCTTAGCGCGATCTTATGAGTGAATTGGAAATTCACATTGCAAAGTGTCCGTCAAAACTATGTTGGTCGAAAACTACCCTGAAATGTGATTAAGTTGTACGGAATTTCGATCGCACACAAACTATGGTGCATGTTGATTTGACGTTCGATACTTCACTTTGCGTTTCACTCTTTAAATCGGAAGGATGATAATATGTTTAAATGTGTACTACGTACAGTACAGGAGAGATTAATTAGCTGTATTAGATTCAATAAATTCTGTACATTGATGTTTATATTAACTCTGTATAATACAGAATAGTAGTACAGAACTTAATTACATTCACTAATTCTGTACAATACAGGAATGACATAACTTAATTAGATTCAATAAACTCTGTTTCTCTTTGTAATCTTAAATTAGATTCAATAAACTCTGTTTCTCTTTCTAATCTTAAATAAGCTTCAATTAAATGCTGCACATAACATAATTAGATTCAATAAATCCTGCACATTAATCTTTATAACTCTGTGTAACACAGAATAGTACATAACTTAATTACATTTAATAAACTCTGTACAATACATGAATGATATAACATAATTAGATTCAATAAACTCTGTTTCTCTTTCTAATCTTAAAATAGATTCAATAACATAACTAGATTCAATAAATTCTGCACATTAATCTTTATAAATCTGTATAATCATCAGAATAGTACATAACTTAGTTACATTCACTAATTCTGTACAATACAGGAATGATATAACCTAATTATACTCAATAGACTCTGCTTCTCTTTCTAATCCCAATAATGATTTAAGGTTCAAACTGCCACTTTTCATCCATCATATCATCCAAACTGACACATTTTCACTTGCATTTTCCTTGAATTTTTCAGACTATCGAGGTTTTATGTATCTTTCTCGGCTTTAAGCCGCTTTGCATTCTTGATTGCTGGTCGTTTTCCGCATGGATGAACTATGATGTTGATCTGTACTTACCCCATGCTTCTTTATTATGACATTTATCACTCTTTTCTTGCCCCTTATGGTGAGTGTTGTGTAGAACTAACTGTTCATCTTTCCAAGTTAATCCCTTAACAAATATAGTGTTTGAAAACTACCTCAAATAATTGTGATGGTTTGATCTTGCGGGCTTTTCTCTTTTTTTCACTTTATCCAACTGAAATTCTGGCAATTCGTTTGAAATTCATAGGATGATAAGTGGCATACACCTTTGCTCTATAGTGTGATCCGCTTTTGATTTTCTCTAATGTTTTGAGTCACCATTTACCAAATTATCTAACGACTATAAAACAAAATCCAATCACCCCAAGTTACTTGTTAACAATAGAGAATAACCACCTAAAATGGAAAAATCATGATAATTCTATAGATATACAACATGATGAAAGCAGGCTTCCTTTTTAACTTATGTATGATTATTTTATTTTGGCTAAAGAAAAAAGAATGCATTCATGTTTTTTACAAAATTTAAATATATCAAAATCTCATCTTATATTGGTTGAGATTACACATAGCTGACACATAGAGAATGAATCGTTTTATATCTTTCTTACACTCATTTGCTCTCTTGAAAATTACGATTATGTCCGAGCCCGCGTAGCCTAGTGGCTCATGCCTTGAAGCTGTGGGAGGAAGTCTTGAGTTCAAATCTTGGTTGGACATGTCCATGAGTCTCTCATGATGAGTGCCTCTACCTTACGACATTGGATGTGTGAGTGTGTATTTGCAATTCATTGTACTCTCACAAAAAAAAATTACGATTATTGGCATTGCTTAAATCGATATGTTACGAGCTCCAAATGCTTTTCGCATGGTTTTGCTCCGAGGAGGCACTCAAAGTTGACTCAACACCTACCTATTAGACCTTGCTTAAAAAAGCACTGCTTAAGTGATGCCAAATTGACCTCGGAAGTTAGAGGAATTGGATACTAAGCTAAGCCCCGAGGAAATGCTACTCGCTTGCTTTCTTGCTTTGGTCGATGTTTCAAATGATGGCATCACACGCTTCTCATTTTCACCCAATAAAGCAGCACGAGCCTACAACAACCTGACGTAGAGGGAAAAGCTTGTCATGATCTCACGCGCAGACACATATGCATACACAGACGACAACTGTCTGCTCGGATGACGTTTGAGATCTCGCGCTCTTCATCTGTTCAATTAGCTCTCGCTGTCTCTGACGAAACACTAAAGCATAACAAAACTAGAAGGCTCTATCTGCATCTGTGTGTGTGTGTCCCTTTTGAGAGAGAGAGAGAGAGAGAGAGAGAGAGAGAGAGAGAGAGAGAGAGAGAGAGAGAGAGAGAGAGAGAGAGAGATTCGCAGGTTACTATGCGGTAAGTTCGAAGCTCAGCTCGCCTACTAACTTCCGAGGTCGTCTTTTCGGATGTAATTTAGCGTCTTCATTGCCATTATTCTCTACACTGTAAGTCCGCAACAACTGTTGTCTTTACAAAAGTACTCAATCTGACATACATATACACTATGAAATTCAAGCATTTACAAAATACCAATGTTTGTGTATACATACATGCAGATGAATGAATGCGAGTGCATGTACAACTCTGTAACTTCACATATTAAATCTCTCACGCACATCCGCGGGCGCACCCCATCAGCCCGCGCGCACGCACGCAAACACTCTTTATGTTTGCGCGAATGTATTAAAAATATGTGCAAAAACTAAGACAATTATTTCACTCACGCGTTGATGGAAAAATCTAAGGTAGGTGCATACACCAGATACGTATTTTTAGTATGAGTACATGTATGCGTTACGTATTAATGTAGTATGCAATATTCGTGCATTAGCTGCATATACAGATGTGATTAAGGCTAATATGACTGGCTACATTTAATACTTAAAATAAGGAAAATTAAGAGGCCTCTAGTGTCATAAGTAGTATTTGTGAATGACCTAATGCAGGGCTAGTCATACTGATACTCATGAATGTGAATATCCATATATGAATGACGACATTTCAAAATGTGAGAAACAGAAGAGCTTTTAGTGGTACATTGCAAGGACATCCTGGTATTTTATGTTTTCTTCATGAGGTGCTCCAAGATTGCTCAATCTCAGGAACTACTGAAGTGCTCATGTTTCTTTACCAATGATATAATTACTAGCTTGATGTGAAAGCTTTGACTCCACATCTTCCTTAGTATTAGTTCCAATCCGTAACTTTTTTTCTGGTATAGGTTCTACTTCTTTGTCACTCCAGGCATTTCTTTATTTACTCGCTGAATAGCTTGTCAATCTCCTAAACGCAGCACTTAACTCTAAAAGGCACCATTAGATAGCTCTGAATCTGGTTTCTAATTCCCTAAACGCACCGTTTGCTCTGGAACACTCGGGTCTCAAATACGGATACACCATCCTCGTGTACACGAGAGAGAGAGAGAGAGAGAGAGAGAGAGAGAGAGAGAGAGAGAGAGAGAGAGAGAGAGAGAGAGAGAGAGAGAGAGAGAGAGAGTTTCGTAGTGTGATTACTACTCTGTTGGTTGCACTTCGTATGTTCACAACTCAGCATATGTATATCGTTCTTCCTCTCTCAGCCCCCATGTCCAGATATGCATTGTGGCGGCATGTACCATTGAAGTGCCTTAAGCTGTCCCTCTTGTCAAGGTCTGGCTCAGCGTTCCTCCTTAGTTAGATCTTCAGAATACTCCTACAAATGAAGTTTTTTGGGCTTTTCTGTATGGGAAACTTGCCTATCCATTTATTGCTTGTACCAGCACAACTTATTTATATTCCCTCTCATTCTACCAGCACAACTTATTTTTATCTTTCCTGCGTTTCCCCCCTGAGTATCTTTTCTGTGGCATTTGGGTGAGTGCATACTTGTGTGTGTCTAGAAACCCTAGATTATTCCATTTAAGTAAATGTTTTCTAACATCTGTCATCTGTTTATTATTGTCGTGGCATGCTTGAACCCAATCTATTCATTCGTCAGGGGGAAAAAGTAAAAATACTTCTGGTTCATTTATTCATTGGAACCGATTGAGAGAGAGAGAGAGAGAGAGAGAGAGAGAGAGAGAGAGAGAGAGAGAGAGAGAGAGAGAGAGAGAGAGAGAGAGAGAGAGAGAGAGAGACTAATTGTAGGTCTACGAGCGGATGAACTCCACCTACTAGACTTATCATGGTACTATACATGTGAATTCTGCATATGAAAAAACGAAAGAGCTGGGAATCTATGTCATAGTGTACGTGAACTGGCCACGTGTGTAGGGGGTATCCATATTTACTTAGAGCAGTAGGGTAGGACATGAAGTGCATACAATTGTTCGAAATTCCGCAGCCTATTCGGCTATAATGCGATATAGGATAGTACATATGTGGGAATGGAAAGAAGACTTCTGGTCTGGATCTCTGACCTCGAGTACCTCGAATATATTTTTGTGAGATACAGATTGGTATTTTCACTCTCACTAGCTCTAGAGTTCATTGGTCACTCATTTGTGTTGGTCAGGCATTGGAAGATTTCGTGCTTGTGATATTATCATACATGCGCAAAGGACTTGAACTCTTATATGTGTAATTTTGTCATTTTGGGCATGTTGCATGGAGGTGTGTTCGAAGACATCTATGATTTAGGTGTTATTATTCAAGTTATTATTATACATGCGCAACGGGCTTGAACTCTTGTATGTTTACTTTTTGTCATTTTGACCATGTTGCATGGAGGTGTGTTCGAAGGACATCAACGATTTATGTGTTATTACTCAAGTCTCATTGCATGAGGGAGCCCACCTCTCGTAAGGAACAACCAAGCCATCTTTGACCTCTTTCCCTTGCCATTTGTTCCAAGGAGGCGTGACCTTTGGAGTAGTGAAGCATATCTTTTCTTAATATCTTTTCATATTACTTTGCAGCGTAAGTAAAACTTTCGAGTCTCTACCTCATGCACATTTCAAATATGCTCTGCTCTCAAATGTTTGCTGTTTATCACCCCTCAAACTCAAACTATGAAGACGTGACCTTAACCTGGCCAATCAGGGCTTGCTAAAAATATACCATATGTCCTTAGAAATTGATGTCTACAATGGACGCGCTATTTATCCTGGTGAATATATAGGCTTCCATATGCTTTGTCTAATGATTCTTCATCTCATTATGAGATCATCATGGTTTCTTATGGCACATAGTCCTTGGGTTATGCAAAGAGGAGGTTTTATGCTGAAACATTTGACTCAGCCTGGCATGTTTTTTGGAATCATTGCTTCATAAAGAGCTGGTGGGATGTTATTTCACATTTGTCTCATAGGGTTCATGGTCTTATACTTTTTTGTTTCACTTTTGCCACATATGCACATTGGGATGCAAATTTGCTATTGCTACTAGCTCCAAAGTTCCTCTGTGCTAATGGGACAAAGTAAAAACCGTACTTGCCAGGAATCCAGAACAGTATCTGATGTTGTTGAGTCCCTTTGCTCCGTAGGGGATTGATCCTGCTGCTGCGCTGTTTGTGGTTTCTTTCATATCAGTTGACTCTTTCAAAACTGAACCATCCCAAGCTAATACTCGATCCGAATAATCTGTATCTTTGACTGCAGCTTGCATCCGGTTCATTAGCTCCATACTCGATGAAGTAGCTTGCTCTAGCAGGGCGAAATAAGGAGGTATGTGAGAAGCCCAAGGAGATGCTTGGTTGCACACATAGTGTTGCTCTCGAATACTTCCTCACATTGATGTTGTTTTCGGACCGAGTGTTGCCACTAGCTCCTCATAAATACGTGTGACCATGTTGGTCATTGCTACTTTAAGTTTAGCATCTTGCTTCCACCGATCATATTCCTATGCTTTTGGACAATTCGACCTCATGTGTCTGAATCCCATACAGAACAGACAACACTATGGTCTCTTATGACCCTTTTGGTGAGTCGGACCTTCCCATTTATTATGGTTGAAGGGTCTTTGTCCTCATCCATAGCCTTGATAGTTTGATCCACCGGTTGTTGGTTCCAAGGACCAGCTTGCAACAGGTCAGGTTATACCTGATTGGTTGACACTGCTTTATTTCGCGTGTTATATACACATTGTTCTGTGCCATGATTCATTAAACTACATAGAGCACAGTAAACTTGATTTAATGCACAATTTGCTGCAATATGTCATGAATTTTCACATTTTGTACAATACATTTGGTGAAACGAATCAATTAGTCCAATAGATGGTGTCGGCATCAAGGATGTAGCCTCCAAAGTCTCTTGTAGAAAAGGATTAGCTACCTTTAGATTCTGCTCAAGTTGTTCGGTAGCATCAATAATCTGATCTAATGTCCTCATATCATCCACGGCATAAAGAAAGATTGTTTCCTTCAACATGGGGTTGAGACTTTGATTGAACCATCCACACATCACATCATTTGGAGGGTGTTCCCTTCTCGCAATTCACCTCAAGGTGCTTCAGAACACAGAAGCATAGTCCATAATTGTCTTTATAGGTTGTTGGACCATATAATGCAATGTGATAAATAACTGTCTAGTCGTTTTGGCCTTCCAAAATCTCTATAGCAACATCATGCGTAGAGCATGATATTGGAGATTCAAAGTCTCATACACTTCGTACACTGACTATCAGAGAGCCCGAGTTTGGCGATGAAGGAAATGTCATTTTTTTTAAAAGACATTCCTTCATCATCTTCCTTATTAAAGGGCTTAGATGATTAGATGTACTTTTATTTTCATCATTGTATCTTCTTGTCACTTATATTATATTTTTGTAGTTACGAGTGACCATTGGACTATGATTTATCATGTTCTATACTTGCGATCTATTGTGGTCACACATGGAATGGTGGTTAATCAAATGGTCGCCCACTTAGGAACTTACATTGTGGTGGTTAATCTTGTAGATGATGAATTAGTGTGTGGAGTTAGGAAATGCAAAATGCACTTCCCGTGGGATATCCAAGACACTTACATTGTCCTTGCAATGCTTAAGGAATTACACAACTCAGTACAACATATAAGAAATGCTCAACTTTACTTGGCGGGAAGATGTACTATTTCAATTAGCAACCAAGGGCTCTTACAGTATAGACAAGTACTCGAGTACTCAGGTGCAACAAGCTTACAAGACTCCTTGCAATCTAGGTTACCCTCTCATGATCACCTATTGGCATTGACTTCCCACAAGGACAAGGAGGGGTTTGTGGATGAATCTAAATGGCCTGGGTGCTCAATGTACTAGCAGAGTCTCACTAGGACTTGGTTGATACTCGTGGTCAGCCTTCCTTGTCACATTGGATGATGCCCCTTTTATAGCCTAGGGAGCTCATAGCCTAACGAAGGATCAAGATATTATCTCTCACTAAAACCATCTCTAGTGGCCTAGCTCATAGGATTTGTGGTGGTCAAGCCATTACTAACATTTAGAGGTGGTTACTCACACTCAGGGGTGAGGGCCAAAGGCTTGAGCAGTTACTAATGTCGAGAGGTGGTTACTCACACTCAGGGGCAGGGGCCAAAGGCTTGAGTAGTTACTAGCACCCAAAGGTGGTCTTGCCCATACATTCATTTCCCTATGTTGGTGTTGGTGGCCCAGCTTTTGGTGGTCACCCTTGGAGCTAGTTGCATGAATTTTGTCTCCCTTGCAACCAATTGCATAAAGTTTGGTCCCCTTGGAGCCAATTTCATAATGTTTGGTCTGCCTTGGAGCTAGTTGCATGAAATTTGGTTGCGCTTGGAGCCAGTTGCCTTAAGTATGGCTGCCCTTGGAGCCAATTGCATGAAGTATGGTCTCGCTTCTTCATGCTGAGGAGGTGGGTATATGGTGTGTGTGTGTGTGTGTGTGTGTGTGTGTACATCCATAAAAGAGTTTGTGGCTATGACTGAAATGATGTGATGGCGATGTGCCAGAGTGGATTCTCCCTTTCCAGAGCTCCACGACAATACCCTCGAAGTAGAAAACCAAAGCTCCAGACATGTTGCATAGTACTTCGCATAGGGCTTGTAGAATATGCAGAAACCACACAGCAGACAACGGGCACGAACACATATCTTCTAAGTATTACAAATGCGGTCAAACTTACAGTCATGGCTGACCTAGCCATTATAGTTTAATAAAGAACATATGCAAAAGTGTCCGAAGGCCATTTGGCCTTTCACATGGACATTAACGGTAAGAATCTTCCACTAAAGGCCAATATGGCCATAAGTGACTACGGGAAAAAAATAAAGAATGATAAAAAAAATACTTGAGTGTAAGTAGACAAATCATACCTCCGACTTGATGGGTACGTTACATAGTGTACAAGTAATTGTGTGCGATTATGAATTGAATAAACCACATCAAGTGGCAACAGTGCCGAAAGCTATCTTGTGGTAGAGCTTTATGTTGGAGGAGATGGTGGATAGATTCCAGAGATGAAGTGGTGCTGCAAATCCCTGCTTCACACCATCCAAGAACAAGTTGAGGAGTGGAAAGTAGACCCTTTGAGCCTTCCAAGAAGCAAAAATAATCACCTAACTGCTTTAGAATATGATCTTCTAATCAATGGATCAAAACAGATGAGTAGGAGATTCAACTATGAGCTAAAACTTGCTATTTTGGTCTCTACACCTGTTCATTAAAAAAAATGAAGAGTGGTCTTAATTTGCTAGCAATTGATCGAATTACTTTTGGGAGTATCTAATTGACTTAGATAGCTACAAATGACAAGTTATTTCACTGAAAATGATCAAGTGTACTTTGAGAATTAAGCTTAGCAAATCAACTGATCATCCCGACATTTTCTGGCTTCAACAGTATGCACACCAGTGAGCAGAGTTTTGTAGATATCTCAAGATTGACTGATGCAATGACAATGAAACTTTGCAACAACAAAATGGACATTATGCTGAATCCATACCACTTTAAATCACAACAAATGATCAAGTATGCATTGAGAACCAAGTTCGAGAAGTTCACTGTTCTGAGATGAACATGACAAAGAAGAGAGAGTGAGATATGATCAACATGTATATGTTAATGCACATAGATTACAATGTCATTGGCAATGAGAACATTGCACAATGTGAGGGCAATGTTGGAGCTATGATATGAGCTCAACATCAACAAAAGATCCCTCCAAAAACGCTTCCAATCAGGCTCTCTTACACGCGACTTTTTTGAGTCTCCTTCTATAGTTGGAGTTGGAGCCTTTTTTGAATTTGAAATTTAAATCCTTTACCAAAAAGTATCTCTAAACTTTAGGAACTCAATCTTTAGCTAACTCACCAACTGATTTGTCAAAAGATTCTTCCTAACAACTCGTGATTAGAAGTGTCCTTCTATGTACTTTTACAATTAGTAAAAGTTAAAACATTTACAAGAGATAGTTCATGTGCTAACACATGAATATACTTATCATCTTTTGGATTAATGATCAAGCTTTTAGGCTTGGATTAAATTGCACCAACAGCTCTCCCTCAAGCCTAATATGCTTGGTCTTCGATCTTCTTTAATTTCTTGCAATCTAGTCATCATCTTGAACATGTTCATCTTAGTTCCATCCAAAGATTTGGTTAGCATATCTGCATATTGCAAATTGGTTGATACATAGGACAGTTGTATTTCCTTGCTAAGTAGCTTTTCTCTGTCATAATGATAATGCACTTCAATGTGCTTAGTCCTTGCATGATATACATGATTAGCAGCCAAATGAAGTGAGCTAGTGTTATCTCCAAAGATCATTGGAGTGTAGGTATGTATCCCCAATTCTGAGTAGAGTAGCTTTAACCACATTGCTTCTTGTGTTGCATTTGCTATCCCTCCATATTCAGCTTCCATCGATGATAATGACACAGTTGGTTGTCTCTTTGATGACCATGAAATCAACTTTGAACCTGCAAAAGATAAGTAGCCAGAAGTGCTCCTCCTATCATCTTTTGTGCCAGCCCAATCTGCATCAGAATATAGCTTGATATCCAAGTCAGATGTAAATGGATAAAATAGCCCTTCATTTATGGTGTCCTTTAGATATTTTAAGATCCTGTTGGCAGCTTCCATGTGGGGTTTTCTTGGTGTATGCATAAATTGACTTAATGTACTTACTCCATAGCATATGTCCACTCTTGTTAGGGTTGCATAATTGAGACTCCGAACAAGCCTTTGATAACCTCTAATGTCTTCAAGTAGTTCTCCCTCATGAGAACTAAGTTTGTGATTTAATTCCATAGGTGTACTTGCAACTTTAGTGTTCTGCATCTTGAATTTAACCAACATATCATGAATGTACTTCCTCTGAGTAATAAAGACTCCAGAATCTGAATATACAAGTTCTAATCCAAGAAAGTATGTTAGCAAACCAAGGTCACTGATTTCAAACTCTTTCATCATCTAAGCTTTGATTTGCTTGATGCCATTGGCATCATTTCCTGTAATGATAATGTCATCCACATAAACACATACATAAATAACTTCTGAGTTAGTCTTTTTAATGAACAAGGAAGAATCTTCTTTGCTAGCAACAAAACATTGGTCCTGCAAATATATGACTAGTCTATGGTTCCAAGTTCTAGCAATTTGTTTTAATCCATACAAGGCCTTTCTCAACTTACATACAAAATCAGGTTTGTCCTTGTGTTCATATCCTGGTGGTTGAGCCATATAGACCTCTTTAGAGATCCATCCATTAAGGAATGCATTTTTAACATCTAATTGATATAAGTTCCAATTCATTGACGCAGCAATACTTACTAAAACTCTTGATTGTTGGCATCTTAGCCATAGGTGAGAAGGTCTTCTTATAATCCACTCCATGGGTTTGAGCAAACCCCTTTGCTACTAGCCTTGCTTTATACTTGTTGATTGAACCATCTGAATTCTTCTTTACTTTGTAAATCCACCTGGATCCTATTTCCTTCATGCTTGGTCTTTTGGGAACCAAATCCCAAGTATTGTACTCTTGAAGTGCTTCAATTTCTTCTTGCATAGCTTCTCTCCATTCTTCCTTCTTATTGCCTTCTTCAAATGAAGAAGGCTCCTCTGACATAGAATCTTTAGCCATGCATATAGAATGCTTGTTGACTAGTGATGTGTCATAGCCATACCTTATGGGTTTCTTACTCTCTCTTTGAGATCTTCTAAGTGCTTCATTGGATGACTCTGGAATGTCTTCCAATTGTTTGAATTTTTTCTTGCCCTTTGAATTCCAAGCTTTGAAGTCAATATGTACTTCATCTTCTGAATTGACATTTTGTGCTATTTGTGGTTCTTCTTGAGTCAGAGTTGGAAAATCACTTTCCAAGTCATAGGGTAGCTTTATTTTCCTACAATCATCTTTAAACCAGGAGTTACTTTTGTTGGTGCAAAGTCCAAGCCCACACATTTGGCTTAAAGTTCATACACATATGAAGCTCCATGGAAACCATTGCTATCATCTTTACCAGTTGTAAAAGTCATTTCTCTTTTTTTTTACTTGAGAATATTTGTAATCACCTACCAAAAATTCGTGGACTTGTTAGTTAGAAAAGTAACTAGTTCATTGAGGGAATATATCCTAGAATGAAGGATCACTTTTAGACAGAGCCAAAAGTTGAATTCAAATTCAAATTTGAATACCATACTTATATAAAGTCACTTGAAAAAGTTGTGGGTAGTAGCTTCATTATCTGAGCTCTCCATTGCCATTTTGTATGTGTGTAAGGCTTACATTGTAGCCTACACTACTATCCATCATAAGACTATGATTACCAAGCCTATGATCTTGTACAACATTGTTCGTTAATACAATACATCTACATTGTTCATCTATGATCTCTATGTTATAGTCATTCTTCACTGTCAACTTGTGCTGCTCATATCTGAGTCATTTCTCAACCAATTTCAATGATCTATAGCTTGTTGGAATCAGCTCAAAGTTATCTACATGCTGACAAATTTTGAAGCAAATCCATTCAGCCAATTTGGAGAAAACTGCATCGAAGCACTCACTTGTCAAACTCTGTAGAGGTCCTAAAAAATCGGAGGTAATGATTTATTTGCTAAATTGATTGCTTTGTGTATAGTGGATCATTTCAAGTGATTTCACTTGGAATCATTAGCTAACTAAGCTAATTAAATATCTCTAAAAGGAATTTTTCCAATTCCTACTGTACTGGTAGCACTGAGCATTATAAGCAACAAATGTGTGATAAAAAATAGAAGGTTTTCTTGGATTTTTCTATTTGGAAGTAGTCTGTTTTGATTCAATCCTTTCATACTTCATTTCCAAAGTACATAGGCACTTATATATTGTCATTGGGAAGCTAAGAGGGCCCACATATCATCTCAGAAGTTACAAAGGGCTGGTATTAAGCAGGATTTGGCTCTACCTACTCATCACTTGAAGTGTCCATCCATGTATCCCAATAACTTTCATCAAGCACCACATCTCTACTAATTGTAAATCCTTTGTTAGTGGGATTATACAACCTATACCCTTTCTGATTTTGGTCACAGCCAATGAATATACATCTTTCAGCTTTTAGATCAAGCTTTCCTCTAATCTGTGAGGGTACATGTGCATAGGCAATGCATCCAAAGATTTTACAATGGTCACCTTCCATTCCATGCCTCATAAGGTGTCATTCCATCCAAGGACTTGGATGGAAGCCTATTAATTAAGTATGTGGCTGTGGAAACAGCCTCTGCCCATAAGTAAGGATGTCTCTTTTCATTCAACATTGATCTTGCAACCTCTCCTATTAGTTTATTTCTTTTCATGTTTTGGTAGATGTTGCAATAGTTCCATGATACACCTAGTACCCAACATGCTTGCAGATGAGACCTTGGAATTGGTTGGCTAATACCTATATCAAAATGCATGAGAATTGTTTGAGAGGTATGTGGAGGATTGTATGCAATGCAAACGTAATAAAGTTGAGTGCTTTTGTCATGTTAGGCATATACATCCATTAGAATTTCTTGATAATAAATAGATCTCCATTCCTATGGATTTCAGGACAAGTTTGCCTTGGACCCATAGGGATCATGATTCCATCTAGGTCATCATTGATCCTCTCATGATGAGGCTTATAATGATCCCTATCGTTGTGAAAAGCCATTGGTTAGCTAAACTCTTCATGGAGCATTTGTATAGATTGAATGGACTAGTCAAGGAGATTGTTAGTGATTTAGGCACAAAGTTCACTAAGAACGTCTAGGAAATGGTCTTCATAAGTTGGAAACTCATTTGTGCACATCGTCATGGAATCACCTTAAGACAATGGAAGGATGGAGAACACGAACCAGACTATTGCCATGAGTTTGATTGGAAGCATTTTCTTTTAGGGATTGAGTTTGCTTATAATAGTACTAAGCACATGGCTATTGGATATAGATCGTTTATGTCGATATGTTGTGACTGTTGATTGTCGTTGTACTTAGGGATGTGCAACCATGATGTAAGGGCAATTTCTTGTAGAGTACACATAAATGGTAGAAATACTAAAAAAGAGCATAAAAATAACACAAGATCATGCAATCTTTTACATTGACAAGCCTCACATGTCTCATAAGCTCCAATTTACTAGATAGGTGTACCTTTATGTACCGAGGGAATCTGAGATGATGAGAACCAACAAGTGTACAAAGTTACCTTCTTGGTATTTTGTTCCATTTATGAGGCCAATAAGTGTGCCTTACAAGTTGGATCTAGCTTGAGGAATCACTATGTACCTTGTATTCCATGTTAATTGCCTAAAAGAGTGGCTTGGAGAGGGTGATTTTGTGATGGAGCTGTTTCCTGGAAAGGTGGGAAAGGACCAACCAATCTGAATTAGTTTAGTTCCTTATGTGAGTCCTTTAAATAATACTCACAACAGCATTGTGCATATTCTTGTGTACACACACTTGAATGTTCCCCTTTGTCAAAGTCATCCATTCACCCCATCTACTCTGGGTGTGATATGTGACTGTTGACATCAGCCCTTGTGGTGATGGCAACTTGTGTGGAGATGCGATCTCCCAGGCTTAAATGAGAACCTGTTCATCTCTATGGCTGGGAATTGAGTTTGATGTGCATCCTTTTATGTTTCGTGAATGAGGCCTATGCTTTGTCTTGTCAGTGTTGGAGGAGATGGAGGATAATCTTTAGAGATGAATTGGTGTTGCTTGAACATGCTTCACACCAGCCAAGAACAACTACTAGAGAGTGTAGTGGGCCTCTTTAGCATGCTAATGATCATAAATAATCACCTATGTTGCTTTGGATATGATCCACTAATCAATGGATCAAAACAGATAGGTGGACCATTAATCCAAGACAAAACACTTGCTATTCTTGTCGATACACCTATTCACTATTCTGAACAGTTCTTTGAGTACAGTAGCAATTAGATTAATTCCTTTTGGGAAACTTTAATTAGCTTAGATAGCTACCAATCATGAGTGATTTCATAAAAAATGATGGACTACACACTGAGAATGATGTTTAGCAATTCATAGAACCTTCCCGACATTTTCAGGGTGCATGTGACAACAAACCAGAGAGTAAGGATGTGTTAATATCTCACGATCCAGAGAGGCAATGATAATGAGATTTTGTAGTCATGTACTAGATAGTATGCTGAATCTACCATGCTTTAAATCATGTCAAATGATCAATCATACACTGAGAACAAGCTCTTAGAAAGTCACTGTTCTGATGTAGTCATAGCAGAGAAGTAAAATGAGAATGCAATGATCAGTATATGTATTAAATCCTATACAAATACAATGTCATTGGCAATCATATATTGCTCAATGTGTGAGAGGTGAATGAGATATGAGATGAGCTCTCAATTCACAATAGATCCCATTCACAATTATCTCATGGAGTCGAGATATCCCACGGGTCCTTTGATCCTCTTTTTATAGTTGTGTTTGGAGCCAAAGTTTTAATTCAAATTCAAAAAGTCTACCTAAAAGTGAATCCTAAAGTATAGGATATATTCTCTCATCAATCAACTACCAAATGAATCGTGATTTAAAGCTTCCTAACTCCACGTGGTTGTAGAACACTTTTACAAAGGTAAATGTGAAGGAATTTTACAAAAGGTTGATCATATAGAGTCTCAGATGAGTTATGCCAATAAACCAAGTATGTGGGCTTGGTTTCTATTGCACCAACAACTCCCCCTCACGCCTAACATGCTCGGTCTTCATTCTTCCTTGATTTCTTGCAAACCAATCATCAATTTGAATCTGTTCATCTTGGTTCCATCCAAAGACTTTGTGAGCATATCTGCACATTGTAAATGAATTGATACATAGGATAGTTGAATATCCTTGCTAAGCAATTTCTCCCTTACATAATGATAGTGCTTTTCAATGTGCTTAGTCCTTGCATGATTACAAGATTAGCAGCCAAATGAAGTGAACTAGTGTTGTCTCCAAATATTATTGGAGTATAAGAGTGTAACCCCAAATCTGCATAGAGTTACTGGAGCCACATAGCTTCTTGAGTTGCATTTGCCAAACTTCTGTATTCTTCTTTTGTAGATGATAAGGCCACAGTTGGTTGCTTCTTAGATGACCATGATATAAGATTTGAACCTACAAAAGATAAGTACCCTGAAGTGCTCCTCCTATCATCCTTGGAGCCAGCCCAAACTGCATAAGAATACATCTTTATGTCTAAGTCAGAAGTGAAGGGATAAAGCAACCTTTCATTCATGGTACCCTTTAGATACTTAAGCACTCGTTTGGCAGCTTCCATGTGAGGCTTCCTTGGTGCATGCATAAACTGACTCAATGTACTTACTCCCTAAGCAATGTCTACTCTTGTTAGGGTAGCATAGTTGAGGCTCCCTACAAGCTTTTGGTAACCTGTAACATCCTCAACAACTTCTCCTTCATGAGAACTAAGCTTATGGTTGAGTTCCATGGGTGTACCTGCAATTTTGGTATTCTCCATCTTGAACTTTACCAACATATCATGTATATACTTTCTCTGAGTAATAAATATACCAGAATCTGTGTACACAAGCTCTAAGCCAAGAAAGCATGTTAACAAACCAAGATCACCGATTTTAAATTCTTCCATTAGTTGAGCCTTAACCTGCTTGATGCCATTAGCATCATTCCCTATAATGATAATGTCATCCACATAGACACATAAGTAGATAACTTCTGAGTTATTCTTCTTTATAAATAAAGAAGAGTCTGCCTTGCTAGCCACAAAACTTTGATCCTGCAAATAAGTAACAAGCCTATGGTTCCAAGCTCTAGGAGCTTGCTTTAAGCCATAGAGTGCCTTCCTTAGCTTGCATACAAAACGGGATTTATCTTTATCTTCAAATCCTAGTGGTTGTGCCATATAGACGTCTTCTGATATCCATCCATTTAAGAATGCATTCTTGACATCTAACTGATATAGATTCTAGTTTTTAGAGGCAGCAATACTTACCAAAACCCTAATTGTTGGCATCTTTGCCACAGGTGAAAAGGTTTCTTCATAGTCAATTCCATGGGTTTGAGCAAACTCCTTTGCCACTAGTCTTGCCTTGTACCTGTTTATAGAATCATCTTTGTTCTTTTTTATTTTACATATCCACCTGGATCCTATTACCTTCATGCTTGGCTTCTTGGGAACCAAGTCCCAAGTATGATTTTCCTGAAGTGCTTCTACTTCTTCCTGCATGGCTTCTCTCCATTCTTTCCTCTTACTAGCTTCTTCAAATGAAGAAGGCTCTTCTGTCATAGAGTCTTTAGTGATATACACAAAATGCTTGGTGACTAATGATGTATCATAGCCATACCTTATGGGCCTTTTACTCTCCCTTTGAGATCTCTTGAGTTCTTGATTGGAGGACTCTTGTATGTCTTCTATTCCATAGAGGTAGCTATGGACAATCCAAAGGAAGATCCAACAATGCAGGGAGCAACTATAATCATAACTACAATCAAGGATACAACAACAACAATTATCAAGGATGTTTCAGAGGAAGAAGAGATTATAACAACTACACAGAAGACCAAGAGGACTCTCTACTCATCATGAACATGACATCCAAGCAAGGTAAAGATGATGAACATCTTTTCTATATTCATTTAGGTTGTTCCAACCATGTGGCTGGAAATGTAGCTTTCTTATCTGATCTTGAAGAGCCCAGAGGGAAGCATGAAGTACAGACAGGTGATGACACTAAATACTCAGTGAAGCAAATTGGAAATGTCAAGACATCTGATGGTAACATGAACCTCTTGAGTAAGGTCTTGTATGTGCCAACTATAACAAAAAACCTAATTAGTGTTGGACAGATTGTTGAAAAAGACTTACAAGTTAGATTCACTAAGCATGGAACATATGTGGAAGACCCTCAACAAGGCTTCAAAAGGATTACTAAAGGCAAGAAATCTGGTAGATTATTTACATTTGAGATTAAAAACATCAGGAACATAGCACTATTCAATTATAAAGCTCAAACCCTATCTGAGCTAGAGATATGGCACAAAAGGCTAGGACACATACGAGAAAGAACACTAAAGCAAATATGCAAATATGCAGGGATGAGAGTGTGCTCGGGATTCCCAATGTGACCAAGAAACACATGATATACAAATATGGAGCATGTCAATTTGGTAAAGCTCACAGGCAACCATTCAAGAGAAAGGGGTACATACATGAAGACTACTTGGAACTTGTACACACTGATGTGTGGGGTCCTAGCAAAGATCCATCAATCTCAGGTTCAAGGTACTATGTTTCATTTATAGATTATTACAGTAGATGGACAATCCTTTATTTCATGAAGCATAAGGATGAAGTATTTACATGCTTCAAAAAGTATTTGGCACTAATTGAGAACCAAACAGGTAGAAGCTTGAAGAGGATCAGATCTGATGGAGGTGGTGAGTATTTTTCACATTAATTTGACTCATTTTTTTATAGGACAAAGGCATAAAGAGGGAAGTAACCACAAGATATACTCATGAATTGAATGGAGTAGCAGAAAGAAGGAACAGGTTAATAGTTGAAGCCGCTAAGTCAATGTTGAATGAGAAAAAGTTACCTAATTACCTATGGGCAAAGGCTGTTTCCACAGCCACTTACTTGATTAATAGACTCCCATCTAAATCCTTGGATGGAATGACATCCTATGAAGCATGGAATGACTGGAGACCCTCTTGACCCTAAAGCTTAGAGGGAAGCTTAGATTAGAGGGAAGCTTGATCCTAAAGCCGAAAAATGTATATTCATTGGGTATGATCAAAACCAGAAGGGCTATAGGCTATACAATCACACTAACAAAGCATTTATAGTTAGTAGGGATGTATTGTTTGATGAAAATAATTCATGGTTTGAAGATGATTGCAGGAAGATCAGGTTACCTTATGATTTGGAAAATGACTTTCCAACTCTCACTCAAGAAGAGAAACAATTGCCAGAAGATATCAATTCAGAGGATGAAGAGCAGATTGACAACAAGGCTTGCAAGTTAAGAGGCAAGACCAGATTCAAGCAATTTCATCTTCCCCTTTGATTCTTTGTGTTCTTGAAGCATTCTTATGTGGTATGGTTGGTAAGACCACAAATATTGCAAGGTGGATTGTTGTAGGATCTCCTCCTACCTTGCTTCCCTCGTCTGCCCCTTCCTCTAGCACCTCTTCATAAGCTTTGTCTCATGGGTGAAGAGTTGCCCCATCATCAAGGTGTTGAGGTCAGATACTTGCATATCCATGTAGAGGTTCATTGTTGTAGTGAATGACTCCCACTTATCATCAGCTTTGATGCCATTAATGATCTGCCTTACTATTTGTTCTTCTTCTATCTCTTCTCCAATGCTTGCAAACTGGTCAGCCACATCTTTCATCTTGGTTACATAATCAGTCACTCCTTGCTTTGGTTTCTTCTTCAGATTTGTAAACTCCATCCATAACTGATTCTTCCTAGCTCTTGTATTTGATGAGAAATATGATGAGAGTACTTCCCAAGTCTCTTGGGAGGTTTTGCAATTCCTAATGTGAGGCAATAAGAAATCAGATATTGAGTTCAGTAGATAAGACCTAGCAAGAGCATCCTTTGCACACCATGTGGTCAACCTTTCTTGTTCTTCCCTTGTGGGTTGATGCTTGCTCCTGAATGTTGGCATCCTTCATCTTTTGAGATGTATCCATATAGACTTCTCCCTTGAAGGTAGGCTTGCATCCTTAGTGACCATGCTAAGTAGTTGTTTTTGTCCAATTTGTCAATGAAGAATGGAAATCCGTCTCCCATCTTGCTTGTTGTTTCCCTCATACCACTCTTGGAGGAGATGGAGGATAATCTTCATAGATGAATTGGCGTTGCTTAAACACCCGCCAAGAACAACTACTAGAGAGTGTACTAGGCCTCTTTAGCATGCTAATGATCATAAATAATCATCCATGTTGCTTGGAACATGAATCCACTAATCAATGGATCAAAACAGATAGGTAGACCATTAATCCAAGACAAAACACTTGCTATTCTTGTCTATACACCTGTTTAGTATTCTGAACAGTTCTCTGAGTACAGTTGCAATTAGATTAATTCCTTTTGGGAAACTCTAATTAGCTTAGATAGCTACCAATCATGAGTGATTTCATAAAAAATGGACTACACACTGAGAATGATGTTTAGCAATTCACAAAACCTTCCCGACATTTTCGGGGTGCATCAGTCAACAGACTAGAGAGTAAGGATGTGTTAATATCTCATGATCCAGAGAGGCAGTGATAATGAGATTTTGTAGTCATGTACTAGACAGTATGCTGAATCTACCATGGTTTAAATCATGTCAAATGATCAATCATACACTGAGAACAAGCTCTTAAAAAGTCACTCTTCTAGAGAAGTAAAATGAGAATGCAATGATAGTATAAGTATTAAATCCTATACAAATACAATGTCATTTGCAATCATATATTGCTCAATGTGTGAGAGGTGAATGAGCTATGAGATGAGCTCTCAATTCACAATAGATCCCCTTCACAATGATCTCATGGAGTCAAGATATCCTGCGGGTCCTTTGATCCTTTTTTTATAGTTGTGTTTGGAGCCAAAGTTTGAATTCAAATTCAAAAAGTCTACCTAAAAGTGAATCCTAAAGTATAGGATATATTCTCTCATCAATCAACTACCAAATGAATCGTGATTTAAAGCTTCCTAACTCCATGTGCACGTGGTTGTAGACTTTTACAAAGGTAAATGTGAAGGACTTTTACAAGAGGTTGATCATATAGAGTCTCATATGAGTTATGCCAATAAACCAAGTATGTGGGCTTGGATTCTATTGCACCAACAGTCAGCAGGGAGGATCCTAGAGGAAACTAACATTGCTCCAAGTACATGCTACTTGCTCTCTAACATTTCAATATCATTTGCACTTGTGAAATTCAATGATCATTTATATGAATGGGCCTTTAATCCCTGTTATACTTTTTATTCTCTGAAAAAAGATTTCATGCTTTACTTTACATCTTTTTTAATACGAATCATTGAACTGAACTTTAAATGGAGAATGAGCATAGTACATGTGGGACCTCTCATAACCCACAAAGCAGGAATATATACAGCCTGAAGGCCAATTGACTTAAGATTTAAAGGTCAACTGGTATGTGATGCGAAACATCCAACAATCTGAAGGTCAAACTGTGCCCTCTCAAGGTAGGACTTGAATTCATGATTTCCTCTACCATGGCAAAAGATATTTCCAGTACACCACATCCAGATAACAATTTTATCATGCTTCTATTCATTAGAAGTACCTTTACACCATCTAGTGGTAAGTAAATAGGTTTCCCTTGCAAACAAAAAGAGAAACACAAAACCTTCATGGCTATTATTGAGTGATGGAAACTGTCATGCCTATCAAACCCTGGAAAGACGAGCAGCATGAAATGCCTTAGTAGAATAAAATCTAGGTAATTGAGGATAACTTGGGACTAAGGGAGAGTTGAAAGCTCGAGTTGCACAGTAGGAGTGATCAAGAGGAGGAAAGTCAAAGCTGTGTTGATCAATCTTGTTCATGATGCCTTGTTGATACATCCCCAAACCCAAAGGACATTAAGGTGGGTGCCTGTAGTTAATGTGTCTGGCCAAGTGTGGAGCGTCTGCCCAGTGTGAACTGGGTCACCTCCTTAAAAGAGTCTATAAATAGGATCCTTGGAATCATTTGTTATTCATTCCTTGTATGAGGCTCTATGGCTGGGAG
Organism: Ceratopteris richardii; assembly: GCA_020310875.1. Taxonomy (NCBI): domain Eukaryota; kingdom Viridiplantae; phylum Streptophyta; class Polypodiopsida; order Polypodiales; family Pteridaceae; genus Ceratopteris; species Ceratopteris richardii. The sequence continues at coordinate 22,906,200 of CM035425.1, forward strand.
GTGAGTCGGATGTCTGCCCTTTCTATGTTTGTGGATATGGAATGTGTTTTGTCTTGTTTGCAGTGAGGATCTTGGGATAGCACAGTGAGGTGCTAAAACCTGTGATTCATGACACTATCTATGGGGCTTGAATTCCTCTCCCTCAAATATATACAAAGATTTTGTGAGGAGAAAATGTGATTATTTTCATGGTCTGTAGATACAGGAACATTTGGTCAGCCATTGATCATCTGGTGATCGAGTATATGAAGCTCTTGTTGTGAGGCCTTCCAACCAATCAGAAGCCTTCATAAAGTTTTTCTTGACATTGTTTTGAATGCCTGTATTATTTCTTTCATAACACAGCTTCAAAATTGTCGAGCTGTTTGTACGAAACCCAGAGTAAATATTTAATGAGCTTCTCTAGAAAATTTAAGCATAAATTGAATCCATTTTGTCAGTTGCTTTCAGTTGACGCTCTTGAATCTTGCAATATAGCATGGATTGCATTGATAATTGAACATCGAATTCATACCAGCTTTAAGTGGTTGTGAAGTGCTCTTGTAATTGCAGGAAGCTTGTCCACAACCACACATGCTGAATAGCGTGCTTTGGTTATGGCTATTCCGATTCATGCTTTGGCAACTGATTCAGAAAGAGCTGATGATGGTGGTACAAGCCCTGTGGTCTCATGTTCAAATCCAAATGCAAGGCCACCATTACTATCTGGTCAAGATTATGCAAGCAGACTGGCTAGAAAGCTGCAGTCTGGGGATGCCAGAAGTGGAAGCAGAAGGCATAGCATTGATGCACCACGAGCAAATGTGCCTGCAGAAACTTATGCAACCATGCCTGGAAGGAAGTCATATTCTGGAGACGCAAACAGAAGGCTTAGCATTGATGCCTTGGGAGTTAATTTACAAACACAAGCTTATGAAGGTAGGTTGGGCAGGAAGTTGCAGCCTGGAGATGCGAGCAGAAGGCATAGCATTGATGGACAGGGAACTGCTTTCCCTAGAAAGGATCAAGTAAGTAGCCACTGAATAGGATATTTTGTGACTATGCACTTGAACTAAACGTTATGCATGATCAACATGCAGTCTGATATGGGTGCTGTCCTGCCAAAATTTGGTGAGTGGGATGTGACTGATCCAGCATCAGGAGTTGGCTTCACTGCCATATTTGAGAAAGTGGTCGTTGAGAAGAAGACAGGAAAGACAGCTTTCTTTTCAAGGAATGCAGCATCTTTATTTTCAGTCAAATTTAGAGGTTCTTCAGAGAGATCAGCAGAAAGTTCTCCAATTAAGGTATGCATAAATGTGCATATATCCCAACTCATGGCATTCGATTACAAGTGAATTATGTATTTATTTGTAACTACAGAACATAGAAAAGCTATTTAAGTCCAGAACATTGGAAAGCTGTTGTCCTGTAACTCGAAAAGCTTCTCCCATTGGCAAGGAAATTTTGTCTCCAGTCGATCAACTTTTAACATCATGAAGTCCTTAATACTTACTAAACTGTGCATCCTGTTTAAACCCGCTTCTTATAAACATCTTGTAGGATGTTGTTGAAATAAGTACCTCAAGGGTAACAGCTCACAGCTGTTCATCATCACTGTCGGCCTTTTGCACTTTATCTTCATGCCCGTTTGCCCTGTTCACATTGATTATCTCATCTTTGGCTTCTGTGTTCGCCTCCTAGATGTTTCATGATCAGTCCCATTCAACAGACTGCTCTGGAAAGTCTAACAGCTGTAAAACTCTTTCGGGTTGAAGGGTGAATCAAGTTGCAACGCTCTTGCTCTTGCGCCAACTTTTTGGGTTCGTTTTGGTCCTGTTAATGGTGCTGACTATGAGGGTCCACTAGATGCACGCCAACTTGTTCTATTGAGATCAGCTTGTGGTACCGTTTTCTCAAGGTTTTCATTCTTGAAATGTGTCGGTTCTTCTGTGAAACAAGACTCGGGCAGCTGATGGTCTTTTGCTTATGCTGCTTATGCAGTACTGTGCATCTGCAGCAGTGAAGGTTTTCACTGCTCCTACAAATTTTTACAGCCATAGAAATACAGCCAGTCTGCATTTTTTATTGGGTTGCTACCATAAAGTATTTTTTGGCTTGTCAAGTTTTTGATGCCTAAGTTCAGTTCACCAAGGTTCCGAGTTATTTGAAGATAGCTATTTATTCTCTATAGGCTGTTGGTTGTTATATTTCCTTCCTTTTCTCTGCTGGCATTAGAGACATAGAAAATAAGTAGTGCCACAGAGAGGACAGCATCTCTGTTTGCGTTGCATGGACTTTTTTAAATATCTCCACCTTTCTCTCTGGTACACTGGTGAAAGGAAAGCAAGATTTAAGCTTCAGGCAGCATGTTTGGACCTACTACCCTTAGCATGTAAGAAGCCAAACTCTAGAAGCAACAAAGGAAGGCTTTATAATGTGAATTAGGGTTTCCTTTGGATAGAAGTTCGTACATGATTATTATTTTTCCATATTGTGTAGAGATCAATGTCACCATGTTTTCCTAGGTTTTACTTGCCAGCCTAGAGGATAAGGTCAATTTGGATGATGTATGTGAACCCTGTTACTATCTTGTAGGTGTTGGGCATGGTCTAGGAAAGAAGTCTTAAGCAGTCTGTATGGGAAAGCATTGCAGAATAAGTGCATCCATTTGAATAAGGGTGAGCTGTATGATACTGGATGAACTAAAGGAACAGCATTCTGAATTGGCTTATAATCAAAATTGCATCATGGTCATGATGCATGTAGGGGCCAGAGTCGATCTTGTAGTTATTGATCCTAGAGAAACAAGGAATCAAATTAACCAACCCTCATTTCGTGTATTCTTGCTATATGTAGGACATCAGAGCATTATATGTGAGGGGTTATGTTTTTATACATATACACCAATTTTTATGCTACCTAGCACAACCATTTCAAGTGACAATTTATTCATAAGAGGGATACATTTTATCCAAGTATGTTTGCTCTATATAGATCACTGACTTTCTAGTTTCTGAATTTCCTTTCTATTATTTGTATGTTGTTAATATATTTTGGTAGTAATGTTGTTGGCAGTTTGCAACTCCATCTTGTACATATGCTTTACTATCTCAAAGGTAACCTACAGAAAGACTCTCACACACAGCTTTTGAGACATCTATACAGATATCAGAGTGAGGATATGAGAGATCTTGATACACTCATGTTAGATCCTGGTTTGATAGTCATGGACTTGATATGGACAGATTGCTGCCTTTTCACTATGATCCCGACTCACCTCACATCCACCTCTCTCATCGTGAGAGGAATGTTGTGCTCAGACTGGATCTCTAGAAGCTCTACATTAGTCAGACATGGCACACACCACACATGGGATCGAGACTATCGCACTATCGAGACCAGTTCTTAGACATACTAGCGGAGGATATCATCAAGCGACCACCCTACATGGATACTTACATGCCTCATAGCTCGAGGGTAGTGATGGGTAAGTTGAGGGTCTCATCACATTGACTAGAGATTGAGAACGTCAGAGCTGCAGACATTCCCTGAGAGGAGAGGATGTGCAGGATATGCAGAGTAGAGATGGAGGATGAGCACTTTGTATGCAGATGTAGCACATATGATGACATCAGAGATAGATACGAGACTCTATTTACAGGGCAGCCCACCCTTCGAGAGATCATGGGCTCTAGAGATGAGCGACAGCTCGGGCGATTCTTACTAGAGATACATAGGTCACAAAAATTCCCTACTCCAGCCTACTGCAACTCCCCATAGAGGATGGAGATAGAGTCAGCTCACTAACTTCTTTGTTCCATGATGTGTAGCAGCCCTCTGCCCCTCAACTCACACATCGAGAGGGGTAACTCTTCAGCAGGCTCAGACCTCTTGAGCTAGGAGACGACCCGTGCTATAGGATATTGGGCCCTGAGACTTCACCGACACTAGATTGCAGAGATCCAGGCTCGTGACCATCGCGCCATGGAGGAGAGATGATCCGAGATGATGGTTGATCGCGCTGCAGCCATCAGCATGGCCCTGACTCCACCTCCACCCATGTACCACATCTTACACCCACCCACTAATCCAGGATGGAGCTAGTTAGCCGTTCAGATGCATTCTCATGCTTGTACTACCCTTTTGCATTTAGACTATAGATAAAGCACTCCATACACCCCCCTCCCCCCCCCCCCCCCCCCCCACTTTCATGGGTATCTCTACATGCATACTACAGAGATCTATATCAGCTTTACTTGTTTTTTTCAGCACTTTTATCTTTTCGGATTGACAGAAGATACACCCATGTACATTGATTTGTCTCATAGGCCGAATTCGGCCTCCTAATAAACATAAAAACACTTTTCTTTTTCTTTCTTTCTCTCTCTCTCTCTCTCTCTCTCTCTCTACATTCACACGAAGACAAGTGGAAGGATCTATTTGCCTCTCCCCTCTCTCTCTCTCTCTCTCTCTCTCTCTCTCTCTCTCTCTCTCTCTCTCTCTCTCTCTCCCCCCACACACACATGAAGCCAAGTGGCAAGATCCCTCTCTCTCTCTTTCTTTCTCTCTTTCTCTCTCTCTCTCTCTCTCTCTCTCTCTCTCTCTCTCTCTCTCTCTCTCTCTCTCTCTCTCTCTCTCTCTCTCTCTCTCTCTCTCTCTCTCTCTCTCCCCCCCCCCTCTCTCTCTCTCTGTGACGAAATCGTCCACCATTGCTTTCCATCTGAACTTGATCGAAACCCTGAGAAGTCAACCCAAAATAGTTGGGTAGAAGTAGTGAGAAAAAATGTTAAGAAAGAGGTCAAAGAAGATGCAATAAGAAATGAATACAACCGAGTACAAGACACAATTGAAGAGGAGATGATGTGAGATAGATGCATCATAGATATGTCACCCACTAGGATATTAGTGACATCTCGTTTACACGTGCATGGAGAGTTGGCAAAGACAACACAAAACCTAGAGCTCTGATATTGAAGCTGAGCTAAACAAAGGAGAGAATTACCTTCTTCAAAAAGCAATGAGCATTAGGAAACCTCCAAGGAACACCCTTATTTATGGACCAAGACCTCACAAAAATGCAGATAGAAGACAGGAGAGCATGTAGCCTCAGTTCCTACAGGCAAAGAGAGAAAGAAAGAAAGCATTTTATCGGAACAGTAAGGTTTTCATAGATGAGCGCCCTACTAAGTAGGGATGCATGGCCTATGAGATGGCACTACATGTGCAGTTTGGAACTACAATGGAGCGTTGTGGACACAACCAGGTAGCTTGGAAGATTTACTCATTGCACATGACTTTATTTGTACCATAGAGACACATGAGAGTTGAGACAAAGGGTTACCCCATATAGCTTGATTTGAGTAGAAGTATACTTTTATGACCACTACTAGACACGGCACTTCATGCCAGTCTGGTGGTGTAGAGATTTTGTTCAGACTTGGCATCCAAAGAGAGATCCAGATTTTGAAGAGAGATGAGGAGGCACGATATATGTGAGTTCGCATTGAGCTCATTAGGGGGAGATGGATTTACATTTCTATATGATATTTTCCCCCATGAGGTTCATCATATGATGGGATGGTGAGGTTTGAGCTATTGATTCACCATACACTCCACTATCAGAGGACATAGTTAATTATTCCACACTAGGTGAAGTCACTTCATCCTTGATACACTCACTTCACAAATTACATCCATCTCGCACGACTCAGCTATACAAAGCTTTCCCCACCATACACGTACCTTCCCATCATGCATTGGAACCGTGCCCCAAAGGAGTTGTTATGATGAGGAGTGTTGTGAGCTACAACGACGCCTCAACGCTGGTGAGGCCCTCAGAGAGATCACACACAAATAGGCATAGTGATGCAGTCCTTCACATGCTGTAAAAGGCGGGAGTGGGATGAGCACCAGTATTGGGACATATACGACTTGCTTATGAGCAAGGATTGTTCAGTTTCATGGCGCCATTTACAAGAGAGGAGACAATCCACCCCCATCCAGGATCCTATGAGATGGCATCGATATGCACAGAGTTTGTATGAGATACCTAATCAGCCACTAGTATGGACACTCTAGAGCTCATGTCCAACTACTTCTAGTTTCTTCACACAAAAGAAGGTGAGAAGAGCCATCTTATGACATCAAGGAGAGCTAGAGATTAGTTTGACCTACAGGCTTCTTTGAGTATCTTATATATGGCGAGAAGGTCTTGATACCATTTATTATACACCTCTTCAATCAAACCTTGGTTGAGGGGTCCCAGCCGTGTGGACAAAGCACACCATTGTGCCTATTTACTAGTCTAGGGACATGATGGATCCTAGTGCATACAAGAGTATCATGATTGGCCCCATATTGGCCAAACTCTATGGAGCTATTCTTGAGGAGGAGCTTCGAAGCTTAGCTCAGCAAGAGGGTTTTCAGGCTCTAGAGCTGGTTTGCTTTTGGCATGCCTTTTCCACCATTGATCGTATCTTCACTCCGAGATGCCTGATTGATTAGGCACGAGAGAGGAAGAGGAGATTATATTGTTGCTTTGTGGGCTTGGGCATAACATTTGATAGAGTACATAGAGAGAGACTCTTCGGACGACTACTTTATCTTGGGGTCAGAGATGACATGCTACTGGGAATTTATGCTTTATACGAGTATCGGTAGGTTTTGGGAAGGGTCAAGATGTCTAGGTGGGCTTTTTGATCCCCTTGTTAGTACTATCGGTGTGAAACAAGTTTGTCCATTATCTCCTACTTTATTTGAGATATAAAACATTGATGAGCTTGCAAACTTTATTAGGAAGCATGGCTGTATAGGGGCAGAGTTGGGGGGGAGCCACTCTACGCATCTTGTTCTATGCCAATGATGTGGTATTAGTTTCTAAGAGAGCCGAGGGGTTACAAAGCCACTTACATGCATTAGATGACTTCTACTCATAGAGAGGTCTTTCAGTAAATCTTGGTAAAATGAAGGTACTTATTTTTGGCTGACAAAGAATATATTCACAATTGTTGGAGGACACATCGAGATCGCTAGTTCAAATGTTTATCTTGGGGTGACCTTTTCAGCCATATCAAGTTCATTTTCCATGGCCTAGGTAGCTCATAGAGTGAATCATGGATACACAACATTGGCATTGATGGAGATGCAGTGTCAGTGAGCACACTTAGAGGAGTCCCGCATGAAGGGACATCTTTTTGATACACTAATCACACTATCACTTATGTACGGATCATCCATTTGGGACCCAAGAATGGCAGATTATGTATAGAAATTGGTGGAGAGACCCCAAGTACTTATGATTTCGTTTATATGTTGCAAACCATGGATAAAACATGATATCATTAGAGTAGAGCTTGTTGTACTCCCGATGTTGGTCAACGCTCTGTTCAAGGCAGTATGTTTGCTACATAGACTCCAGGATATGGGCAGTGGATGGATTGCGTACAGGGCTTTTCAGCCATCATGAGATCTTGCCTTATCAAGAGATACTTCATGTTGGTATGGCCAGACCAGAATTTGGGTGGTCAGTTATGGATTTGACATGGACAGACCACCACCTTTATAATATGATACACATGCTCTTACATATTCTCTCTCTCTGCAAGAGAGAAATAAGATCATTCGACAGGAGTTATGGCACAAATATACACAGAGGATATGGATGCTAACTAAGCAGACACTACAACCAAAAAAGCTCCACTATCGTGAGTTTTTTCTATAGATCTCGGATCAGGGTTTTATTGAGATGTCTTAGTACATGCAGAATTATATGCCACATCACATGCGGGTTGCTATTGAGAAGCTTAGAGTCTTGTCACACAAGTTGGGGATCTAGAGAAGTCGGGTTAGCACCATACCAAAGGAGGATCGCACATGCCCCTTTTGCCATACAGAGATAGAGAGCGAAGAGATTTCTTTATGCAATGCCCCACATGCCTTGATCTTAGGGTACACTTCTAGATAGAGGGATCACTATAGCAGTGCATTAGGAGAGAGGACTTGTGTCATTTCGGACATTTCCTCATTGCTGCATACTATAGACGTGAGACTCTAACACAGCCTATATACATAGCAGAGGGTGGTATACCGAAGAGGATCACTCATTTCTTCCAGAGGATTGAGGGAGGACCGATCTCTAGTGGACCAAGACTCACCCTCAAGCAAGTAGAGACTGAGAGAGTGAGGAGACGACCTCGAGTTCGAGGATATGTGAGACCTCGGCTCAATGAGCATAAGATCTTGAGGACCTGATCCTTACATGAGTAGGAGATGGACTGTAGACGTGCATACACACCTTGGAACACCATATTCCACCAGGTAGTTTACCCATCTTTAGTAGGCCATAGTATGAGTCTCTCTCTCTCTCTCTCTCTCTCTCTCTCTCTCTCTCTCTCTCTCTCTCTCTCTCTCTCTCTCTCTCTCTCTCTCTCTCTCTCTTTCACTTTCCCCCCTTTCACATGAAAGTACCCAATGCGCTTTTTCTCTCTTGTACTCTATGTAGAATTTATGATCTATGCACACACATACATATAAGTTTCTTATTTGAACATGTGGCCATGGCTGAGGTCAATTCCCTCTCTCTCTCTCTCTCTCTCTCTCTTTGTGAAGCATGGAACCTAAAGGTGAAGATCTTCCCCAAAGCTTCATGACTGGGGACAAGGTAATGCCCATGAGTATTTGGAGCATACGGCTCAAGGCACTAAGGATCAAAGAAGGTTCTCTCTCTTTAAAGGAGAGGAAGCCCAAGGAAAGCATTCTCAATCCTATGTGCACTTTACATTCACATCTCAACCGTTGTTCTTCACACAACAGAGACTCTTGTGAGAGCACCACGAAGACTTGCAAAAGGATGAGGAAGAGGAGAGATCTTGAGTAGAAAAGTGGTCTTCTTAAAGAGAGTCCATGACCACAAGTGTAGCGGACCCCTTGGAGGTGGAAGGTTCTTTTCTCATTTTTGGTTATGTGGAGCTCTATTTGATGAAGTATAAAGAGCTTGTCCTTGAATTCCTCTTTGAGAATGATAAAAATTGTCACCTTCTATGTTGATTTCTTTCATCATCATCATGATCCACTCAGAGATGAAGCAACAGAGGCTAATGCTTCAATAAGAGATTCTACCTCAAGAATAAAATCATTTACCAATTGTCGTGGCTTCTTCTTTACTCTTGTTAGCTCACCAATAAGTTGTGTTTGCATCGCTTTGTTGGTGGTTGCAAACAATCTTTTTAGAGACTCCCAAGCTTCTCTATTGGTATTCAATCCTCTTATATGTCCAAGCATAGTACTCGAAAGTGTTTGTGGTATG